>CM077240.1:20123216-20485716 GCA_039654775.1 Spinibarbus caldwelli | reverse complement strand
CAATTAGTGTAGTAGTTAAAGCTGGGATGTTGGTTTAGGCTTGGATTGATGGGATTCCCTTAAGGGTGCTTCAGGTTACAGGTAGATTATGACTTGGTGAACTGGAAATGTGACATAACATTAAATGGTTACTAAGAGTAGGAGCTATGTATATCTAAAATTTAAGGTTAAACTTTATATTAAAAAAAGTACTTCTTTTCAGGACTTACAGTATATTCAGCAAAGCTGCATTAAAATTAAACACAATGACAGTAAATACTTAAGACTACATAAATGTAAAGACTACATTATTACGTAATGTTAAACTTTCTATTCATCAAGAAATACAAAAAAAAAAAAAAAAAAGTTACTTGAGCTCCAAATCAGCATGATTTCTAAATTGGAATGATTTCTGAAGGATCACATGACACTGAAGACTGTAGTAACGGCTGCTGAAAATTAAGCTGTGAAAATTTATTCACAGGAATAAATTATTGTAAATAATTATATATAAGAATGTTTCACAATATTACTGTTTTACTGTGTTTGTTTTTAAATGAATGGAAGACTTCTTTAAAAGCCATTCAAAAATATTTGCCAACCCCAGAATCTCTGAATGTTATTGTGTAAGGGAAAATTGTTATTGTTATATGTAAAATCAACACTATTTTCTATTAGTATGTTTTTTTTTTTTTTTTTTTTTTTTTTATAGAAAGTCTTGTGTTATAAGGTCACATTTTGTCAGAGATTTGTTCTCAGAGTTAAAGTTCTCATTGCCGTGTTAGTCATCTCTGCCCTGCTCACGGTCTCATTAGCTTGTTACATGGGATCTGTCAGCCTGCGCTGCCCCCATCTGTCATACTTTGGGCTATAATTTGGCAGCTGTGTATGACTAAGCCACACAGTTCCTCTCGGCCTTGCAGAAGCACCTGTGCTGTAACCTCCGAAATTTATTACAGCACGATTTCTGAGTGTGAGCAGACGGGAGAGGAAAAGCACTTTCTCTAAGAATGGAAATACCCATGACCTCATCTACAGTGTGTGCGAGTGTGTGTTGGGGTTAGTGTGTCGCCACACCCGGCACTCCACACTCCCCTTCCAGCCATCGGGAGGTCAGGACTCACCGGAAGGAATATTATCTCATGTTTTCATGAGCGCATACATAGAGTATAGCACTACAATTGTGATTCATAAACTCAAAATGTCAAGTGATTCAGCTGGATGTCTATTGTTTCAGTCAACCGCCCTATTTGGGAATAGATTTCTTTATTTTGCTGAAGTAATAATGCTTACTCTTGCTCTTGTGCTGCATGCTGTCATCAAACACAGAATATTAGGTCATTTGTTTTACTCATGTTTTTTTTTCTTCATCTGATATTTTTAGCTTTGTACATTCATACTCTGAATTTTTTACGCAATGTCTACGTTGTCGTGAAGCATTGCTCTTCTCCCAGGGTTGCTCTCCTATGGTGCGTGTGGCAGATTATGTAGGTGTGTGTAGTCATTGGGCTTCAACTCTCTCATTAAGGTTAACCCAGCAGCACCGCCGCTCTGCACCACAACATTCAGCAGATGGTTGCCAGGAAACCAAGGAAACTGACATTTCAGAGCTTCTCCTGTCATATGGGAACAATGTTCATCTGTAGTGCATTATAATTTAAGTGATGAGGCCTTATACACATGTAGAGCCACCTGCTGTATTCATATTTCACCTGTGTGACCATGAACCCAGGTCTCATTTTAGGTTTAGTCATTGGTAATTTTACAAGGTTAAAGCACAGTTTGTAAGTGTGTCAAGGGTTTTCCAGGTTAATATACTTTTTTTCTCCTCCAACCTAATGAGTTGAGGGACATTATTAAAATGCTCAGTACCAATAAGCCAGTAATTATTTTCAGGTTATGGCAGTATAAAAAATTAGTAGTTAAAACAAATGCAATAATTTTTCAATATTACATCTTAAGTGAATTAAAAACTCATGTTTTTAGAATTAAAAACATTGCATTATAATGTTAAGTGTAAAATATGTGAACATTTATTTTGAAATAAATAGTAATAGTTATATATTTCTCTATAATAGAGATGAGATGTTTATTTTTGGCACGTACTCTTGGAAGTCGTACACAAACGGAAGTAGCGGCAGATCTTTTCTTGTGATGTGATATACATCTGAGTGTAACTGGTTATCAAAAAAAATGTAGGAAAGAGGCTTACTTCAAAAATGAATACAAGCTTGCAGTTGATTGTAATTTTAGAAAACAGAATTACATTTTCATTTAATGCCAACTTTAATGATTATCTGAAAGTCTAAAATTTAAAAATGAGTGAATACATTTAAATATCCAGTATCAACCAATAGGAGCTCATTTGATCAATATTACTGCAATTCCCTGCAGTACTGTTTGATTTACATTTGTAGTGCTAGACTCACTGCAGTACTGTTTGATGCACTGTTGTGGTAGGCCAGTTTCAAATCGCATATTTGGCACACTGCCTTTGTCTTGTCCTCACTCAATTTAAAGTGCTCCCACACAGCTGAGTTCTTAGGCATTTTTGTCTTCTCTTCCAGATGAACTGAATCATGACATTCACTCTAGGTCAGTGGTTCCCAAACCTGTCCTGGAGTCCCCCCTGCCCTGCACATTTTGTGTGTCTCCCTAATCAGACACACCCAATTTAGTTCTTGCAGTCTCTACTAACGAGCTGATGAGTGGAATCAGGTGTGTTAGATAAGGGAGACATACAAAAGGTGCAGGGCAGGGGGGCCTCCAGAACAGGTTTGGGAACCACTGCTCTAAGTGATTCATATTCAAGCGCGAATGAGAATCGTTTCGCGGGGGATGCCAGGTGTTCAGAAAAAAAAAAAAAAAAGAATATTCGAATCTCAAAATTGAAAATCGAATGCCAACCCACCGAACGAATATTTGAATATTCTGGTCCAGCCCTACTGATGTTACCCGGATTGTACTTTTAGGAAAGTGGCAGATAATATGTTCGACTTGAAGTTGTTGAACTGCTTCTTCTGATCACCTCTGCTTATTGCACCGTTGCGTCATACTCAAAACCATCATGCTGATATCTAGTCAGTCGATTTGGTTTGTGACTATATTGTACAGTTTTTTTGCCTCTCCACAGCGGTGGTGGCATTGATTTATTCATGTGGTGTAATCTGCCCTTTGGCACAGCCAAGTATATGAACAATGTTGCAGTTAAAGGCCTGCCACCCTGAACTATGGCTGCAACTGGATAATAAAGAAATATTATTTGACCACTTTTCTTTCCTCAGAGTTGAATGAATTTCATTGAAAATTGTCTTACCTAGATAATCAAAGGAAGCAATATGTTTTTTTTTCTTAGTACTTGTTGATGTAAAACATGCCACTCACCTATCATGAGAAAACACTTAAGTGTTATGGTGGGTGGGTATAGCCATTCTGTTTAATTTCTGTGATGCTGTGTGGTTGTGGTTGTTATCATCTTAAAGAGCTTTGTCTCCTCCATGGCCCTTCTATTTACCTCTCTATTTATTTCTTCATTTTAACCATCAAGATATCAGCTATGATTACCGTATTTTTATACTGTCCTCATTTTTCTCTGTTTCAGATCTTCACAAAGGGATGAGAGGAGGAAGGTCAGATCACCTAATGGTCAGCACACATGCCTGATTCAGGTTCACTTTAAAGTTCACATTCATCGTGCAATTATCTGTCCTCCATTTTCTCTCCTCTTCAGCTGAGTGGCTGCCCATGTTCCCCAAGCTTCGTTATTTCAGCTACACTGCGGGCATGCTCCAGTGCTGAGCTCCGCCACTTAGCCGTACCATGACCAGTCTAAAGCGTTCACAGACCGAACGCTCTGTGGGCGGCTCTGTTCCCGCCACAGATGAGTTTTATACTCGCCGTCTGCGTTTGCCCAATGGAGGTGCACCACCCCCTCGCAGTGAAAGCACGCACTTGACTGGCACGCCCGGGGTTCCCAAAATGGGCGTTCGTGCACGGGTGGCTGACTGGCCCCCCAGGAAAGATGGTGGCAGTGGAGGAAGTGGAGGAAGTGGAGGAGGGGGTGGAAATGGAGGTGGGGTGTGGCACATCACAGTGGAGTCTGATTCCCCTTCCACCACCACAGGAAGTGCCCAGAGCAACTTGTCAAGCAAGCTCGGTCACCTGATCAGCCCTCAGGACTCATCCATGCTGCGGAACATTCACAACACTCTGAAGAACAAGATGCATAGCAAAGGCAAAGACAATCGCTTCCTCTCACCCGATGGGTATCTTGGGTCGCCCCGGAAGGGTATGCGGCGTATACGGCAGCGCAGCAACAGCGACATCACCATAAGTGAACTAGACGGCGATGGTAGCGAGGGCTGGTCTTTCTCAGGATGGACGCCCATGCATCGAGAGTACGGCAGTACCTCGTCCATCGACAAGCATGGTGTGTCTGGTGAAAGCTTCTTTGACATGCTCAAAGGCTATCAGACCGACGCTCCAGACCAGCGCAGCCCTGCCCCTGAAAAGTTAAGCGAATTGCTGACAGTAGCTCATAAACAAACTGCCCTCGACTTGCCCGACGGACCTCTTGGCCCTCCTCGTGGCAGTCCCGCTAGTCGCCTGAAAGAAAGAGAAAAACACATGAAGAGGCGCTCAAAGTCAGAGACGGGTGGAGAGTCCATATTCCGCAAGCTACGTAGCGTCAAAGCCGAAGGTGATTCATCACGTGCGGGTTCCGATGCAGAGGACGGAAAGTCTGATGACGTAGGTCCTCCTCCTAAACCATGGGTCTGCCAGAAAGGTTTTGCGCACTTTGATGTCCAGAGTATTCTGTTTGACCTGAACGAGGCTGTGCAGAGTCGGCAAAGTGCCGTGAAGCGGAAGAACACCACCACTGGTGCCTCTGCTGCAGCCGCGGCCTCGGCCTCGGCCTCGGCCTCCAACACGTCCTCTCTCTCGTCCACCCAAAGCGGGGCTTACGGCTCCCCTTGTGGCAGCCAGGAAGAGCTCAACATCAAAGACGGGCCTTCTCTAGACTCAGGTGATGACAAGAGCAACGATTTGGTCCTCAGCTGCCCATGTTTCCGGAACGAAATTGGTGGTGAAGGAGAGAGGAACATCAGCCCTTCCAAACAGGGCAGTATCGGCAGTGGTGCCTCTAGCTCTTCCAGAGATGAAGAAGGATCCCCTGAAAGAGCTCCCAACACACATTTTAGCAATGCAGGTGTGGCTGTTCTTGAAGCTCCCAAGGATGGCAAGAGTCTCCATCATGATCGTGGAAAGAGCAACATATTAGAACATGTGGACTTGGGTGCTTATTATTACAGGAAGTACTTCTATTTGAGAGGTGAGTGTTAACATTTTGCATTAATGGTACACTTGATGTACTGGTAATATTTTTTCAATGGAGATATTTATGCAAATTAGGGTTGTGTATGGAGGACTAGGAGTGCCACTCCACATAAAAAGGAATCAATGATCAATTGATTAAAGGGATAGTTCACCCAAAAATGAAAATTCTGTCATTAATTACTCACCCTCATTTCGTTCCAAACTCGTAAGACCTTTGTTCATCTTTGGAACACAAATTAAAGGAGTGGTTGATTGCGATTTCACTCTTTTAACGTTAATTGGTGTGTAATGTTGCTGTTTGAGCATAAACAATATCTGCAAAGTTGCAGCACTGAAAGTTCAGTGCAAACAGAGATATTGTCTTTTAAAATTCTGGCAGTTTAATGCCTACAAAAACGGCTTCCCAGGTCCGTTGCATCACGAACCCAGATAAACCCTGCCCCCGGGAACACGCAACGAAGTGGGCGGGGCCATGCTGCGCTGCTTTAGAGAAGAGGAAGAAAACTAGGGGTGCATGTAAAAATCTATTTATATATGAATCGCGATTCTGTCTTCTAACGATTCCAGTGGATTCACTATTTTCAAAATCAATGTTCTAAAGCAGCAGTTCTCAGTCCTGGTCCTCGTGCCCTCCTGCTCTGTACACGCTCTGCTCTCCCTCTCTCTCCCTCTCTCTCTCTCTCATTCATATCATCAACTCAGTGAATACACTTTTTTTTTTCACATAGCTATGAGAAGCGTTATACATGGACGTGCGTGCGGTTGCCGTACTGTATTAAAGCTTTAAGCTTTTTTTATTAAAGCTTTTCATGATAAAACCGTATATTAAAAGCTAACAGAAGCAGTAGCATTTACAAATAACAGCGTATCTAAAAGTATGAGACAACAACAAACATACCATTAAAAGCCATACTTGCACAGGTTCTGTGCGATCCTCTTCACTAATATCCTCTGCGTCTCAATTGGGCTCAGATTGATAAGAAATATAGATGACGCCATTGTTTACAATACACCCGGAGCACATGCCGCTGAGCTGAGGGGCGGGACGTTTAGACACGAACTAGAGGCGGTTTAGCCAATCACAACACACTGGGGAACCTAACCAATCGCGTATTTCTGAGGGAGGGGCTTCATAAAAGCAGGAAATGATCAGCGCGTTTATCAGACAAAGGACAGAGCGGTGTGGAATAAAGGTAAATTATGTGAAAAATGCTTTTTTTTTTTCTTTTTTTTTTTAATGAAGCATTAACACATAAACACAATTAAGCCTAGAAAAAAAACAGTCAACCACCCCTTTAAGAAATTTTTGATGAAATCCGAGAGCTTTCTAAACCCTGCAGAGGCAACAACACAACTAACACTTTTCAAGGCCCAGAAAGGTAGTAAGGAGATTTAAAAATAATTAACAGTTAAAATAGTCCATGTGACATCAGTGGTTTAAACGTAATTTTATGAAGCTATGAGAATACTTTTTGTGCACAAAGAAAATAAAAATAATCAACAATTTCTTCTCTTTCCTGTCAGACTTCGATGCTTGTTCACAAGAGTACCATGACAAAAAAGAGGATTCTCGTAGCTTCATTAAATTAAGGTTGAACCACTGATGTCACATGGACTATTTTAAGGATGTCTTTACTACCTTTCTGGGCCTTGAATGTGGTAGTTGCATTGCTGTCTATGCAGGGTCAGAAAGCTCTTGGATTTCATCAAAAATATCTTAATTTGTGTTCTGAAGATGAAGAAATGTCTTGCAGGTTTGGAACGACATGAGTGTGAGTAATTAATGACAGAATTTTCATTTTTGGGTGAACTATCCCTTTAAGTCAAAAATAAGATTTAAATAAATCACTTTTCGAATTGAAAATGTAAGCACATTTAAAACGCAGATGTATTTAATATTTATTTCATGTTTATATATGTAGTTAAATGTTGCAGTAACATAATTATCTAATAACTTTTCAGATTGACAAATATTTATATACATATTATTGATTTATCCCACTTTATATCCAACTCAATTGGCAATAGAAAAAAGAAAAACAATTTGTTTATTCTTTATAAAAATGCAATGTTGCATTTAAAAATGTGTTTATTTTAACTTGTTTATAATAAGATCTGTACTTAATTTATGGCACTTGTTTATATTGCTGCTGTTTTTAATGAAATTTAATGAATCATTAATTGAAAAATTATTAAAATCCTCAGAGCACTGGAACTACTTAGGTGTCGATGAGACGCTGGGACCAGTAGCTGTCAGTCTTCGTCGGGAAAAACTGGAGGATCACAAAGAGCACGGCCAGCAATACAACTACAGAATCATCTTCAGAACCAGTGGGGTGAGCACTCATTCACACCGCCCAATTCCATTGGCATATACAGTTGTTGTAGTGTCTGAATGCAATGTGCATCCTCGTGCCTGCACAGAAAGAGTTAATTCTAAGCAGTTAGCGTTGAGTGAGATCAAGGTCTGACGCCCACTGCTAACTTATATAACATGCTTAGAGGCAAGTTCTCTCTGCTAGTACTCGGCACAGATCACACTGTGCTCTGACTGGCTCGTCACCGTACTGCTTCTCAATCACACTGCTTTTGACAGCAGCTTTAAATGGATGAATCTCTCTAATTATAACACAAAAGGCTCTTAAATGTGACCTCAGCCTTTGGCATGATTTATAGAATCTGCTTATGATTCACATGCATGCTGATGGGCCTTAATAGCTTCGTGACTAAGGTAACGCTCAGCCCATCATGGCAATCTTTCCACTGCTATTTTGAGACAGGCAGGTGGGCAGACGTGGTTTAGCTTAGTATAAAACTTTTGTCCCACTCATTACGACACCTTTTCAGGTGTTTGAGATCTCTGAAACATAATGAGCAGGTACTAAAAGACAATAGTATGTTGGATTCTGGAGTACCAAGTACTAATTTTCTCAGAAAATCTTGTAACAGTATTCAACACCCACCCTTTGAGTCTCACCTGTAATTTAGAAATGTATACAGATAATTGTATATGTATGCCTACACATATTTAAAACAATAATACAAAGACATCGCTCTGTCATATCTCTAACCTTCTATCTATAGTTAACAACCTTACGGGGCTCCATTTTGGAGGATGCTGTGCCCTCCACCTCCAAGCATGGCTTGGCTCGAGGCCTGCCTCTAAAGGAGGTGTTGGAGTACCTTGTACCTGAGCTCAATGCCCACTGCCTCCGTCTTGCTCTCAACACACCCAAGGTCACAGAGCAGCTGATGAAACTGGATGAACAGGGGGTATTATGATCTTACATTCCCTTACAACTGACAAATAATATGCTATTATGCATGTATGATAGTTTGGGGTGTCAATCATTTCATTTTTTTCAAAGGCTTTTTATTATAATTTTGGTAATAACTACAAAAGGAAAACTCTATTTGAATGATTTATTGTGGTGGACATACTGTCTGTGTACACGCACACATACATGCATACATACATATCAATATCTATCTATCTATGTATATCTCTCTATCCATCCATCTATACCTATTTAATATATATATATATATATATATATATATATATATATATATATATATATATATATATATATATACACATACACAGTGGGTACGGAAAGTATTCAGACCCCCTTAAATTTTTCACTCTTTGTTATATTGCAGCCATTTGCTAAAATCATTTGTTCATTTTTTTTCCTCATTAATGTACACACAGCACCCCATATTGACAGAAAAACACAGAATTGTTGACATTTTTGCAGATTTATTAAAAAAGAAAAACTGAAATATCACATGGTCCTAAGTATTCAGACCCTTTGCTCAGTATTTAGTAGAAACACCCTTTTGATCTAAAACAGCCATGAGTCTTTTTGGGAAAGATGCAACAAGTTTTTCACACCTGGATTTGGGGATCCTCTGCCATTCCTCCTTGCAGATCCTCTCCAGTTCTGTCAGGTTGGATGGTAAACGTTGGTGGACAGCCATTTTTAGGTCTCTCCAGAGATGCTCAATTGGGTTTAAGTCAGGGCTCTGGCTGGGCCATTCAAGAACAGTCACGGAGTTGTTGTGAAGCCACTCCTTCGTTATTTTAGCTGTGTGCTTAGGATCATTGTCTTGTTGGAAGGTAAACCTTCGGCCCAGTCTGAGGTCCTGAGCACTCTGGAGAAGGTTTTCGTCCAGGATATCCCTGTACTTGGCCGCACTCATCTTTCCCTCGATTGCAACCAGTCGTCCTGTCCCTGCAGCTGAAAAACACCCCCACAGTATGATGCTGCAACCACCATGCTTCACTGTTGGGACTGTATTGGACAGGTGATGAGCAGTGCCTGGTTTTCTCCACACATACCGTTTAGAATTAAGGCCAAAAAGTTCTATCTTGGTCTCATCAGACCAGAGAATCTTATTTCTCACCATCTGGGCTTTCATGTGTCATGCGGGCTTTCATGTGTCTTGCACTGAGGAGAGGCTTCCGTCGGGCCACTCTGCCATAAAGCCCCGACTGGTGGAGGGCTGCAGTGATTGTTGACTTTCTACAACTTTCTCCCATCTCCCGACTGCATCTCTGGAGCTCAGCCACAGTGATCTTTGGGTTCTTCTTTACCTCTCTCACCAAGGCTCTTCTCCCCCGATAGCTCAGTTTGGCCAGATGGCCAGCTCTAGGAAGGGTTCTGGTCGTCCCAAACATCTTCCATTTAAGGATTATGGAGACCACTGTGCTCTTAGGAACCTTAAGTGCAGCAGAAATTTTTTGTAACCTTGGCCAGATCTGTGCCTTGCCACAATTCTGTCTCTGAGCTCTTCAGGCAGTTCCTTTGACCTCATGATTCTCATTTGCTCTGACATGCACTGTGAGCAGTAAGGTCTTATATAGACAGGTGTGTGGCTTTCCTAATCAAGTCCAATCAGTATAATCAAACACAACTGGACTCAAATGAAGGTGTAGAACCATCTCAAGGATGATCAGAAGAAATGGACAGCACCTGAGTTAAATATATGAGTGTCAGAGCAAAGGGTCTGAATACTTAGGACCATGTGATATTTCAGTTTTTCTTTTTTAATAAATCAGCAAAAATGTCAACAATTCTGTGTTTTTCTGTCAATATGGGGTGCTGTGTGTACATTAATGAGGAAAAAAAATGAACTTAAATGATTTTAGCAAATGGCTGCAATATAACAAAGAGTGAAAAATTTAAGGGGGTCTGAATACTTTCCGTACCCACTGTGTGTGTGTGTGTGTGTGTGTGTGTGTGTGTATATATATATATATATATATATATATATATATATATATATATATATATATATATATATATATATATATATATATATATATATATATATATATATACACCTATCTAATAATCTAATATAGTAAAAAGTAAAGGAGTTAGAATTGAAACATTAATTTTAATAAATATAATAAATGCAACCTGCCTTGATTTTTTTTTTTCATTCATTTTATTTTCATCCTTTGTAGTCATTAAAGCAAAATTAAAAGGTTCCTTTATAAATAATAAATTAATTAAAACAAAATTTGAAAAAATAAAAATGTGTAAATGCAATGCAAAATGTTTTTTGTTGTAAATGTATTTAATACTTTTTTTTAAACTAATTTTCGATAGACAGTTTCTTTTTTAAAAGACTGTGGTTATTCTAAGTGGTATTTCATATATGCTAATGCTTTATTGCTCGGTTATAAATGTTTTTTTTTTCCACACTATTTTTATTTTTACTAATTATTTGTATCTTAAATTAGCACATTAAATTGGTAGCCCAAATAACAGAATATATATTGACTCCTATTGTTCCTTTTTTTTCATGGGCTAATGGTCTTTATTTACGATCTGTTCTGCAGCTCAGTTTCCAACTGAAGGTGGGAATCATGTACTGTCAGGCCGGCCAGAGCAGCGAGGAGGAGATGTACAATAATGAGGCAGCAGGTCCCGCCCTAGAAGAGTTCCTGCAGTTGCTGGGGGAAAGGGTGCGCCTTAAGGGTTTTTCCAAGTACCGTGCCCAACTGGACACTAAAAGTGAGTCTTATCATCTTGAAGGTTTATTTAATTGCAATTGAAGCCTGAAAGGGGCTTATTGTGTGATTAGGGGCAAAACAGCTATTGAATCTCTGGCCTCATGTCAGCCTAGTAGTCTATAAGGCTAGTTAATTAATTCTAACAGGATCACACTCAAATGAGCCTGCAGCGCGTTCTAAATACATCCCTCCACTGTCAGCGGTTTATTGACAATTGAAGGTTGTGATTAAATGGGAATGGATCTAAACGCCAACAATCATCTCCTGTTCTATCCTCTGGTTTGTTTCAATTTGAACCCAGTGCCCTTATTCGAGACCCAGTCATGCATGCCGTGCCTGGCAGCTGTGCTCCACCTCTCCCCTGTGACCATAAGAAATATTGTCTCTGATCACAAGCATGCTTTTAATTCCATTTATCAGACTTGACATTTTACCCCTTACATTCCCCCCTCTGTTGCTAGCGTGGCCGAGAAGGGCAGCAGAGTTGTCAGAAAGCTTTGATCTCGGCTTGACGGATTAGGATGTGGTTTCGGAGTCAGGTGGAGTATAGAGATCAGGAAGGAGGGACTGAGGAGAAAATGAGTTTGTACCGCCATGGTCCAGAGGGATGGTATCCTGTTTGTGAACAATAGAAAAAAGGGGTCCTTTAAAAGAGCGGGAGCCATATGTTGCCCTAACAAGTCAAGGAGTGTTACATAAATGAGACTGTATGATCAAAGGCTTTAGACTGTATATTCCCTTCAGACAAAACAGAAATCCTTCTTTGTTTATCGATAGAAAAGCAGATGGTTATATAAAAGCAGTGTATAAAAGGTTAACCTGAGCTTTTTCTTGCAGCGGACTCTACCGGAACACATTCTTTGTACACAACTTTTAAAGACTATGAGATCATGTTCCATGTGTCTACAATGCTGCCCTACACGCCCAATAACAAACAGCAGGTAAGCTGTCCAACGACAAACACCATTATAATAACTGATCTTTTTGCTTTCATTGTTAAGCTATCATATACACCACTGTTTAAATGTTTGGGGTCAGAAGGGTTTTTTGGAAGTAATTAATTTTATTCAGTGAGAATGCATTAAATTGACCAGTTTAAATGCAGTTAAAATTGACATTGAAGTGACAGCAAAGACATAATTTTACAGTATATTTTTATTTCAAAAACAGTTTTTTGAACTTCCTATTCATTAAAAAATTCTATTGAAAAAATATATCATGGTTTCCACAAAAATATTAAGCAACACAACTGTTTTCAACATTGATAACAAATGTTTCTTGAGAACCAAAACAGTATGTTAAAAATTATTTCTGAAGGGTCATGTGACACTGATGAATGGAGTAATGGCTGCAGAAGATTTTGCTTTGCCATCACAGGAATAAATTGCATTCTAAAAATATTAAAATAGAAATTTTTAATTGTTACAATACATTACAGATTTCATTGCATTTGAACGACTATGTTGTTTGCGTTTTATAGCTGTTAAGGAAAAGACACATTGGAAACGACATCGTCACAATCGTGTTTCAAGAGCCTGGAGCAAAGCCCTTTAGCCCCAAGAACATCCGCTCACACTTTCAGCATGTCTTTGTAGTTGTACGAGCGCACAACCCCTGCTCCGAAAACACCTGCTACAGGTGAGTGGATTGGACATTTATTTAGCTGCAAAAAATTCACGCCCATTAAAGTCCAGGTGGATTTTTTAATTTTTGTAATGTGTAACGATGTATTTTGCGTCAACACCACACACAATGACTTTCAGTGTGTGTCAGCAGCGGTGCTCAACACTGTACGATACAGCAAAACCAGTGTAGACCAGAGTAGTAATAAATCGGTTGAAAAAACTCATTCAAATTATTCTACAGAATCATGAACTGAATCCATCAGAGCAGTTACTGAATTGTCATCTGACTCTCTGTAACTTTCATTCACTTCTCAAAGTAAACTGAGACCTGTTGTGTACTTAACCCTCTGTGGACCACATTATGAAATTAGGTTTGCGAGGCTCAAAAATCCCATGAAATATATTGATGTGTGGAGTTTGTATTACTGTGTTGATGAATTTTCTTTTCAAACAGGAAGTTTGGGTGGGATGTTGAACTCCTTTATAATTGCATCATGCCTTGAACACGATTGGAGCAGGAGCATTTAATTGGACAAAAAATCTGAGCATTAATCAGTATTTTTGGTTTGTTTTTCTTGAATAGACTGCCATTTGTCAATGCAATTTTCTGCTGAATTTGTTTGCCTTTTAGTTTTTTTTTTTTAGCTGGTAGACTTGAACTAAAAGCCGCAATTTTGATTGCAAGACTGGTTGTTCATATAACACTCATAGCCTAGATGAAGTTGAAAGTTATTTTGTAATAAATGTCATTTGCACTGTTGTTGAAAAGCTATTTTCTTTTTAAAGAAATTCATATTTTTATTCAGAAAGTACATACTAAATTGATTCACAGTTACAGAGATACATTTGTTACAATAGGCTTCAACTACTGCTGTTTTTTTTTTTTTTCAAACTTTGTATTCATTTATTTTTAATAGTAATAATGTTTAACAAATTTAGAGTTTTACTGTTTTTTTTTTTTTTTGTTTTGATCAAGTAAATGCCCTGGTGAGCATAAGAGACTTCTTTCATAAACATTAAAAAATCTTACATCTTACAGACCTTAAACTTTTGAACAGTAATGTAAATAAAAACAAATGTTTTCATATTTTAATATTTTGTTCAAATATAAAAAGAGTAATTTTTAATTAAGTAGAGATGCACCGATTGACCGGCCAGTGATCGGAATCTGCCGATTTTTCGCATGACCGGCCCAGATCGGTGACCAGCCGGTCACGTCTAGCCGATTCCGAGCCGATCCTTTTATTGCCAGCGGCACAGGCAATGACGTCACAGCCACGCGCACACTCACAGTCGCGTGTAAACATGTCGTTTCGTGTGAGAATGATTCTAATTTTAATTGCATTCAGTGTAAACGGCGACTGATAATGTATTTATGTCGTGCACAGCCTGAGTGAGTGTGTGAGAGAGACAGCACACACAAAGTAACTCAAAGAAATGTATAGATGCATGCTGCGGTATATGGAGCTTATAATATGACTAGTGCTGTCAATCGATTAAAAAATTTAATCGCGTTAATCACAGTCCTGGACTGTGATTAATCATGATTAATCGCAAATTTAAAATACTAGGATTTACCTGTAAATGTGTTGAAATGAAATGCATGACAGATTAGTTTAAGGAAACAGAACCTTTCACACTTCCGCCAGGTATGAGACATAATCCTTATTATTCTTTTATCATTATTCATTTGTTTTTATTTAGCCATTATCAGCCTTTATACTGGCAATAAAACATTTACCAAGCCACATCGCTTCAATCCCAGTATACATTTACCCAACTATTATCAAAAGTATTTCCAAATAAATATTACAACATTTTCTTGCGACCTTACGTGAAGTATTGACAAAATGCATTATGAAGAAGAATTGGACCTGTTCTGCAGGTGCATTAGCGCTAACATTAGCATCATGCTTCATTAGACAATTTATGAGATTAATAGTACACTTTTACACAAAACTCACTTTAAACCACCATCGAGTGTTTGTAATAACTTCCTTTTGCGATCACATGTAGAATTTGGTCGTTTACTGTTGTTAAAATATGCTCTTTATAGCCTTTTATATCGCTGCACAAATTAGCATTTCAGATGTACACATTCATCTCAAGAAAATCACATACAAACCATATCCTATTGTAATCGTGTGTTTATTATCTTATATAATCTATAGTGACTGTTGTCATGTTTATTTCTGCTGTGTAAAACCCTTAACATGTATGCTCTGGCTGAAACTCACGTTGTTTGTGATGTTACAGCCGCCTCTCCGTTCTTAAGTGGCCAAGGATACATTCCGACATTCGTAAAAGGATCTATTTTCATTTTTATTTGTCTATATACACTTTGGGCGGCCGCTGTACATTATAAAAGTAACGTTAGCCCAAAAACCCGCGGCTCTGTAATATTTCCCGCGACTGTATTTTCAAAATAGCACACGGCCAATTGTGCCGTTACCCTGGCAACACTGGTTCACTGTGACCTCATCACACAATGATAGATAACCTTCCGCGCTGCGATGACGGGAAGTTGGGGTCAAACATTATCAGATGATTAATTTGCGTTAAAAAAATATTAACGCGTTAAATTTTTTTGATTAATCGCATGCGTTAACGCGTTAACGTTGACACCCCTAAATATGACAAAACAATTTGAATTTGAATTGTGTAAATTTGAATTATTGACAAGTATCATTTAACAAAACTGAATATTATGTGGCAGTTAACATAGTTCTGAATTAGATTTTTTTTTAACTTGAATAATGTTTTATCCATCTCTGATAATCCCAGGTTGTTATGGTCACGCAGGTTTGTTTATGCATTAAACTCGTGGCCATGAGAAATAGATGTTGTTCCCTCAACTTCACATCGCGTGGCCACGACATAAGGATATCATTACCTCGATAAAATGATACACGACATATTATCACGCTCCCACGAGTTAATATGTCATGGCCATGACAAAACTAGCCTAAGTGAACCGAACATGTCCCCTCCCGGTCGCAGTAAATGCTTCGTTCGACTTTTCGGAGATCATCTACTCTTCCCTGTGGATGACCTCTGACCTACTTTCTGTACAATCTGAATTTCTGCGCTTTGAATTTTAAATATTGAATTTGATGTTTCTTCTTCGTCTTGAAAACTTGAAGCTGTATTTTTAAAAACTGGATTTTTGCAGTCTAAGAATTCAGAACAAAAAATCCGCTGTTTGAAAATACATGTCTATTAAAAAACTGCCATAAAAAAATTCAGTTGTGTTAAATTTCAAATGTTCAAGTTAAAAAAAAAAATCTAATTCAGAACTATGTTAAATGCCACATAATATTCAGTTTTGTTAAATGACACTTGTCAATAATTCAAATTTACACAATTCAAATTCAAATTGTTTTGTCATATTATAAGCTCCATAGCGGTAGGAAAAAAAATGATATTTACAAAATATGATTTAGATAAGCAACATTATATGGCCATGATGTTTCCCCGAATATCAATATCAACACGATTGCAATGTGACACTGATTTTATACAATAGTATTTAAATAAACAAGAAGTTAAAATTAAGTGACTTAGATTTTGGATAAAATATTGACTGTTTTTGCTCAATTTCGCTGACGAAAATAGTTCCAATCAAAGCCACAGCAGAACTGTTTTGTGTCTCCAAGCAACACACAGCGGTGTTTCGTTACTGAATGAATACATGTTTTTGACGGAATCGAGTGAGTCAATGATTCAGTGGCTCATTCATAAGGACAGTCACTTGCCTCGTTTCTGAATGAATCAGCCGTTTGAATGAATCGGTTGAATGAATGAATAAATGACTCACTCATTAAAACAGACACTTGCTGCTACCTACTGGTGGTTTAGTCATATTTAAAAGTATCATTGCATTTTTGCAACATTTATTTGTATGTTTAAAAAAATATGTGAAACATTAATCTTATAAAATTATTTATGCATTTGAAAGTTTGCAGTGTAAATGCATTTATGGCACCTCAGCTTCATCAAACTGTCTGTGTAAATGCATCTAATGCCACTTCAGATGCAGCTTCTGTTTCCTCAGCAGTGGAAAGATAGTTTGTTAATACTAATTTCATTTGAATGGTAACAACTCTACAGTTTCTTATTATGCTAACTGAATTAATTGAAACAAAGTAAGAATTTGATGTGAAAGATGACACATTTAATAAGGTTAGGGGGGAAAAAATGACCATTTATAAACATAGTGGGAAATGACATCTATTTTGTTACATACAGCAGCTCATTTTATGTTAAATATTTCTTCCTCTTTCCAGTCACAGAGCACTTTATTTTTAAAGTTGTTTAAGTGAGAGAAAATCTGTAACTTAGTCCAGATTGGGGGAATTGTAATGTTTAATAATTTCTTTTATCATGTAAATAATTTTTGCATTGAAATTTGCATAGATTTTTGTTTGTATATGCTGTCAATTATAGTTCTTAGAAAGAAAATTGGAATCGGCAAAAATCGGAATCGGTGCATCTCTAATTAAAAGTATTGGCCTATTAATTTAAAATCAGCTTTTCCCCATCTTGTTGTAACATCAGAATCCATTATCAGTCAGCCTCTGATTGTAGTGGTTTTGTTTTTGGTTTTATTTTTGGAGAAATGGATTTTCTTCCTGCCCATGGTGGGTTATGTTCTCGCTTGATGTCCTCTGGCCAGCTTATTATTCTTGTCGTACAGCACATTACCCAGGAGAGCACTGCTCTTAACCACTTCAAATGAGCTAGGCCTGTTTAATTTCCTTCACGCCTACTGGGGGCTGTTTATCAGTACGATTTGTTGATCGTTGCATTGCTTGCAGTCCAACCTCGAAAGTGCTACTATGAGTCAAACAAAAGACAGAATATGTGCTTATCTGAACCGAACGGGCAACAAATATGATGTTGATTATTGATATCTTCACTGTGCCTTACTCCCTTAATCTTTCGTTCACATGCTCGCTCGCTCCCTCTCTCCCTTGCTTGCTTTCTGTTTTGCCTCATGAAACTAATAGAGGTTTTAATTGCTGATGGGCCTCATTGTGTGTCGTCTTAATTATACCCAGTAGGGAGCCTCATCGCCGTTCAGCTCTGAAAGTACAGAAGTTACAAAGGCCCGTCCTGACCGAACCTCTCTGGAACAATAAGCTAAACGGAGCACACAACAAACGAGAGGGCTACATGCGCACCCTTGCCAACTGTCCTCTCATTAGAGGGGCTTTATGGGGGCTTTCCGCTTAAACCCGACAACCCTGCTCCTCCTTCCCTGATGGGCTCCCTCCCTCTCGTGGCCCCTTCAATCGCACACTCAATTCTTCTTGTGAGCATGAATTTTCCTCAGCTGTGGCCACTCTTGCTATATTAACCTGTTTGGACTGTTTAGACAGGAATTGGGATGGAAGTCAGGAAGTGAATCAGGTGGGTTCAGCGGGTTTCTGGTTTTTCATTTGTAAGCGTTTCACATTTCTGTTTATTCGTGTAAAGGTGAAACATGGGTATGATGAGTGATTAAAGGTGTTTATGGAGAGAGTTAATGATTTATATGCCCTCCTGTTGTTTTATTGGCTGCTGTTGGGTGTACTGAAGTGGTTAACACTGTTCACTGGAGCCCTATAATTTTGGCAGACAACCTCTCAGCCACCAGTGAAATGGCAAGGTAAATGGTAATGTTGTACAAAGCGGAAGCTATTAATGCTTTTTGGCAAACAGTCTGTACAGAAGTGTTTTCCTGCATCGCTATTGTGATGCCGCTGAGTCTACAGTGTCACAGCAAACGCAATTATGTTGCTGTGAGGTTGCAGTCTGAATTAAATATGATGGAATCTGCAATTTTACCCCCAAAATGAGCACAGAAAATAGATTTAAACATGGTGAAATGTGTTAAAGCTCTTTTTGGTAAACTGATGTAGATGCCTCTCACTTAAAATGATTCCAACCAACGCTGCAAGGCTTTTGAGAATGTCTCTATAACTAATTCCCAACTCAAACTAAAACCCAAATAAAGTGTCTCTGTCCATAACATAGCAGCAGCAACAGGTATATGAGAATGCGGACAGGAAGTAGAATTAATTATTTTGTGCGAACAATTTACTAGGGATGCACCGATAGGAATTTTTTTGGCGGATACCGATTTTAACAAACAGCTACTGGCCGATTCCGATACCGATATTGGTCAGTTGCATAAAGCAGGGCTTAAAAACTGAAAAAAAAAAATAATAATAATCAACTGGTTCTCTCCAGGCGGAATTGGTATTTGAACATATCTGTTCCTGCTAGGGGTGTGCGATAAAGATAAAAAAGGTATCTCTATTTTCTGTGATTTTTTTTCTTTTGTTTTTTTTTTTTTTTTTTTTTCTTTTTCGATAACAATTAGATGATATTTTGCTGAGCGTGTTATTGTGCTCATATCTTAATTAAGGACTACCGTGGACAGCTGACTCCTAAAGTTTTTGATATTTTTCATATTCTGTGTGGTGGTCAGTTCACAGCAGTGATAGAAATTAATTTTAATTGAACTTAACTTTAAATTGATTTTTACCTTTATAAAGCCATTTTATAAAGGTAAAAATGTGTGCATCACCTTTTGAGTCAAATTCTTACATCTATTCAGTCAATTACTATAATAAGACATTTGGGCTGTTACCAACAAATGAAATCAGTATCAACAAAATTCATCTTTGCAATGCAGAGGAAACACAGAAGCTGCATCTGGAGTGGAATAGATATATTTCACCCACTGTTTAATGCACCTCTGAGGGACATGGAATGCTTTAACCTGCAGTTACAAATGAATAAATAATGTTTCGACACACAAAACGTTGAATACTGATATTTGAAATTTATTTTAAAAATAAAAAGAATACTTTAAATGTGAAATTAAAACCACCAGTAGGTGGCATCAAGTCACTGTTAATGAATGAGTCATTGCGACTGAACCGAATCATTTAAACGGTTGATTCATTCAGGAAAGAAACTCCGTCATGTTGCTCAGAGACGCAAAACAGTGCTGTGGCTGTGTTTGGAGTTATTTTTGTTGGTGAAATAGAGCAAAAACAGACAATATGGTGTCTAAAATGTAAGTCTCTTAATATTAACTTCTCTAAACTGTTATAAAATCACATAATCATGATGATTTTTGGACCAAAAAACGGCGCTCGATCTTCGTGTGATATTGTTTAACTATATGAAATGATATAAATATGTAGGCTACATTTTCTGCCCCCATATCTTGAATTTTCAGATCTTTTTTCAAGCATTTTAATTAGTGCTGTCAATCGATTAAAAAATTTAATCGCGTTAATCACAGTCCTGGACTGTGATTAATCATGATTAATCGCAAATTTAAAATACTAGGATTTACCTGTAAATGTGTTGAAATGAAATGCATGACAAACTAGTTTAAGGAAACAGAACCTTTCACACCTCCGCCAGGTATGAGACATAATCCTTATTATTCTTTTATCATTATTCTTTTGTTTTTATTCAGCCATTATCAGCCTTTATACTGGCAATAAAACGTTTACTAAGCCACAACGCTTCAATCCCAGTATACATTTACCCAACTATTATCAAAAGTATTTCTAAATAAATACAACAAAACATTTTCTTGCGACCTTACGTGAAGTATTATGACAAAATGCATTATGAAGAAGAACTGGACCTGTTCTGCAGCTGCATTAGAGCTAATATTAGCATCATACTTCATAAGACGATTTATGAGATTAATAGTACACTTTTACTCAGAACTCACTTCAAACCACCATCGAGTGTTTGTAATAACTTCCTTTTACGATCACATGTGGAATTTGGTCGTTTACTATTGTTAAAATATGCTATTTATAGCCTTTTATATCGCTGCATAAATTAGCATTTCAGATGTACACATTCATCTAAAAAAAAATGACATACAAACCATATCCTATCGTGATCGTGTGTTTATTATCTTATATAATCTATAGTGGCTGTTGTCATGTTTATTTCTGCTGTGTAAAAACCTTAACATGTGCTCTGGCTGAAACTCACGTTGTTTGTGATGTTACAGCCGCCTCTCCTTTCTTAAGTTGCCAGGGATACATTCCAAGTATAATACACCTTAGTAAAAGGATCTATTTTAATTTTTATTTGTCTATATACACTTTGGGCGGCCGCGATACATTATAAAAGTAGCCAAAAAAAACGCAACCCGCGGCACTGTAAATTTTCCCGCGACTGTATTTTCAAAATAGCCCACTTGTGCCGCTGCCCTGGCAACACTGGTTCACTGTACCCTCATCACACACTAGCCATGTTTCCATCCACCTATTTTATGCGCATTTTGGACTATCGCATTAAAAATTCGCTGGATGGAAACGCCAAGATGCGCATAAATTCTGAAAATGCGCATAAAAAATTATGCGCAGAACGGAGTAGGATAAACTTTTTATGCGATAAGAAAAAAATGCGCATAAACTACGATGGAAACACATTTACCGAATAAATTCCTCCATGCGCATCAAAAAAGTCATGTGACTTTGCGCTATGAGACGGGATAACTTGACTAACCAGCTGACCGATCTCGTTCACAGCATCTATAAGTTGTTGTAGTCACTGAAAAGCCTGAGCAAAGTACGCCATCAAAGTATTTCTGTATAATTGTCTTACACGACTGTGTTCCCAAACAGCTGGCATCCTCCTCAGAACGCAGTGACAGCATTTATTGTGTTATGTCTGCTCTCTCTGAGGCACAAGTAATTTATATCATATATGAAAATTATTATATTCAATGGCTTCTCCTATATTCTTAGTGATATTTAGTGCCACAGTTTACCTGGAAGTGATGATTTTGTTCTCTTTGACTCGTTGGATGGAAACGGTGCTTTATTCGCATATGTTTTATGCGATATTCCAGTTTTGCGCATAATTTAAATTCGAATCTTTGGATGGAAACATGATAGATAACCTTCTGCGCTGCGATGACGGGAAGAAGTTGGGGTCAAACATTATCACATGATTAATTTGCGTTAAAAAAATATTAACGCGTTAAAATTTTTAGATTAATCGCATGCGTTAACGCGTTAACGTTGACACCCCTAATTTTAATACTGAATCATGCAGTGAAAGAATGCACTCGCACATGCACTAGTCTAACCTACTGGACTTCTTTACGTAATGTATGCATGCACTCTGTCTTTTGTTTGATTTTTGCAATATACTCGATAATGTCAAATCGCACATCGTATTATTATTACTGATATAGCCTATGTGAAGGTTGATGTTACGTATTAATCTGGTAATGAAACAAAATATATTTCGTGTGTAGGCCTATTCCTTTTTTATGTAGCCTATTTTATTGTTTTGTCCCTTCACAGATGCATACTAACGGATAATGGTGAATCGCCATTGCGACTTACCTATGATGAATTTACAGCTGAGCGAGGTCATTTCACATATGTTTTGTACAGATTTTATTTTGTTTTGGCAAGTATTTAATTATCCTGCCCAGAAAAAAACGTTGGATTTTGCAACAGACATGCATTGTCTCCATGCAGTTAATTAGTAAACCATCGGTATTGGCCCGGGCCGATTCATCCCTTCTGAAAAAAACAATAGAACCCTGCCCAAAACACAATAGAAAATGTAATGGTTTTAATGGTTATAATGGGAAATGTATTGGTTTTAATGGAAACTATAATGGTGTCTACTGGTATGTGATGGATTCTATTGGTGGGATGTTAAATCCTATTGGAAAAATGCCCAAAACACTACAAAAAGGAATTTTGTAATGGTTTTACTGGAAAAAGCTAATGGTTTATAATGGTATTTTAATGGAAACCATTAGAATTTCTGTGATGGTTTCTATTGGGCTTCTATTGTTTTTTTTAGCAGGGCCTTTTCATGCTATTTCTGATATGGCTCTAAATTATTAAAAAAAATCGGCCGATACATTGGTGCATCCCTACAATTTACTTAAAACGAGGGAAAAAATTATTATTTCGTACACACAATTCACTTAAAACGGGGAACGAATTAGTAAATCGTGCGCATGTTTTAGTAAACTGAGAGAATGAGAGTAAATCGTGCATGTCGTGTGGGGCGCCTTAATAAATATATTAAATAGCAGACAGTTGATATTTTAGTAATATTTCACAATATTACTGATTTTAGTGTATTTTCAAATAAATGCAGCCTAGTTGAGTGTAAGAGACTTCTTTAAAAACATAAAAAAAAGATTACCGATCCCCAGACCTTTGAGTAGTTTGACGACAGAAGGTATTTTACTTAAAAAAATAAAAAAATAAAAATAATAAATAAATAAAAAATAAAAAAAAAGATTGTTACAATAAATTGTTGTTGATATTTTTATTTTAGACAACACCGTATCCACTTGTTAAGTCGTGACGTAAGGAATGCTGTTTCCGGGTCCAAGCCTCTACTTGTTTAACTTGAGAATACTATCTCAACAGCCATTTATGAGCACTATTTGTTCATATTACACATTTAAGCTAAACTTTTTAAAACTTAGTGTACACTATGGTCTCCGTTTGTATGGCGTCCCAGACACAAATATTTTAATGATTTATAAAAAAAAAAATGAATCACTGTCTGGCCATCTGGGATTTTGATATGGAGATAAAGTTAGGATTATAATTTTTTGGTTGCATTATATTACATTCTGAGTGTATATTCGTACCTTTTGTTGTTTTCTTGTGGCATCTGATAGAGCGTTTGGACCCAGAAGCGGTGACGCATGACGTCACACTTAACAAGCGGATTGTTTACACAGAAACCTTGAATGTTATACTGGAAATTAGTGTATGAGATTGTGTTTGTCCTTTGAACAAGTTGACAATATGTGAGAACTCTGCTCTGTGTATGTGATACTTGTACACCTGTGTTTTTCTGAGTGGGTCAGGGTGTTATTTGCTTGTGTGGAGGTTCTTTGGTTCCTTGCTGTGGGCAGTGGATGCTCCACCAACCCACACGCTGTGTATTTATACTTCAGATATGTAATCCAGTTTGCCTCTCCACCAAAGCCAAGGGGGTCGGCTGCAACAATAAAGTCAGCCCGCTTGCTGTTAGTCACTGAATAACCGCTCAGTGCCTAGAAGTGGATTATGTTTGAATGTAATGTGCACTGCTCTATTCTGGCTTTTGAAAAATGTTGATGACTGTTATTGTCCCCACTCTCATACAGAGTTTGGTTTTGTATGCCATTGGTGAAGCACAATTGTGGGTGTTTGGACTGCTTTATGCTTAAACAGAAAACATAATGCAGAGATTTAAAACAATAGAGCAACTGCAAAAAAGAAAGTTTTGCAGGTTTTACTACTATGGTAAGTTGTGGTCATACCTTGTTTTTTTGGAAACGAACCATGGTAAAGCCATTCTGTTCTTTGAAGTGCATTAAGGTACCATGCTTAAAAACAGATGAGATGTGAAAATGTGTTTCAAATGATACCAGGTGTGACAGAGGACTCTTTTAGTTATGGGAAACACGCATCCCATTAACACTTGCAGAAGTTTAACACTTCCATTTGCTTGCACTAACAACTCTTTATTCACCGCTTGGCAATAACATGCGTTAAATAAAAGTTATTTCAATGTTTGTTAGATGGGAGAGATTTAAAATAAGCAGTTACAAAAAAGTATCATGATATTTTTTTTGTGTGTTTCATGGTAATACCATTATATTGTTTCAAAGTACAGGTATTATCAAGGAAAATACCATGATCATAATCATATATCATCATTAATTACCATGGTGTACATTATTTTATGGCTCACTTCTTGTGGAAATCAGGCCAGCAACCTTCTGGTCACCAGCCTCAGTCTTCACCAAGTCTATGTTATTTATCCCTGCAGGCAAAGAAAGAGAAACAATATTACTGAATTAGATATCAACAAGTTATTCGTCTCAGTCCGTACTTCAGCAAGCTGCTGGGAGAAGTTTATGTTATGATGAATTTGCAAGCTCATTTTTCTACCACACACATACATGTTTCCCCTCATTGTTTTTACAGATGAAACCCACGCACAGACAGCAGTACTTTCTTTGGCCCCCCTCTCTCTACCACCAACTTCTGGGCCTCACTGTTCTTTGTCTTCCTCCTTCGGTATCACTGTAAGATCGAGGTAGTGGCTCTCTTCGGTCCAGCCTCATTACTGCTATGCCTGGCTAGTTGCGTATGAGTTCCAGGCATACCAGACAGAGCAGGAAGCTTTAGATGTCCATTCCAGAGGCTTAATGAAAGGAAAAAGCAGGGGAGAGATGAAGCAAGTGAGGTAGAAAAGAAAAATTTGAAGGTTTTCAGAGATGGAATTGAATTCAAAAGGTTCTTCTGTAGAATATGAGGGGTCTGTTTGAGTTTCCTAGCACTGTGTGAAGTAGTCAACAGTATAATAGCCATCCATGTTGTTTTGATAATTTCCTCCTATCTCCATTTTGGCAAAGTATTTGATGTCCCCACTTCACACTTTGACTCTTGGTTTTATCATTTTCATAGCAGCCACATTGTCTTTCGTTCATGCATAAACATGAGGGCCTTTAGGGAAGTTTGAGAATGGTTTAGCAATTATCTTGAGCATGTGATGAGCAATTTGTCTCATTGTTTGAAATCTTCTCTCGTTTCCCCTCCATTATCTCCACCCCCTCATTCACAGCGTGGCAGTGGCTCGCTCACGAGATGTACCTGCCTTTGGACCGCCTATTCCCGAGGATGCAACGTTCCCGAAATCCACTGTCTTTCGAGATTTCCTGCTAGCCAAGGTCATCAACGCTGAAAATGCAGCCCACAAGTCGGACAAGTTCCGCGCCATGGCCACTCGGACGCGACAGGAGTACTTGAGGGACCTGGCTGAACGGCACGTAACAAGCACACCTATCGATCCTTCAGGCAAATTTCCTTTTATTTCTTTGGCTCACAAGCGTAAAGAGAAGACCCGGCCATATTCTGGCGCAGAGCTGCGTAGCCCAGGGTCCATCACCTGGCCTGTTTACGCCGAGGACCATGGAGCCGGAGGAGAACTGGATGCCCTGCTGGCCATTTCAAATGACTTTCTAGTGTTGGTGGACCCAGAAGCCAAGGCTGTTGTCTTCAACTGCGCCGTCCGAGATGTCATTGGTTGGACACTGGGGAGCCCTGCTTCCATGAAGATCTACTATGAACGTGGAGAAAACATCTCCTTGCGCTCTATTAATAACAACACAGAAGACTTCCGTGAGGTTATTAAACGTTTAGAGGTAAGTTTGGAGTTGCATGACAGTAGCATGACTAGGGGTGGGCGATGACCAAAATCTTGCAATATGACTCATGATACGAGTAATTTTATTTCATGGTAATGATATAAATCACAATCAGTGTTGGGTAAGTTACTTTCAAAAAGTAATTAATTACAGTTAGTAATTACATCATCAATATAGTATTTAAATTACTTTACTAATTACTCTGTCTGAAAAGTAATTTAGTTACTCAATAAGTAACTTAATTATTCAAATCGCTAATTAGGCTACATCTTAAAATACCTATAAACCTTAAAGCACAGATAATAGAAATTAAACTCTTTATTCTTTCAATTTGAATCAAACAGAATAGTTTAGCCTTTTAGCTTTAAAACAACTGTAATACTTAAAATAACCTGATTTAAATAGAAATACTCTACAAGCTATCTGAATAACAAAAGCTTAAGAAAAGTTAAACAATACATTTCAGTTTGGCAAGATGTTCAGGAAAAGCCCAACTAGTAAAATCCGTACAGGTTTATGTAAAAATAACACGTTAACTATAGGTAAAAATAAATCACAGAAATGATCTTCTCCGCTGAATAAAGCAGCATCAGATCACGCTGTTCTTATGAGGTAAATTCCAGCTTATTCCTCTTTCAAAAACGATGAAAATTAGATGAATCTTGATTATTTTTGAATCTATTTTTTTGTATCTAGGTGAGGGCTTGTGCGCGCAGGTGACTGGATATAATGAGCTCAGATACGGGAAAGACTGTACTTCAGTTTCATATGGATTACATAATCAGATAACATTCGTTTTCGATTTGAATTCGTTCATTTAAAAGTAGACACTAAGCTTTCAGATACGGGAAAGACTGTACCTCAGTTTCATACGGATTACATAATCAGGAATATTCGTTTTCGATTTGAATTCGTTCATTTAAAAGTAGACACTAAGCTTTCAGATACGGGAAAGACTGTACCTCAGTTTCATACGGATTACATAATCAGATAATATTCGTTTTCGATTTGAATTCGTTCATTTAAAAGTAGACACTAAGCTTTCAGATACGGGAAAGACTACCTCAGTTTCATGCAGATTACATAATCAGGAATATTCGTTTTCGATTTGAATTCGTTCATTTAAAAGTAAGCTTTCAGATAGACTGTACCTTGCTTTAGTTTCATACTGATTACATAATCAGGAATAGGCCTATTCGTTTTCTATTTGAATTCGTTCATTTAAAAGTAAGCTTTCGCCTTTTGGATACAGGAAAGACTGTACATCGCTTTCATACGGATTACATAATCATGAATATTCATTTTCGATTTGAATTCGTTCATTTAAAAGTAGACACTTCAAGCTTTCAGATACAGGAAAGACTGTACCTCGCTTTAGTTTCATACGATTACATAATCGGATAATATTCGTTTTCGAATTTGAATTCATTCATTTAAAAGTAGACACTTTAAGTTTTCTATAGACACATTTCTCCTGTCTCTGTCAAATATTCGCTGAGTTTGTGTTGCTTAGAAAGTTGCTCAAGGAGACCTAAACGGCAGAAAGCGCACCGTTTGTTTTATTTTAGAAAAGCACAATGCTTTGTTGTTATTGTTAGTGTACACAAATAAAAGTAGGCCCTTTTTAGATTCGATTGATTTTAGTCTCATCTGTATCTGAGTATTTAAGGTTTCTCTGTGAATCAGGAAAAAGTGAAAGCGCCGGTGCGCAGAGAGTTAAAGACTCTGCATTCAATTTTATCTTTAAACTGTACTAGAGGTCTGCATTCCTGTGGCTCTCCCGCAGGAGCCACGGGACTCGACCATATTTCTTGCGCTGCGGGATTAAATTTCCGAGTAAAACGCGGTAGTGGTCGGTAACTCTGGTGTAATTTGAACGAGAGCGGGTGGTCTAACAATATCCCGTTCCCGACGTCCATTCAGAACAGCATATCTGCGCTTTATTCTTATTGACCACCGGTATTGCCTGCACTCTATGCACGCGCTGCGTCTGTGTGTGCAGCATGTGCATAACGATGCTCAGAGCAAACTATACCAGTGGTAAATACGGTCCTCAGACAAAACAGGCACGTTGTCGATGAGTGACAGAGCAGAATAAGGGTGGAGCAAAGGATGTGTGTCCTTGAAGGACTTTCAACTCGGTTTTGTTTATATATTGCTTAGCCTATAATTTTAAACGACAGATGTCGTATGTATTTATTTATTTTTCTCTGCGACACTTTTCCTACTTTTAACAGAAAAAATGTCAAACGAATTTTGACAAGATTAATAAAAATAGCTAATAGGCTATTTTTGTACAACCTACACTTTTTTTTTTCTCTCTCTCTGGGACACTTTTTTCGTGTTGTAAATGTTAAACGAATTGTATCCTGACAATAATAAAAATAGGCTAAGAAATACAATTTTTTTTACATTTTTATTTTCTCTGTGATACTTTTTTTCCTACTGTGTTGTAAATGTTAAACAAATATCGTGTCTTAAGATTATTCATATTAATTCAAGTCAATAAATTCAAGACTCTTGACAAGACAAATAAAATAACAAATACAATTTTGTGCAGACTACACTTTTATTTGTTAGCCCATCTCTCTTTCTTTGAGTAGCAGACATTTAAATGTGAGATTCTGTGAACGAGATCTAAATTTAGCGGGAACGGTTGGGTCGGGAAGAAAATTATTCGAAGCGAACAGTGGGCGAACAGAGAGTGAATATACAGCGGGAGCGGGTGGATGCGGAATATAACCTCGCGGGACTAAAAAAACAGTCCCTCGCAGACCTCTAAACTGTACATTTAGATTTCAAATTCAATATTGATTTTAGAACTGTTGAAATTATTTACAGTATGTAACGCAAGTACTTTATAACTAACTGTATTAAATTACCTAAAAATGAACAGTAATCCCTTACTTTACTTTTTCAGTGGATAAGTAATTTAATTACAGTAACGCGTTACTTAGTTACTTAGTACTTAGTAACGCATTACATAAGGACTTTATTGCTTTAAATAAGGACTTTATGATTTAAATTTTTTGATACCATAGAAATTTAATATTTTTTTCACCAGTGTCAATATCACAAAAAACTAATACTAGCCTAAAAAAGCAAAAAAACTAAAGACATGTAAATGGTCAGCAATTAAATAAGAATAACAAGCTAATTACAAACAATAGGGCAAAAAAAAAATTACAGTAGAACAAATAAATAAGAAATGCTACATACATTGTATAAAGTAATCAAATGTATAAAACACTGCATATTCTTCACGGTGTAAATATATATTTCTTCTTCTTAAAGTTACAAAATTGATTTAGTCAAGAGCAGTGAGAGATTTTGTCTCTTTTGTTGTTTGATTAACGTGAATGACAGACAGCAGGAATATTATACTGCTGTCATTTTAAGAGCTGCCCGGATCCAATATACTGTTACACGTGTTTTCTTTCTCAGCTGTTTGCTTTCACTTAAGACCTAAATTACTGTGTTTACGAGGATACTTAGAAAGACGGGCATTTTGACTCAGACAAATGTTTATTTAACAGTTCAAGGCCTATAAAGCGGCAAAAATAAGTTCAATACCCCCTCGCTTTTTGTGATCACGTAGCACGGCAACGTCACGTGAACATGTAACCGCAATACAGACGATAGTGGAAAATCTCTACTGGTTGACAAATTTCTACCGGTTAATCTTGTCTCGCTATATCGCCCACCCCTAATCATGACAGATAATTTTATTTTTAAAATTAAGTATTTTTTCCCTGAAAGATTTCATTCAGTCACATACACAGACCTGAGATCTTGTTTATTGGTTCTTAATTATTTTTGGTTTATACCCAAGTGGGATTATAACAATCAAGCTTTTGCACAAGCTCAAAGTAGTTTTTTTTTTTTTATGGCTGTGTTGTGTATGATTCATTGTGTGAATTAATGGTGAATATGAGAGCCTTTGCATAACTGTGCAGTGGCTTGAATGTACTCCTGATTTGGCCCCCTGCCCATTATGTCACTCTTCAAGTGCAGGAGCTGTTGCCATGGCAACTAGTACTCGGCGAATTGAATGCTCATGATCTCCATCACAGTCATGAAACGTGTTAGCAGAGCTTTCTTTATACATTCTGAGGGAAGAAAAGCTTTGATCCTGATTTGCAGTAAGGTATAATAACTTGTGATAGACATTTCCAATCCACTCTGCCCATTTTTGACAAGCTTTTCTATCTCTAATGAAGTAAATCTGTTTCTAAATTGCATAAAATTGTTTTAGAATCCAGAAAAAAAATGTCAGACAAGTCATATCAATCTTTTATTTCGCTCTTTTCTCTCAGCACCTCACTAAAGGCTGTGAGACCTCTGAGATGACCTTGCGGAGGAACGGCCTGGGCCAACTTGGTTTTCACGTTAACTACGAAGGCATCGTGGCAGAGGTGGAGCCGTACGGCTATGCCTGGCAAGCGGGGCTGAGACAAGGCAGCCGGTTGGTTGAAATTTGCAAAGTGGCTGTGGCAACACTTTCACACGAGCAAATGATTGACCTGCTCCGCACCTCCGTAACTGTGAAAGTTGTGATCATACCCCCCCACGAGGATGCCACACCTCGCAGGTAGGTCTGAATATCAGTTAATGTTTTGATTGATTATTTCTTGAGTGAATCCTGGTAAATAAGTAGGCAGTAATTATTTTTGTCAGGTAGAAAAGTAAACCACTCGTTCCAAGTTTTGTAATAAGACAACAATACAAAACATTGCACTTTTGTGCCCACACATGCAAACCAAAATAGATGAGATCCGCCTTCCCAGTCTAGGCTTGCCTGCAGGCACCGTGCCAACTTGAAGGTTATAATGATCAGGGTCTAAACTACAAATCATTAGACCTACCGGATTTTTATTTGCGTTCACTGTGTTCTTTTTTACAGTTTGGTGGCGTAGTGTTATTATCTTTCGGAAACCTCCCCTTTCTATTTTTTGACAGTTTATATTTTTGTCTAAACTAAAAACTGACACTCCTCTATTTGTCCTCTGGGTTTAAAACTGGATTGAGCCACAAAAAGGGTCCAGTATTAGCCTGCATAGGTGATGTTTGACACCCAGTTTATTGTTTCTTGACATAAAAGCTCCATGTACAGGCACATATTTTGTAGCCTATGTGTATTTATTCCAAGTTGGTTACAGGATTCAGTACTTGGTTGTTATGCGCCATTGAGAATTGAATTTAGAATGCCTTCTAAAATTACAGTTTAATTTGTAATTTTTACAGTTTAATTTGTCACTTTTAAGTTTTGAGAAATGTTAAAAGAGCCTAGAGGTTTATAAGCCTTTCAGAGTGAATGCTATTTATTTTATTTAGCTAGAATAGTTGGTTGGTTAGTTGGTTCAGTAACTTTTGAATAAATAATAATAAATAGCTTTTAAATAAATACTGATCTTTTGCACTTTATTTTCATCCATCCTGCACAAAAATATCAAGCAGCTGTTTTCAGCATTTTTTATTTAGCCCCAAGTCAGCATATTAGAATGATTCCTGAAGCATCATGTGGCATGTGAAAATTCAGCTTTTCCATCACAGGAATAAATTACATTTTAAAATATAGTAAAATATAAAACAATTATTTGAGAATTATGCTAATATATTGCAATATTATTGTTTTGACTGTATTTTTGACCAAATACATGCAACCTTGGTGAGCATAAGAGACTTAAGTAGCGCTTTATTTTACAATCCTGTTCCACATGTACATAATATGTACTTATTATTAACAACAACTAAGCACTAACCCTGAAACTACCCCTTAACCTAACCTTAACCCATGTAGTTACCTTATATTACCCATTACTTTCTTAGGTAAGTACATTGTTAGTACACATACTGTTAAATAAAGTGCAACCAAAAAAAAAAAAATCTTACTAACTCCCTAACTCCAAACTTTTGAACACAAGTGTAAATAGCTGATCATCATTAAGAGTAAGTCAAATGCTCTTCATTGCCACTAACTGCCTAATCCGTCTTGCAGGGGCTGTTCAGAACTGCACCGCATGCCAGTCGTTGAATACAAGGGCAGCAATGAGAGCGGCTCATTTGAGTACAAGTTTCCTTTCCGGAGCAATAACAACAAATGGCAGCGCACCTCATCCAGCCCACAGCAGTCCCTCACCGCCTCACCTCAGAGTCACAGTGGAACCCCGAACCGTGCCGTCAGCCTGGGGGCCAGCATGGGCAAGACCCTCTCTGCTGAGCGGCCCGAAAGGGCTGCCGCCATCCCCCGCAGCGTGTCCAGTGACGGCCGACCTCTGGACTCTAAAAGGTGCGTTCGATGGCTGCCTGTATGTAGTGGAGCTTTTGTTAAGTTGCACTTCCCCTTCATTTTTTTTGTCTCTCGTGTTTATCTGTATTTGTGTGTATCGCTCTTTCTCTACCTCTCTCAGGATGTCTCCAGGTTCTGAGAACTATGCCCTGACCTCCTCTCTCATGTTGGGCCGCTCGCCGCACAACCGCAGTTCCCCCAGTAACCTCTCATGCTCTAGTGACACGGGCTCAGGCAGCTCCGCTCACTGGAGGCAGAAGTCCATGCCGGAGGGGTGAGACTCTACAAAACACGTCCTCTTATTGTCTACCTCCACTTTGTCCTTGGTTTCTTTTAAGCTCTTAACCATCCATCCCTTAATCACCCAGTCATCTCACCGCTTTATCTGTTCAAGCTTTCACACAGCATTATTTATGACAAGATGGCTGTGGCATCGACCACGAAATGATGCAAGCGATTGACAGCATATGCGTGTTTATGTTTCCGTTATAGATTTGCGCACAACAGGCACTCTCCTCTCCCAGCGGAGCGGCAATTGGGGGCAGAGGATGGAAGCAGCGGCAAGTCGACACCCAGCTGGCCCAGAGTGGAGGACAGCTCTGATAAACCGCCATCAGGTTAGACCACACTCCATCAGTGATGAATTATTAAAGGGAAGGGGGATAAATGTAAGTTGTCTGGAAGTGAGAGGGGAAAAGATCAATGAAGAAGGCTGCTGGAAAAAATGAATGAGCTAAACAAAACAGTTAACTGGATGAAAGACTGAAAGGGAGAATGGACTTAGAAGAATGGCAGTGAATATTCAAAAACTGACGTTTTTGAAACACATGATGACAGAAATAGTATTGCTGATGTATTACTGGGTTCTGAGGCCTTCAGTGCTGGATATTTGAATGAAGCGTGATTATAGACTTTGCTTCTAGACTCATGAAAGCGTGACACCATTCATAAACTCTCAGAAAACAAAATCAAAATTCTGCTTTATTTTACAGTAACACCACTTCCTCTAAGATGATTTCAAGCATTTCTTAAATCAGATTTTTATAATGGAAATATTACCTTTTTTCAATTTGCAGACAGGATTTAATTCTGATTCACAAACTTTTGATTTGTGCTGATTCGATTCTGATTCCTTTTTCAGTTATGACCACATTTCAGTTATAATGTCCATTTTGCTTACATATGAAAAAATGTCTCAGCTAATGATGTAAATTATACAGAAAACTTTATTTTGTACCTTTAGAAAAAATGTTATTTTAAAAATTAACAACAGGTAGTTCAAATGATTTATATAACTGATATAATCAACTTGCTCACACCTTTTGTGCTGTTTATTTTAGTAATATTTGTATAATTTTCAAAACAAATGAAAATTAGAAATGGTGTGAAAGAAATAAGCTTGAGATATATTACTAAGATTAGTAAACTGAACCTGAAATAAAATTTAATATATATACAGGTGCATCTCAATAAATTAGAATGTCGTGGAAAAGTTCATTTATTTCAGTAATTCAACTCAAATTGTGAAACTCGTGTATTAAATAAATTCAGTGCACACAGACTGAAGTAGTTTAAGTCTTTGGTTCTTTTAATTGTGATGATTTTGGCTCACATTTAACAAAAACCCAGCAATTCACTATCTCAACAAATTAGAATACTTCATAAGACCAAAAAAAAAAAAAAAAAAAAAAACATTTTTAGTGAATTGTTGGCCTTCTGGAAAGTATGTTCATTTACTGTATATGTACTCAATACTTGGTAGGGGCTCCTTTTGCTTTAATTACTACCTCAATTCAGCGTGGCATGGAGGTGATCAGTTTGTGGCACTGTTGAGGTGGTATGGAAGCCCAGGTTTCTTTGACAGCGGCCTTCAGCTCATCTGCATTTTTTGGTCTCTTGTTTCTCATTTTCCTCTTGAAAATACCCCATAGATTCTCTATGATTTGTGCTGGGGCCCATAGATTCTCTATGGGGTTCAGGTCTGGTGAGTTTGCTGGCCAGTCAAGCACACCAACACCATGGTCATTTAACCAACTTTTGGTGCTTTTGGCAGTGTGGGCAGGTGCCAAATCCTGCTGGAAAATGAAATCAGCATCTTTAAAAAGCTGGTCAGCAGAAGGAACCATGAAGTGCTCCAAAATTTCTTGGTAAACGGGTGCAGTGACTTTGGTTTTCAAAAACACAATGGACCAACACCAGCAGATGACATTGCACCCCAAATCATCACAGACTGTGGAAACTTAACACTGGACTTCAAGCAACTTGGGCTATGAGCTTCTCCATCCTTCCTCCAGACTCTAGGACCTTGGTTTCCAAATGAAATACAAAACTTGCTCTTATCTGAAAAGAGGACTTTGGACCACTGGGCAACAGTCCAGTTCTTCTTCTCCTTAGCCCAGGTAAGATGCCTCTGACGTTGTCTGTGGTTCAGGAGTGGCTTAACAAGAGGAATACGACAACTGTAGCCAAATTCCTTGACACGTCTGTGTGTGGTGGCTCTTGATGCCTTGACCCCAGCCTCAGTCCATTCCTTGTGAAGTTCACCCAAATTCTTGAATCGATTTTGCTTGACAATCCTCATAAGGCTGCAGTTCTCTCGGTTGGTTGTGCATCTTTTTCTTCCACACTTTTTCCTTCCACTCAACTTTCTGTTAACATGCTTGGATACAGCACTCTGTGAACAGCCAGCTTCTTTGGCAATGAATGTTTGTGGCTTAGCCTCCTTGTGAAGGGTGTCAATGATTGTCTTCTGGACAACTGTCAGATCAGCAGTCTTCCCCATGATTGTGTAGCCTAGTGAACCAAACTGAGAGACCATTTTGAAGGCTCAGGAAACCTTTGCAGGTGTTTTGAGTTGATTAGCTGATTGGCATGTCACCATATTCTAATTTGTTGCGATAGTGAATTGGTGGGTTTTTGTTAAATGTGAGCCAAAATCATCACAATTAAAAGAACCAAAGACTTAAACTACTTCAGTCTGTGTGCATTGAATTTATTTAATACACGAGTTTCACAATTTGAGTTGAATTACTGAAATAAATGAACTTTTCCATGACATTCTAATTTATTGAGATGCACCTGTATATATATTAAATTTTATTTCAGGTTCAGTTTACTAATCTTAGTAATATATCTCAAGCTTATTTCTTTCACACCATTTCTAATTTTCATTTGTTTTCTAAGTTTGAATTTTTAATCTAGGATTTACATCTTTTTATTTCAACTTAATTCCAATAACCGAAAGCGATTTTTAGTAGTTTTAGTTAACAATAACAACACTGATGCTACAGACATTGGTTCCTCAAACCATGATGTTACTTTTGGAAGAGCCCAGACTTACTTTACCTAGTGAAAGATAAAGTGGGCAAAAAAATCCCATAGACTTGCATTGAAGAAAGGATCTGAGGATCAGAATATCAAAGAGACTTGAGGGCAGACTCTTTTGACTTGAGCCTGCAAGTAACCACTCAGAACACCTTAGCAACCGCATAGCAATGTCCTAGCAACCGCATAGCAATGTCCAAGCAACCACCCACGACACCTTAGCATAGTGGCGGCCACGCAGGCAAGCGCCACTCAAATTCACTTGAAGATATCGTCGCCTTAGAATTATAAGGTTCTATCTGCATTCTGAGTGGTTTTGAGATATTGAGCTTCAAAGTTTTTGCATTCCATATAGTAAAAATGATATGGGGAAAACATGAAATTTTTCCTACATGAAATTGACAGAGGCCCTAAATGTATTCTAAATATACAATATCAAAATCCTCTCAAATTTTTAAATGGGGATTTTTGGAACGGGTCAAATGCAGATAGAACCTTCTAATTCTAAAAAGTCACTTTCCGCTTGGAATTATAAGGTTCTATCTGACAAAACATTAATTGAAGCAACAATTTTCAAAAAATACAAATAGTTTTTTTTTTTATATAATTTGTTATAAAACATAAAATAAGTGTTATAACAATGTCAACATGTATGAGAAAGGTCAATTTAATGCTTTCTTTATCGCATTTATTCCATATTTTAGGACAAATAACCGAGATAACATGCTGACGTTTATTGTTGTAATTAAGACCCCATCATTTAAATCGTTGACTATTTGATATTTAAGGCTTAATGTTGTCCAATTTAAGACATTTTAAGACTTTAAACTGCATGAATATTTCGCCAATCATTATATTCTGGTCTTTAGCGACCCAGGCTATATTTATATCCAGCACGGATGGATCTCTAACTGCTAGCAAACTCTCCTGATATTTTAAGAACAATTAAAAAATAAAATAAAAAAGAATGAAATAAGCATACTTCCTTACCTTTTGAAACTTAGAAGGGTTCGATTTGAGCAGATGATTTTACCATCAGTGCCATCGTCAGAGTGCATTTCCCCAGAATACATTCAGCATCTGCCTCATATTCACGATCTCTATATATTCTCAAAACTATCGTTTTCAGCATCTTCAAAAACATTTTGATCGCTGTTCACCACATCCACCATCAAACGACAGAGACACTTATATTTCATTATGTACAGTAATTGCTCTGCAGTAAAGCCATTCAAGCCAGTTCAATTTTTGCAGATGATTGTTTTATGCACGCGCGCTAATTATGAGTAAAAAATCACGTTGTCATTGTTTTAAACAGGGCCACTTTGTGGAATAAAGGTGAATTGCACTTATTGATTCTGCAGACACGTAATTATTGTTGTTTAATGTTTAATCTTTCCAGCTGTTATGGAGCAGTCCGGCGACATGACAAATTCCTGATTGGTCCGCTTGCGTGCATTCGAAGTGCTGATTGGCTGATTCGCAGATAGAACCTTATAGCACCAAGTTCGACTTTGTAGACAGAACCTTTTTGTTTTCTAAATAAAAAGTCCTAAAATGTACACAACTTAAAAAAAAAATCACATAATGTAAATAAGTTGTCACAGAATAAGAATATGTGAATAAATCAATTTTGACAAAAATGTCAGATAGAACCTTATAATTCCAAGGCGACGATATGTAAAAATCTGGTCTTTCTTCTCAAGTGCTTTCATTAGAAAACAGTGAAAATGACGCAGTGCTTTAACCTAACTTGGACAAACGCATTACTCTTTAAAACAGACGTGCTAGCATGAAAACCAATGCATTGGAACTAGGGATGCACCGAATGTTCGGCAACCGAAATTGTTTGGCAATTTTTTTGAAATAGCAAAAAAAGCTCTTTTGGTGTTCGGCCGAATAAGCGAAAAGACCGAATAATATGTACCGAACAATGACGTGACACGATCAAATAGAGGCGCGCACTATAGTGCAGCAAACGTGTCTGCAGTGTGGAAGTATTTAAAACTGTCAGAGAAAGACGCAAAAATCATTACAAGCACGAAACACCGACAGCGAGAGACTGCTTAGTGCTGCATCTCATGTCTCCGATGAGAAGAGGAAGAGGTGGTTGATGCTGGTTACTGTAGTGTATGATGATTGAAGTCGCGAAATGGCCTTAAAAGATTAGTAAATAAACTGCAGAATGTTATGTTTTCAAATACACGCACGAATTGCATGTATTCAAAAAGCGCTGCACGAGCTCAAGTCCAAAGCACGAGGAAAATCTGCGCTGAAACATTGTTAAGGCCGTTTCACACATCGCCTTCTGCTAATTCACGCCTGCACGCTAGGTGGTACTGACCAACAATGCATTTGTCCTCAGATTTGTGTCTCGTATATGGATTTAACATGTCCGCTGCTCAGTATACAGCATTAAATTAAGATAAATAAAGTTTGGTTCTATGCCAGAAACACAAACTATCTATAATGCTTACAAAAAACATCTTAAGATACAAACAGAAGTAGCATCAAGCCACATTTGAAAATTTATGTGCATTTATTATTCATTTTTTTGCTTAAAACCCACTTTACACATCAACGAGTGCTTGTAATAACTTCCGATTGTGATCTATAGTTGATTATGATTCTATAATAGGCAGACATTCACTCTTTGTATGTTTAATAATGTCACTGCTTATTGTCATAAACATCCTTTATTGTTATAAAAAATACCATGAGCTGCATATAAAAAACATACAGAAAATATATCGTCATAATCATATTTGCTTTCATATTTCATGCGTAGAAATATTTCACTCGATTTTTTTTAATATGGAAGATCTAGAGAGTTAACGCGCTCTGACTCATAACACACGCACACGTGGAAGAAAACGGACACTCTAGATCACATAATTAAGTGGAGAATTAATAGAAATTATATAAAGAACATATGAGAATAAATCTGTTCTCAGATACCAAAGATAACAAGAACTCAGCATCCTCTCTATTCTCTCTCGGAATCGCTCAGAATACTCTTCTTCGGTGTTTGTTTACACTGGTTTTCGAAACAGCACCAGCACTCTTTGCCTTTTTGTGCAACGGCCTGTTTCATCGCGGAGCGATGAGGAAAAAATCGACACACAGGACGAAAAAAAAAAAACTTCGCTTTTTCGCGCCGCGAATGATCGCGCCTGGTGTGAATAGGCCCATAGGGATCTATTGTTTCAATTCAAAAGCGTCATCGCACCGAATTTTTGCGTTCAGTGTGAAAAGCCCTTTACTCGTCAGTTGCTCCCCAGACAGCAACATAGTGTTGGCCCAGATCCGGCCCACATCTGGCTCATGTGAAATCCATGTGGGCCGGATCTAGGTCGACACTGGTTGCTGTCTGGGTCAGTAACATTTTTATTAATTTTTTAAAGGCATGTGGCAATGCTATACGTGCGACGAACGTCTTCCCAAATTCGTAATGAGAATCATTTATAAATCTGTTAAAGCAACACATGAACACGAACCACGTCAAGGCACATAACAATAACAAAAAGAAGCACTGAGATCTTTCTGCGGGTTTCTGCCAAAATAAAAGCTGAGAAAAAGCAACAACTCCCATCAACATTCATAAATGTTAGTATTGTAATTTTACTGTTGTACTGTAGAATAAAATAAAGTAAGACAATAATAATGAAAATAATAATTACCCTACAACAGCTCTATTAATACATTTATTATATTCACACATAGTGGTCAAATTGGGATCTGTAATATATTCTAATGTTTTAAAAGTATTCTCTTCTGCTCAGCAAGGCTGCATTTATTTGTACAGTAAAAAAAATACATGCCTGATTCAAGAAGGGGGTCTCAAAAATGGGCAAAAAATATTATTTTACTAACTTATTCATTTTAAGTTAAATTGTGCTTTGTTGGTATAATGTCTGCTAGAATGTTAAAAAAATGTTCAGTGTTAAATATTTTTAAATTGTTGTTTTGTAATTGATTTTTTATTTGAAAAGCAGGAAAAAAACAGTAAAAAGCACATTTTTTAATTTATGCAATTGTAAAAAAAAAAAAAAGGCAAAATAAATGGGGGAAAAAAATGCGAAAAAACGTATTCGGCTTTCGGCCCAGCGTTTCATTTTGTTCAGCTTCGGCCAAGAATTTTCATTTCGGCGCATCCCTAATTGGAACGTATCATCTGAGGGTCCTTGTTGCTTTGCTGTAGGCTATGTGGTTTCGTTAACGCATATTTCCACCTGGCCTTGACGGCTTCCCTTTTTTGGGCCACACTTGTTTTTGACAGCAGATCTGCTCCGTTCGGTCTTCTCGCCCTTCTAAGATGCAGCAGATCATCTGATCCTTCCCTCCCTCTGAATACCTCTCTCTTGTATAACCGTGGTCAACCTTAGAGCACTTGATAGATCTAGCATAGATCTAGAACTTTGAAAGTAAGCTGTGTCCAGTGAAAGGCAGCAAACATAAACAGTGTGTCTGAACAGCAGGCTGTGTATGGGTTCAAGCGAAGACTGAAATATCTCCTCTTTCCTGCTGGTACGGTTGTGTAAGCAGCGCTTTGTGTGCCTCTAGCACCCCCCCCCCCCCCCCCCCCCCCCCCCCCCCCTCTCCTCTCACTCTTCAAGGTCCAAGTGTGCTGTGACTCACACTGCCACCCCCTTTCTGCGTATTTTTCTTGTTTCTCTTCCTCTCTCCATTCCTCTGCTTCTCCACATGTCTCCTGTTTTTGACAGGAATATTCCTGTTTTTTTTTTTGTTTTTTTTTATTAGACTGCAGGACTTGCAGGCAGTCTTGCTGCCTCCACTGTGTCTCTCTGTCTCTCACTTTCTGTCTCTGTTCATGTCCCCTCTTTTGTATATTTCTCTGAAACCATCTTACTGTTTTCAGCTTCTCTGAGTGTTGTGGTCAAGCGGCCCACCTCCACATTTTGACCCCTCTTAGCTCCGGTATGTGACCTCTCGGAGACCCGGACAGTAATAGCAGGGTCCGGCCCACGCAAAACACATCTGAGCCGTTCGGCCCAGTCAACTATACGACCCGTGCTGTAAATGTTACTGCAGCCTAGAATTATACGCTGCTCTCATGATTGCAGTCGACTGTTCGGAGCATGAGAGGTCAGTCAGCAAATGCTGACCTATGTCGGTTTTGTCTTTTGGGTTGGCTTTGAACCTCAAGAACCTTAAAGGGATAGTTCACCCAAAAATTAAAAATCTGTCATTAATTACTCACCCTCATGTCGTTCCAAACCCGTAAGACTTTCGGAACACAAATTAAGATAGGAAATCTGAGAGCTTTCTGATCCTGCATAGACAGCAATGCAACTGACACATTCAGTTACCAAAAAGGTAGTAAGGACATCATTAAAATAGTCCATGTGACATCAGTGGTTCTTAATGTTATGAAGCTACTAGAATAGTTTTTGTGCACAAAGAAAATACAAGTATTCTCGTAGCTTTATAAAATTACAGTTGAACCACTGATGTCACATGGACTATTTTAACGATGTCTTTACTACCTTTTTGGGCATTGAACATGTCAGTTGCATTGCTGTCTATGCAGGGTCAGAAAGCTCTCAGATTTCTTCTCTTAATTTGTGTTCCGAAAGTCTTACAGGTTTGGAACGACATGAGGGTGAGTAATTAATGACAGAATTTTCATTTTTGGGTGAACTATCCCTTTAAGTTCTTCTTGAACCACAATGAAAACTACTATTTTCTATATTGATATTTATCTATATACATTTTCCATAATCTTAAGAATGTATAAAAAATAACTACTGATGAATAAGTAATGCAGAAATTGTTATTAGAGGAAGACAAATATAAGAAGATGGAAAAGGAAGAGAAGAGGGTGGAAGGCCAGTGAAAACATTTTTTGAGATCTGTTCTGTTGACCATATCTGGAAGGCTGGAAGGCATGTGACAAAATCATGAGGCATACAAGGGCTACTTTTAGGAATTTTGGCAGATTTCTGACATTTTATGTTGCTCATTGACATCTGAGCTTATACTTTTCCCAGTAACTTCTAGATACTTTTCCTGAAGCAATGCTCCATTTTTCTAAAGCATGTTAGCACAGAATTGTTTATTCAAGAATGAAATTGAATTGATTAAAGAGTGAATTTGTTTGAATTTGTTTGAGTTCTGAGATACTGCAAGGTATTATTATTCTGAAAAACAAACAAAACTCCGCTTTGAATCACTGAAGGGAGGTAGAGACAGGAAGTGGGGTGTCAAGAGGGGAAGGAAAGCCTTTTCATAAAGCTCGAAAGGAATTGCCCCCCTCTGACAAAGTGCAGTGGCTCATTCTTGTACAAAGAAATGACCTTTTCCCCTAATGTTTTCATAAATATATGTCCAGATTGAAGTCTACTCGATTATGTCTTATAGCCTGTATAATCAGCCTATGTGAACTGTGACGCACAAAGTGTCTGATGTTTTAGGATCATTTCAAGTCTGTATCTTTTCTGACGCTCTGCTTCCTGTCCATCCATCCCCCTCCCCCTCATGAAGTCTGTGTGCTTTAATTGCTCGTAACATCTATTTTTGTTATGCTGGCCATTATGTAACGGCCAACAATTATACAATAGTTTCATTTACACTCAATATCCTGTAATGAAATCAGCCCAGACTATGTTAGCTATATTGGTCAAATTAGATTGCTTGGAAATCAAACTGTTTCTTTATTTATTTTTCTTTTTTTTTTCTTTTTGAAGGAATTGCGTGTGCGTGCATGCATGCATGTGTATTTCGGGTTTTGTTTATGACATTGCTCATCTAAATGAGTCTCAAGTGTGTCGGTTTCCTCTCTGCTGTTGTGCCCTCATTTTCAGTATTCACCAGAGTGTTTTTTCTTTTAAGTACCGTCTAATGTCCTGTTTTCTAATGCACTCTTATCTCTTATGTTCTGTAGATGCTCCAGTCACTAAGTCTAGCTCGTCCTACTCAGGCGGCCCACGCATCCAGAGACAGGAACAGGTTATTCACCTTTCACCCAAGAAGGGCAGCCAGGTGGGTTCTCGACTGCTGCATATAACCGCTCTTGAAAATGATGCCACGTGGTATCTCTTCACTAAAGGAGCTTTAAGTGCACTATACAATACCACAAACATTAGTTTAACACTAAGCTAATATGTCAGTCTGAAGGTTAGTTAAAAGTAATCTTTTAAGACTGAAGTCCATTTAGATCACCTTAGCAGCTAGGTCAATAATATATACATTATTGTTCAAAATACTAAAAAAAAACATTTTTAAAATAATTTTTATGCTTTTATTCTGCAAGGACACATTAAATTAATGAAAAATGAGAGTAAAAAATTATAAAATGTAAAGATTTATATTTCAAATAAATATTGTTCTGTTGAACTTCTTGTTAAAAGACTCCTGAAAAAATGTATCACGGTTTCCACAAAAGATTGTGCAACTTATCAACATTGATAATATACAGAAATGTTTCTTGAGCATATTAGAATGATTTCTGAATGTGAGACTGAAAACTGGAGTAATGGCTGTTAAAAATTCAGCTGTCATCACAGAAATAAATAACATTTTACATTTAAATAAAAATCTGTTATTTTAAAATTGCAATAATATTTTACAAAATATTACGTTTTACTGTATTTTTGATCAAATAAATGCAGACTTTTTTGCAAAAACATTAAAAAAATCTTACTGACCCCAAACTTTTGAACAGTAATATGAGAAAATGTATTCATTGTATTCATGTTGATTTTGAAAGCATATTCATGCCATTTTCAAGAAACGTTTTAATTTAATTACTCTGAAAATGTAATGTAGCATAAGCAGCAAATAAAACACTTTTGTTACGAAATATTTTTCCTTAAAAACATGATTTTACATAATTATTTTAATAAAATGTTTTTTTCAATGTAAAAAATATTTTTTTATCCGAATGTCATGAATTGATAAATACCATAGTTTTTGAGGAGCTGCACAACACCACATTTTACAACCTTGCCTTGTCATTAAAAGCACACAATCATGAATTTTTTTTTTTTTTGTTTTTTTGAGCATGTTGGTTGCACCACATTTTGCTGGTCGACTTAAATACTGCTCTGGTATTGTGATGGGCAACCTAATTTGCTTTGGTGTAGCTCTTTCTGAATATATGGCCTTTTCTTACAGTCTGAAGGTCCGTACTCCCACTCCAGCAGTAATACGCTCTCCAGTACCGCATCTAGTGGGGGTCACAGCGATGACAAGTGGTATGATCTGGGCAGTGGAGGGATGGGAGACCAGCCGGACTCTGAACCGAACGGTCTGGGTGGTGGTGGCTACCTGCAGGGCGCTTCAGCCGACAGCGGCATCGATGCTACATCATACGGCCCCACCCATGGCAGTTCCAGCTCTCTGCTGGCTGTGGGAGCTGCTGGTGCCAGAGAAAGAGCCCCCTCACCTTGGCACAGCCCCACAGAAGGGAGCCGGAGGGTGCTTGAGAGGTCCCCTCCCGCTGCCGAGTCCCCAGTGTCCCCTGCAGATGGACCGCCTACTACCCGAAGCCCACCGACCCATCTACTGGTCCGGGATGGCAGCTCCTACAGTCTAAGTGACATGGCCTCTTATTCTAGGTATGCTTTTTGCCATCGGATTTTTTATTTTTATTTTTTTTTTGAGCAACAACCTAGCAAATACTCAGAACTCCCATGAGTTTTGCATGCAGTTCTTTGATATACTGTATCAAATGTTTGTACTAGTAATATTTTGGCAAATATGGTGCTATAAAGTATGTGTGCGATTTATTTTCTGAGATAGTCTAGACATGTTTTCCCTTATCTGGCTCTTCCTCAGCACACGCCACTCTGTCAGCCCTGCAGTCCTGAGCTCCAGTCACAGCTCCCCACGTGAAGAGTCTTCCTCAGCCACCTCCCCCTCCTCTTCCTCGTCCCAGAGCTCAGTGTCACCTGGCCCTAAGAGTTTCTATCCGCGCCAGGGGGCTACTAGCAAATACCTGATCGGCTGGAGGAAACCAGGCAGCACCATCAACTCTGTGGACTTTGGGGACACACGCAAGTAAGTGAAGGAGCTCAGCTGTGGGGATGATGGATGGCTGAAAGATGTGTGACTGGATTATTAAGGTGTGAAGGAGAGATGCTTGAAAAGATACACACAGGGAAATGGTCACAAGTTCAAGTTCATAAATCATGGACTAGCTACAATCCTGTTGGATCAAATTGTCACAAGTTGTTTTATAGACAGTTAAGTTTGATCTAGTTGTTTTTGCTCTCTCTGACCTTCCTTTTCAGCAGCTTTTTTGTCAAAAAAAGATTTTAGCTTTTGTTTTCCTCAGTGGCTCTTGTATTTGTGTGGGTTTTTTTTTTTTACCAATACATGACTGCCCCCTTCTGGAGAAGAAGCGTAATAACAGTGAAACGAAATCTGTGCAATATTCATCCTGTAAATATGGAAATTATTGGCTTAAAATTAACAGATTTAATGTTTTAATTTAGAAGACCACAGGGTGAGGGAGCAGACCCCGGGTCTTCTCAGTCCAGGCCCTCTCTTAGGGATCTGCACTCTCCTCAAGCCATGTGCAAGTCTACAGTGGAAGAAGATCTGAAAAAACTTGTCAAGCCAGAAAGTCCTCCATCCAAACAGCACAAGGACAAGGTACATCAACTAAAAGAACTCTAATGCTATGCCAGTGTGCTCCATTTTTGAGTAAGATTGGCCAGTCACATCATGTTTACACCTGGTATTAGGGATGAGCGATTCATCAAAATAAAATCAAAATCATGATATAACTTAAAAAACTGAAAGGGCTGCTTTGAGTTTGCAGTATTTAAGCATTTATAAATCAACTTTTTTAAATATTATTTTTTTTACTGTGAAATAAACAGTAATGGTGGTGATTATTATTATTTCTATTTTGATTCTTCTTATTGTTTTAAAGTCTTATTGATTCATTTACAATTTTGGCTAAATTTACAGTCTACAAACAAATTCCTTTTTTTTTTTAATCACATTTTAACTGTACATTTTATCAGAAAAAATTAAATTATCAAAAATGAGAATTAAGGCCTGTTCACACCAAGGAAGATAACTATAATGATAGCAATAACGATAAAGATATACTGTAGTTTTAAAAATCATTCTAAATTTAATTTAAAATAATAACAATTCCACACCACAACTATAATGATAATGACACAGAAGAACCACTTTCAAAATAATGACACAGAAGAACCACTTTCAAAATGCTTTTTTCCCCTAGCATGATGAATGATAAAAACATTGACAGACATTCACACAATAAGAATACATGCATTTAAGAGCACATGCTTAGAATAAACCGAATGTTATTGTACATCGGTATGGATGCTAACATAGTTATCATTATAGTTATTGTTCTTGGTGTGAATGGAAGCAGAGGGTCAGTGACGTCAATCATATATCCCTTCCCTACTCTTCCGTGCAGTCCTCCTCAGGTCCAGCGAGCTCAGGGCGGCGTTCTCTGCACCGCACCCTGTCAGATGAGAGCATATACCGGGGTCAGCGGCTGCCGTCTCTGGGAGATTCACTTCTGGAGCAGGCTCTGGCCAGCGATGTGCTTTTCAGCTGCTCTACCCTTCCACGATCTCCGACCACCCGTGGTGCCCCACTGCGCAGACCTTCCTACAAAATGGGCATCAAGATGCATGGTGAGAGAACCTGTCATGATTGGGTCAGAGTGCTGTTACAGTAAAGCACAATCTATAGAGATGTCCTGAAAATGCAAAATATCATAGAACAAATCTATTAAGCCTGGAGTCATCAACACGGGGTCTGAGACATGACTCCAGGAGCTCCACCAATTATTGTTTGATCTCAAACAAACTCTTGTGAAAAAATGAAACAAAAATGCAACTTCAAAACTAAAATTCAGCTAAACGTTTCATTGTCTGGGAAGTTTTTTACTCAGTACTGCAAGCTATGAAAGTACATTGCAATGTAGTTCCATGAATTAAAGTTTGTTGTCTGTGTTTTTCTAGATTTGCCCTTTATGTTGTGTAAGTTCCGCACTCCACAAGCTCTAACTAGGCAAAAGCGCACAATCACACGCATACGCACACACACACCACCTCATGTTTTCTCATTGGCTGTGTGTTAGGTGACCTCTCAGCGTCTGACACCTCTCTAGCAGACCTGCACGACCGACAGAGGCCACCTCCTCCTGAACTGGGTCTCATGCCCCTCCCGGACACGGACACAGACAGCGGCCTGGACTGGACCCACCTCGTAGATGTTGCCAATGCTTTCGAGGGTGAGAGAAGACCACAGCGCAGTGAGCCCCTTTCTCTTCTCTTTATCTCTCCTCCACAGCTATGTCACAGCTTTGCACAATCCACCTGTCCATCTTTCATAGGAGGGAGAGTTCTTTTTGTTAAATTAAAATAAAGTGTTTCTTTAACTATGAGCACTTTCATATGCCAGGGTTTGATTGTTAAAGGGATAGTTCACACAAAAATGAAAATTCTGTCATTAATTACTCACCCTCATGTCGTTCCAATCCGTAAGAACGTTTTTCATCTTCAGAACACAAATTAAGATATTTTTGATGAAATCCGAGAGCTTTCTGACCCTCCATCAATGCAACTGACACGTTCAAAGCCCAGAAAGATAGTAAGGACATCCTTAAAACAGTCCATGTGACATCAGTGGTCCAACCATAATGCTATGAAGCTACAAGAATACATTTTTTGCACAAAGAAAACAAATATAACTTTATTCAAAGATTTCTTCTCTTCCGGGTCAGTCTCCACTGCCATTCACTAAAGTAGCACAATGTATGCGTGTGTATTCCTCTGCTTGTAAACTCTTGTGAATGGTGGCAGAGACTGATTGATGTCCTTAAGATGATCTTTCTGGGCTTTGCATGTGTCAGTTGCGTTGCTGTCTATGCAGGGTCAGAAAGCTCTCGGATTTCATCAAAAATATCTTAATTTGTGTTCTGAAGATGAATGAAGGTCTTATGCGTTTGGAACGACATGAGGGTGAGTAATTAATGACATAATTTAAATTTTTGGGTAAACTATCCCTTTAAAGTTACAATATGTAACTTACAGACCATTTTACTCCAATCCCTGTCATTACCACCACAAAATATTATTAAACACCACCCATAAATTAACTTTTAGAGGGAATGGTGCTTGTGATGGGAATGTTCATTAAAAATAAGAAATTCTCCTTGGACTGCAAAATTAACCTAATGAGAGTGCGAAAAGTGTTTTAAGGGAGTTTAATAACGGATCACAAAGCCAAAAGTGGCCGTAGTTAAAGAAACACCCATTACTGATCAAGAACTTGATGTGTCTTAAACTTTACAGTTATTTAGGCTTATAAGGTTAAGGATTAATCTATTTGGTCATATCATGATTTGCTGAAACGTAAGGATTTAGAATAACGTGTGAACTGCTGTGATATTAATGGGAATGTCCCCTGAGGACTTGCACTGATGGACAGATGTGAAATTATGTCTTGGAATCTGTGTTCAGCTCGAGGTGTTGCTTTATCATTTGCCTAATGCTGCCTTCACAGTTAAATTAATGCTCTACTTGTCATCACATCATCATCATCATCTCTCTCTCAACTCCATCACACTCTTCTTCCATTCCCCTCTCAGTGCAGAGAGGGTTTATGTTTAGTTCTCAAGACATCAGTCAGAGAGGAGAGACTTCACTGAGTCCTCAGCATCTAGAGCTGCAGCCAGTGCCACACACTAGACTCTCCCCCAGGTACATCCACCATCCAATGTGTAATTTATGTTTATGGTTTCTTAGTTATGTTGTAGTTTTTTGCACGTCATCCATTTTGTCCTAACTCTGGTTCTTCTGTTAGTGAGGGGCCTTCAAGCTACAGTGGGAAGGTTTCTCAGCTGGAAGCTTTGGTGAAGATGTTGCAGGAGGACTTGAAGAAAGTGAGGAGTACCTCTTTGACTTATACAACCCTAGTAACTCTGTTGTAAACAGAAGCTCTGTCTAAATCTAAAGTTAGTGTATTCACCTTCACATTTATCATTCTCTTACTCTGTTTTTCATGTTTGGTCTTCAGGAAAGGGAAGAGAAATTGAAACTGCAGGCACAAGTTAAGAGGCTTTGGGAGGACAATCAGAGGCTGCAAGAAGAGTCTCAAAGCTCCGCTGCCAAGCTCAAGAAGTTCACGGAGTGGGTCTTTAACACCATCGATCTGAACTGAGCCATCTGCAGAAGACAGGCAAGATCAATAGACTTCTTGAGGACCAGACAGACGTGGGAGAGACTTTTACTTCCATGTGAGACCGGATTGAGAATTGTCCATTCACAATTCAACATAATTTGATGTTCACATTAGCATTCCTCTACAGACTGTGGCGATAATGACCAACTCTGACATGGCTCAAAGTCAGGGGAGGGCAAAAATACAATCTTCAGCCCTTTCCTGTGATGACTTCTCTCTAGATCCCCCAGGACATCATTAGAAGTGCCCACAGGAGTAACTAGTAACTGGCTGTGATGCCAGCCTCTGCCTTCCAGGCTGTTCCACTCTTGTCCCTCCTGTGCCCTACTTACGACTGACAACCTGACATTTGGTTCCAGTCATTTGGACAGTGCTACAGTCCTGCCCCATGAAGACCCCCTGCCTCAGAGCCAGAGTAGAAGACTCCTCTGCTACACGACCATTTTTCAGCATCCAGTCGTAAAATTTTGCGGCGTCATTGTGGTTTTGAAGTATGTGCTTTTTTCCCAAACTGTAGGAAGCCTGTCCGCATGTTCTGGCGAAACCAATCTACAAACTTCACGTTCCATTATTTGTTTCAAAAGAAGGAACAACATTTTTTTTTTTTTTTTTTGAGGTGGCATGAAGTGATTTGCTCATAATGAAGTCAAAACTTGTGTCGTGTTGTGATTTTTCATCTCAACATCAATTGAAGCAATAGCAGGGAGTCTAAACCCTTGTCCTAAAGACCGGTGACTTGCGCATACATGACTTTGGCAGTATCCTGCCTCGAAGTACATCTCAAGTCTGTGGTACAAACGCTAATGATTCTACAAGTCTGGAATTTAAGGACAAGTCTTATTTTGGGAACAGTTCAGTTATTTATTCCATTTATGTTTTGAGCAATCAATTATTGATTCTCTATGCGTGCAGTACAACGGACATCTGTGAATAGTGTTGATTTCAAAAGGGGATGTCACTTCATTTGGACTCTGTTTTTATTTTTGGTATTATTTTTATTTTTAGTAGAGTTCTGCCTGAGCTGCAGTATTTTTTTTGTTTTGCGAGTTGTGGTGCCCTAGTCTGCTATTGTGTTGCTTTAGTGCCATCTAGTGGTTATAAGTGATCGTCTCACTTGACTTCAGCTCTAATCTATTCCAGTTTGTTTCCACGTTGCCTATACACACCCATAGTGATGGAAACCTTCCATTCAAACATGAGATAAAAAGCAGACACACGGGTATTGGATTCAATATCAGGGATGAGAGGAGGTGCCTTTCTGAGAAAAGGGAAAAAAGGAAGGAGGAAAAAAAACTAGGAGCCTTTTCAGAGGCATAACAGGAGTCATGAATTCTCATGAAAAATGTAATGGGCTGCTCACAGGAACTAGACTCAGAATGAATGCACTCACACAGAGTCATTTCTCGAGTGCCGTGGCCATCATCGCGCAACGAGCGCGGAACCAGAGGGACGGCTTAGTTAAGAGCCTGGTTCACTGTCTGGGATCAATAATATTGAACAACTGCCCTGTAATCTCACACCCGGTTATAGCACTTTGCTCTTGTTGGCAGTTCCTCAGTCCCTCGTTTGAACATAGTGGCATTCCCAGAGAAAAAAGGTCAGTCATCAAAGACCAAACATCCTACTTATATCACTGACCCAAGTAATGTATATTGTATAGCTCTCCATTTTCTGGTTTGAAGGGCCTGTTTATACTGTGCAGGAAACACTAGCTGGTTTCTCAGTATAATGAAAATGGAGTCAATTTCTGGATACTTTAAGTATTGTGAAGAAGATGTGCACAATGGATCCGGAGGTTACTTTTATTTGAGTTTGCGAACAGTGAGCAGCCATAATCGATTCTGTTCTAGGAATCACTCGAAGTGTCTCAGAAAGTGCCTCCCGATGCCAGCAGAGAACGGCACAATAAGAATGCCAAACATTTTGCCTCGGTCGAAACTCCCTGTAAACAGGGATGACCTGCACAACGTGAAGAACGACATGAGATTATTAGTTTCATTTCCAGGTTTTGCTGCCTCAGTCAGGAGGGTGAAACAAGAGCATCAAACTCCCTGACCGCAGAGAAAACAACTGCTATTTATTCTCGCATCTCTCCCCTCTGGTTTGGTATTAATTTTTCCAACATTCTCAATCCTTTAGCATTTTTAAACACATAAATGATTTTGTTCAAGATAAATATTGATGACTGTGGGAATGTGATTTTTTTTTTTTTATTCATTCTTTCTTTCTCTTATCTCTTCTATTTTTGTTCTTAGCTTCCTGAGTTGAATTTCTTTGCACTGTTTTTGTTTTGTAGAAATCTATCGCTATTGGTTTATGGACACGCATAAACATATGGCTTTTGATGTTGTTTCTTGTTCTTATGTATGCAGTCACTTTTGAGAGAGACGAGGCTGGGATGGCTTAGCTTCCTTGATCTCTTTTATATTGTGTCGTTAGACGTTACTCCATATATTCTCCCATCTAAACTTTAAAGAATTGTGTTTTTAATGATGTGCACATTTTAAAAAGGAGCATTACGATTACAAACAAAAAGTACTGTTTACATATATTGTTCATCTTCTTTGTAAAGTGTAGAGGTTTAAAAAGAGACTTTCCAGTGAATACAGTATTAAGGTTTCATAAATAAATAAATAAATAATAATAAAAAAAACTTGATTTGAGGTGCTGTAATTATTCATGAACTGGTCAAAATAAATGGCTCGTGCTTGCCGCCTGCTCTATGAGGTGTAATCTGCCATTTCTTTCTGAGCCAATAAATTAATTTAAATGCCATAGTTGAATGTCATTCCACGTCTCCTTGTGTTCATTATTATTGCTGCAATCTGTACCCTTGTTTCATGTTTTTGTCTTTCTCTCCATCAGTGTTGTGCTTTTGTGGGAGAGGCTGATTTTTGCCACGGTAACGGCGAGGATAATTGTACCTTGCAGTAAGTAATCAGCAAAGCCTGTTGAAGAGCAAGGCTGGATTGCCAAGGGCTCCTCACGTCCTCCTGCTGATCTGCCTCTGATTGTGACGTTAACCCTCCCGTGACTGTTGCCGTGTGCCGCTGAATCCCGTCTAATGTCATTGTGGTAGTGATATAGCTGAATTTGCAGAATTAAGCTACTTCTCTTCGTGGAAATGCTAATATTAACCTAAAATGGAACGGAAAGGGCATCTCTTACCTCCAGCAGCCGATTCTGGCCAGAAGTCTGTGCAGTATTTACTGCCCGAGCTAGGAAAGTCAAATAACCTTGCTGGATTTTCATGCATGTGGTAGAAGACATTTCTGATATATCAGCGAGCAAATGTCAATGGTGTTATTATCTGCCTCAGACTATTGGAAATGGACATGTAGAAGACTTGAGTGCTCAGACCCAGACTGAAGTGGAGTGTCCTCTGCTCGGGAACTTAGGTTGAACAATGCAATGGGGAATTTTTAGTGCACTTGAAATAAACATGTTGTAGAACAAGTAGTGGGAGCAAAGGGCTTAGAGCTCTTCCCAAGAGTGCTGGCTGTTGTAGAAGCTGTCAGAATTCTGTGCGGTTGTCAGGAGACTGAGCTCTCCACAATTTGTACTAATCACAGAAAAGAACCAGGAGAGAAATTAGACAAAAAACCAATGCCATAAAAATACACCCTTTTCTTCTCACTTCTGTAATTCTTACAACTCTTACTGTACATTAAACTACTAATTTTGTAGTACCAATGTGCGTTTGCTCTGCACTAGTAGTGGCAGTTTTTTTTCTTGGTAAAAATGTTACATTTTGTTTATTTCAGCCATTGAGTGCATTAAAAGTTGTGAAACTACCTGCTACCTGCTCTAGTAATTGGCACTTACGCAACGTGCCCTTTCCTGCAGGTCTCTTTGGTAGGAAAGAACATAAATGCACTGCAAATATAACACTCTTGCAACATGTTACCTAATGTACATTGGAACATTACTTTCAAGATGGAAATATCTCTAGTTCAGTGCAAGCAAGGAGGAAACACTTGCATTTGAAGCAGATATTCATCCTGCAGCTCAATGGAAGATCATTTCTTGTCCGTATGAAATGGAAAACTGCTAATTTAGTGAGATGATTGTGTGTGTGTGCGCAATGCAATTAAACTACTGGAGATAGGGAAACACCTCTGTGCATTTCTTGCATCTCTCACTAGTCTAAATAATTAATCTAGCCTGGAGTGGATGGGTTTCTGATACTGACAATTTGTGCTGATGCCGCTATGCGCCAATGTCCATTATGACTGTATATGTGTGTGCACATGCCTCTTTGAGTGAGTGGTTGGCTGAATACATTTGTGATTCAGACATGATGAACAATTACTCCTCCCTAATGGCTTTTGATGGTATTGATTTCGGAGAAGCAAGCATTTGAGCATGTACTAATGCCTGTTTGGAGCATCCATATTTTGAAACACAGCATGGGGCAAGTTTATCGTATTATAGCTTAAAAACAACCAGTTGTTCAGCCTCAAAGTATATACTTGTGTAAATACAGTTGTGCTCAGCGGTGCCACTTTTATACATCCAGACTAAAACAATGCAGGACAGAGAGCCCCAAAAATAGTGTAAGAGCTGTTTTAACACCTAGGGCTCAGGAAGGGGCTGGTTAGAGTATGCGATAAAGACACTTCCTGGCACTGATAAATAGCCCTTTCCTGGCTGTTCTCTGCATAGTAGAGTACTTGCTATTTGGTCAAGGGTTGATAACAAAGGCCCTTGCTAGACTGCAACTGCAATGGTCTTGAGCAACACTATCTCTTTATATATATATATATATATATATATTGTTTATTTATTTTACTGGCAACTTACTCTGTGAAGTTGCAAGGTGCACTTTTTTTTATTTCTATAAATCATTCCTTATTGCATCATCTTTTATCAGACGTTGAATAAAATGTAACAAAGTAAAGTGAAACTCCCAGAACACCATCAGGATTCCCTGTGGGTATGTTTCATCTCAGTTGTGCCAGAAGGCCAATTAAGAGCCAGTAGGACAAAAAAAAAAAAAAAAAGAGAAGTGGGGGTTTGGGTGTCAGAGTAGGTGTGCATATGTATGGGATGGAAGAGGGGATGCTGCAGACAAAAAAGTAGCAGATTGCATGAGTGGACCTGCAGGCTTCCTCAAGAACAGGAGACAAAAGACACTGTGTTCTCTGTGAGGTCTCTGTGGTCCAGATGTGTGACATTCTGATGTGGATGAATTAACAGTGTGTACTTGCAATGAATTTAATGAACATTTCCTTCCATTTTTTTAATCCATCTGTTCCATTTCTCATCAATGGAGTGGTATTAAATACCCGTTTTGCAATGTGCAATATATATATATATATATATATATATATATATATAAAACACTTTTTCAGGCTCCCCGTATCCCCCTGATATGTGATGTATTCTTCCTCTTTTGTTTTAAAGGGATCGTATTTGAGGAATCTGATTTCCCTTGATCTTTTCAGATAAAAGCGCTTGAAAAACTCTAACTTTCAGAATGTTCTACTCTACTTTCTACTCCCAGTCAAAAAAGCTTTTATATAAACTTTTCAGCTTGATTAAAGTGACATAAGATGGCATCCCACTAGCCATCTTGAAACAGCTCAGTTGTAGTCAAGCATTTCTCACCTGACAACTGTTTTTGATGAAATCTTGCCTTCCTCAGTCAGGTCTGTCACACTCACTAATTAAGAATGACAAAATAAACGGCCTCTTTTTTTTTTCTTTTTTTTTCTTCCCTTTGATTCCAGATCCTGTGAAAAACATCATCTTCCATTGATGGCCATTCAACATTATATTCTGATAGAACAGCATTTTTAGTAAGAAACATATAAATAAAATGAAACTCCAGTGCCTGGTTTTAAAAGCATAAAATGGACTTACTGTATATTTTTCCTGTCTGCCTCTTTTGACGTTAGGGCAGTGTCTAGTAATGGGCACGTTCTTGCAGTGACATCCAATCATCATTGCATGACGGCATTCTCATGTGGCTCCAGAATGGCCAGTTAGCTCGTTAGTTTTGGTTATTTCTGTGACTGTTTCTCTCTACACATCCTTTTGAAGAAACCCGGATCATTTCAATCTGACATTTTCCTGTTTGAGCAGCACATTTTTTATTTTTTATTTATTTTATTTTTTTTTGTGAAATGTCATGTGTTGCATTCTTTGCAAAGAGGCTGTTATTGAAGGATGAAGGCGTTTGGACACAAAGCTCACTGGTCACAGTGTGTTGCTTATTTTACATATTTTACACAGTCTTGTTTTTGGCACAAGAAATTACTAACATTTACATAGTCAATATAATGCTTTAAAAAACAAAATGTTAATGTATTACAGTTCCTTTTGACTGGATCCAGCAGTTTATTATTATTTTTTCTTAAACCCTAATCCTGACGCCCCACAGTTTGTCTAATTAATTTTAATCTAACAAGAAGTCCTAATGAGAGAAAAACAGAGATTAGACATGATTACTCCACTGAATGTTTGTAATCACATGACATAAATTCAAACTGCTATGCCTGCAAAAGCGTTTTCTCTTAATAAACAAATACATGTTTCAAAATTGCTTGCCAGAAACTACAGAGGGAGACACTCCACCCCCAAACCCCCACCCTCTTTTATCCTCCCACATTCCCTCCCTGCCTCTGACACACACATACACACACTCTCACACTCAGTTGCACACATGCCAGGATCCTCACACTGTACCTGAGCACTCCACTCCACGCAGTGACCACCCACGCTGGGATCCAGTGCGCGCAAGAGACGGACAGAGTGGAAGGAACCCACTGCTTTCCACAGCTGCACAGCTCCTTGGAGTCTCTTCATCATCTCCCCCCCTCCAACACCCCATCATCATCATCATCATCATCACAGTCTCTTCAAGCCAGTTAGATCATGAACCTGTTCTTTTCTGGTTGCTAAGGAGGGGAAATCGAGCTCCGAGGAGTGGACGAGGAGGTACTTACTAAGGTAACGCGCTCTTCCAGTCATCAGTTGTTTGTGTGTGACTGTGTGTCACTGTAAACTTGTACCCATGTTCGCTGGCGCTGAATGATCAGTTGTCATGTCCAGCGCTGGATTCAAGTGGCTCCCGAAGTGGTGGTGAGTTTGAAGTGAATCATCCTGTCGTTGAGGCTGGCGCGTGTCTTTCAGTGACAGGGTTTTTGTGTCTCCTATATTCGGCATCGCTCTGTGGAGTGCTGTGTGAATTGGGACCGGTGTTCCTGTGGGGATTGTGCTCTGAAAGCAGCTGTTGTCTTTTTTTAAATAGCTGCACATGTTTGTAGTGCAATGCGGCGCTGGGAAATCATGCCCACGCGCAAATTAATAACATTTCTACCTTTGGGTTCGCTAGTGTTGATCACAAAACAGCTGTTGTGAGCGCGCACTCCTCATGTGGCCAGCGTGGAAGAGCATAAGCGATTGAGGGTTACTGAAAATAAGTCCACAAATGGCTCGAGCAGATACTTGAGTATCTTCTGTCTTTTCTAGCGCACTCGTGCAGGTGACACACACAGTATACTGTGTAGTGAAGTGCAGCCTGTGCTTAAGACCAAATGCATGGAGTCTTTTTTTGTAGTAACAGACATTTTTCCACTGTTTGTAAGATGCAAATGCTAGACATCTTAAAATAATCGAGGTTTAATCGGGAAGGTTTTTCTAGCGCCGTTTATGTAGGGTGCAAGGGTGTTTGTAGTTTGTTGTATTTGATTATGTAAAGTAAACAGTAATTTTATAGAGCAATGTTTAAGACTCAAAAACCTCTCTGTTGATTCAGTTAAGACGCTACAATTCCTGTAGTGTAGCCAAACAGATGTTCCACTAAAAAGCTATACATAGGAGTATATAGGCAATATAGAATGATGTGTGTCAACATACCTTCTCCATTATGTGAAACTGAAAACTGATCTATTGTCATCTCTGCTGACTCCAGTTATGAGTGGTCGATAAATTGCTTTCTGAGCAACCTATTAGTGGAAGCTGAATCCCTCTGCGTTCATAACCTGACAACAAGTGAACTTACAGATTTATTGTAACGTTAGCCTAATTATAGGTGGACATAACCAAATTTATTTTCTAGGTATAATTTAGTTATTCCGGCACCAACGTTTTTCCGTCATTTAAGTAAATATGATATTGATTTCTGACAGCAGCTGTCCGTTAAAAAGGGCCCGAATCGCGAGACCTAGTTTGTGCAGGTGTTGCCAAACCCCTCCCTCAGAAAATCTCTAGAACCACCCTCAAAATTCTAAATTTTCACAAAAAGTCGCCAAACTCTAACCCTAACTCTACAGGACACATTTGAATCAGTAAATTCTTCCTGAGATCTGCAAGCACATCAAACATGATGGAGATGATGTAAAGACACATAATGTTGGGCATTTGTTTCATGTGTCAACAAATTGCATCCCTGTCCTGCTCAAATACAACAGATAAGAGATATTATGATTCTCCAAAAACAAAAGCTTTATTCATACAAACTTATTTCAGTCAGCACACTCTATTACTACAAAGTGCAAAATGTTTTTTTGAGATCTGACTTCTTAGCATTTAGTATGACTTTGCAATATTTGCAAAAAGCTTTTGATGTATTTCCCATTATAGGCTGAAGCCAGTTCTTGCAACCAGCAATTTCTAAAGTGCTGTTCATATTTTTTCTCCGCCATCTTGATGCTTATAATGAAATGGTGGTGTGTGTCCTCATATCTGAATGGTAGGTGTATTGATGTGTGTTCACTGCACAGACTCATTGGCAAACGTGAGAGGTCATGGGCCTACGGCAGGGTGTGGCCAAGTAAAAATAAAAAATCTCCAAAAAAAAAACGCTATTTTTATTTAAATATAGCTAAAATAGCTCCTTGTCGCAAAAAATCAATAAAAGTCGCAGCAACAATGAGAAAGTAGCTCAATTTGGTGACAAAATCCCCAAATGGGCAACACTGGTTTGTGCATGCGCGATGATCTCACCCGCGCTTTCTCCAAACAACTCTAAACTGAGGAAAATCACACTGAAGGAACTTTTTCTTTCTAGACCTATTTTTTTTCTTTACTTTTGCTCCTTTTTTTGCAAATAAACATTTTCATTATAGAAAGTCCTAGCTTTTAAAATATCCAATAAATAAATTTCTCCCCTTTGGCTAAATAAAGAAAAATTTTAACACTTGAGTGCATGGGGTGTCCCCCCTTACTCATTGATTGAATTATTTATTTATTTATTTATTTATTTATTATTATTATTATTATTATTATTATTATTATTATTATTATTATTATTATTATTATTATTATCCACATTATCCGGGTAATTAAAGTATACTTTCTTTATGAATTTTCAGCATGTACACATTACTCGCACTAAATACTATAAAATGACTTAGAATAGTGCATGACGCACCTTATGAGTGTGAAATTCTATATTCTAACATGGTTCACAAGAATCATCTGATAGTACTCTATATTCTGAGTCACATAAAGCATGCGTTAACTGAATAGTCATTGTTCTTTGAAAATATTCCCCTCCACCCATTTATATCTGATATATACTGTACAAGTACTCCATAAGGTGCTGCAGAACAAGAAATTCATTCTGGTTCCCATATGTATCATCAACGTGTTCAAACTGCATGTGTGAAACTGTAAAAGATTTGAGAACTAGGGCAGTCTTCCATGCTGCTCTTACAATGGCCCCACACTTTGAAAAACCCTACTGCAGGACTTTCTTTCCTCAGTGGAACTAAATAAAAGCTTTTTTTTTTATCAGTTATTACAAAGGTCCAGACATTTCCACACTATGACAGTGAATATGAGCTATTGAAGGAATCAAAAGCATCATAAATTAGTCCAGGATGTTATTTGCTTTTTTCCCCAAGTTTTTCCCCCAAATGTTTTATTGAAAATACTCCCATGTGCTTTCTCAAATCGCACACTATCACACACACTTTCACACAAACAACTGTACATATTTAATTCATTGTCTGGGCGACACACTGGAATCTATTCTGTTTGACTGATCTCTTTTCTGTTCTGTCCTTTCCCCACAGAGACAGAAAGAGAGAACAAGAGATCAAGCATGGCCCAGGCCTCTCAGGACCAAGGTGCAGTGGGCATAGCCGACCCAGATGAGGATTCACCCAACATGATTGCTTACAGAAAGGTACTGCTGCATTGCCTTTAAATTTTATATGCTTTAGATTTGCAATCTTTAAAGTCTTGTCAGCAAGTTAATGCTTGAAAGCGAAAGGAATTTGGTCAGCAAATATATACAATGAGGGTAGGGCAGACACACAGAGTCATGAATATTGCTCAGTACTGGATTTGAATTTGAATGAGTTTATTTCGCTGTTTGCTAGTGCATTGTCATACCTTGATATTAATTCGGCTTCTTTGTGTATAGAATATTTCTTTTCTTCCCTGACCTTCATGGTCCCTGTGAGTAAAGAGAAGTTGCCTAAATATGTAAAAGTGTCTGCTTATAAGCATATAGAAAACCATGAAGTGTTACTTTATAGAACAAAGAATATATGGCTGTGCATTTCATATACCATCCGTGGCTCCAGTGGTAATCCTCTGCTCCTACATTTAAAGGTCTAAATGTTTTTTTTTAAAGAGAAAGTCACATACATTCGCCATGTCAGTTTGCTGTAATTGATCATTTGTGTGTTTAAGATGAATTCTGATCTACGATGCGAAAACAGCTGTCAGGGAGTGATGAATTTCATAATGTTAGGATTCTTCAACATCTCAATCATATCACAAACCCATACTAGCCTGATAACAACCAATTTTCTCTTTTCACTTGAGTTTTTGTGTGGAAACTGTACTTATTTGCTTTGTGTCGTCTTTTTTGCTTGACCAGTTAGCTATGGACCACCCAAGCAAGTCTTATGGAAAACCAAGTGAAGCATATTTGATGCCAAATGATTTGCTTCTATCTGAGTGGAGATAATCAGCTCAAGCTGGCGCAAAGATTTTGAGCCCAACTGCAGCAAGATTGGAGTCAATTGCCAAATTGCTAGAGAAATACTGTGGTGGAGAGTGCACCTTTAGATTAAGCCAATAAGACGCAAACATTTCTTATACTAATCACTCTTTGGGGACCCTTTGCTTAGTATCTTGATAAAATGTTAATTGTGAAAAATCCATGCCACTAAGAAGTACACCACTGATATTACTACAATCCTTTTCTTAATGAGATTTGTTTTCCAATTAAAATATATAAAATTCTGTGAAACAAAGCAAATTTACTTTTGAAAGAGCAGCAGGCATAAGATATTAAGTCTTGTTTTCAGAGAATGCATCTTTAATATGAGTGTATTTTTCTTATTACACTTGTTTTAAGTATAAACAAGTTAAAAACAAGTGAAAACATCTGCCACTGCAGTAAGATAACATACACTTAACTTCAAGATCAGATATGAAAGTCTTAATATCTTATGCAGTGTTGCTTCTAAATTTGTTGTATTTTTGGATATTTGTACTGGAAGGCAAGTCACAAAAAACTTGGTAAAAAGACTATTTTTGCAGTGTTCTGTAAATATTTCATAAATAGCATTACAGTTATTATGTTGATGAATATTATTAGACCAAGTTTGGATGTTTTTGTTAATAAAAATGTTCAGGCTGTACAGTGTTTTAATGTACATCAGTGGATCTTAGTACTTCCTATGTTATGACATTTGGGGCTCTTAAGATGTAGGTGTGGTTGACACAAAAGAAAAATGTCTAGTTTTGAACGGTGAAGTCTTGTGGTGAGATCATGAATAAGACATATCGTACAGTACGTTCCCAGTCTTAGTACCTTTGCAAGAGTCAAGACATGTATTAAACAGAATATTTTAGACATACAGGAAAACTTCTTTTCACTGAGAGAAGATATGAAGAGAAAGTCCATTGAATACAGCTGTCAATCATTTTAGGATTGTGTGGAACTTATATAGGATGGAGAACACTGTCCTGCAATGATAGGATTTCATTGGCTCTTTGATTGATAGCTTGCTGTTTCTTTAGTCGCTTGCTACCTCACAGGGATATGAGATGGGCACCAGATGGCTCACAATATGCTCTAGGCACATGGAAGAAATGCCCAGTGTCCCTAGGGCATGAGTTCATAGCGAGTGCCATTCTTCTGTGTAGAAACAGACAAATACCCAGTCAAGAGTGATGGCATGGAAGTCTCTCCTGGAAAATGAGTCCACAGACTGTCTCTCTCTTTCTCGTGGTGACTTACACTCTTAAAAATAAAGGTTCTTTATTGGCATCTGTGGTTCCATGAAGAACCTTTAACATCCCTGGAACATTTTAATTTCAGAAAAAGTTATTTTTATTATTATAATGTTCTCAAAAAATGGGTCTTTTAAGAACTGTGTGTGCATGCACTTAAAGGTTCTTTGTGAAACCCATATTGGTACTTCTATGGCATTGCTTTAAAAAAATCCTTTTATTTTTAAGAGTGCACAGTGATGGCTGACTGCTCTATTGCACACTGTTGCAGTGGATGTTGTGTCTTGGTACACACTTCATCTCAGTTTTGCTCTGCTTTGGGAGGAGAAACAAGAAGGGATATCATGTGCATGTGTAAACAGACACAATTAACCTGGATGCGCAGTGAAACAGGACTGACTTTGATGAATTTACCCATTAACAGAGCATGCAAAGCCCCACGGGGCAAACATCATTACCATGTGCGAGAGATGCAGAGAACGAGGGTGAGACTATGGAAGAGAGTATTCAGTGGCTTGTGGAGACCTTTTTCTTCCCCATATGCAACTCAGTCAGCTTTTCTCCAGCTGACAGCAAGCTCGGTGTGTTCTGTTATGGTGCGCGAACACATGCTGTGTTCTTACGGCTTGAAAAAGACATTCTTCCCCCTGCATGGGGAATAATAGATGTATGGTCACAACCAGGTTGTCTTGTACTACTTTTATTCTGATTCTTGGCAGAGAAAATGCTTTGAAATCAACCTTATCAACTGTATGAAGGCTATTATTTGTTTCTGAGGAAATATAATGAGACAAAATGCCTCGAAGTTAGTCTGTTTCCCTGACATTCACTGACCCTTTCAAATATGTACAGAACTAAGTGAGAATCTGACACGCTTATCAACAATTCTGTTGGGGCAACGGAGTATTTTTAGAGTGGTTCTGTGCATTTGACTTCCCTGGCAACCTTCAAGGCTTTATTGTATTGTATAAGTGTAATATCCTTTGGATCTTGTTTCTTATGACAGTTCCCAGTGCAGTTTTATCTAGCAGGATATGTGGATTTGTTTGTCTGCCTCTGCAGAAACTTATCTGGCAATTTTCCCCAAAACAGCAATTAGAATGGGAAGCTGTTTTTCCAGCATAAGCCCAGGTGAAAGTCATCAACAAGTCAGTAATGTATCTTTCCCATGCAATTCTTCCATTTCTGGAATGTGCAAGCTAAACTGTCAGCACATTTAAAGGTCCTGTGAGATAAGATAATCAAATATATATATCTAATTTATAAAATGAAATATAAATAGTGCTGTTCAGAGGTTTGGGATCAGCAAAAGCTTTGAAAGAAATTAGTGCTTTTATTCAGCAAGGATGCATTAAATTGATCAAAGGAAGTAAGACAGTAAAAGATAGTAAAGCCATTTGCAATGTTACAAAAAATGTAAAACTGTACTTTTGAACTTTATGCATCAAATAATCAGCAAATCATCATTAGAATCATTTCTGAAGAATTGTGACGCTGAAGACTGGAGTAATGACAGAAAATTCAACTTAGAGGAATTATATTGAAATAGAAAAGTTACTTTAAACTGTATTTCACAAAATTTACTGTATTTTGGATCAAATAATTTTTATCGAATAAAGCTGGGTAAGGTTGGATGTGATTTATATTAAATGAGGAAGACAGAGATCCTTTTAGCAGTTCTGTACAGTAGAATGGAATATGGCCAGCTGAATTAATCAGGCAGAGGGATGGATTCAGAGGGACGTTTATTTCTCCTGTCACATCTCAAGTGTCACCAGCTCTGTGCTGACCTCAGATGCCCTTTAAATCACTGTCAGTCTCACTTCAGTGTGTGTCCACCTTGATTCTCTTCTCATTGTCATTTTATGATTGAACAGGTCATGCACCTTTTAACCTTTCTTTGTATGCTCGCTGGTTTTACAACCAATGTGTAATTTTGTAACAGGCTTATCTATTCAATGGTTTGTTGATTCCAGCTAGCTGCCGACAGTAGAGATTTCTCACTCAAGCCATAGGCTCACTACACAACCAACAGCAAATGGATAAATTAACCAGAGAGTATTGGTGTCTGGCATGCTGGGGTATTTGTATCAAGTGGAGTTTTCTAGAAGAAGATAACCGACAAATATTTTACACAAGATTTATGTCTCACTTTCATGTTTACAACTTGAAAAAGAAAGGCTCAGGCAATTTTCCCGGCCGATCTCAGGAAAACATAGCTGACTAGGGAACCACTAAAGCTTTGTTCATTTTGTTTTAAGGGAACTGAGCCGATGATTTGCAGGTAGCCACAGATATGACCTGTGTGACTGTCTGAACTGAGGGAATATCACAGTGCATTTTGACACATTGCCTGTCAGTATCATATACCACTGTTCACTTATAGCTTAACTAAACCTAACTTAAAATGTGACAGCTATATTTCATTATATAAGCAAAAAGTAATATTAATAGGCCAATTTTACAATTTAAAAGATGATAGTCAGACGTATTATGATGAATGTGACTTTAATATGTTATTTGTGAATGAAAGTAAATTATTTTCCATTTAGCAGCCACTTTTATTATTCAGAGTGATGCTAATTGCGTTGTACAAGAGACCGTCCCTGGAGCAATCTGGAGTTTAGTGTCCTGTTTAAGAGCCCAGTGGTCACAGAACAGTGTTGGGATTTCAGCAACTCAATTTTCTGGGTCAGACCTCTTTTGGATTAAACCTGCAACCTTTTTGTCAGCAAATTAGATGACCACTATTTCAAATTTGCATGTGGTGCATTGTGGTTTTCTGCGACTGTGTCCTGTTGAGAGACCATGACAAAAACATGCTGAACGCTGCTAGATCTAATCAAGAGGCAACAAAGCAAATCTTTCCTAAATGATCTTTTTTTAATTACAGGTATAAAGGATGAACCAGGTGGGCAGAAATATACTTTGGAGGCTCTTGAAGCTAATTATATCAGTGGAGCCTATTATCATACCATATTCAGCTGTAATTAATTACTGTCATCCATAGTCTGTGCTACAGTGGCCATTTATGGCTCAGGGCCCATCGAAGAGAAACAACCGTAGTGAAAAATGTCTCTCTCCATATTTTATTTGGCATGAAAATGAAGTGAGGGTAATGATAAAACAGAGGGTGGGGAGATGCTGAAGAAGAGTGTTCTGGTGCTAGATAGACAGATGAAGTGAGACTTATTATAAAACAGCAGTACAGTAGCTTGATGTGCTCCTCATTACCACTTCACACAAGCAGACAGAAAGGACTGGTGCCCCATTATTGCTTTGTTCTTGTGCTCTTGCTTGTGTGTGTAAGCAGGTTTATCCTTGAGTGTTTGTGTGAATTCTGACAGCTCGGTTAATTATTTCTTTCAAGCTCTGTTGAACTTATTCGGGCAAGTATTTCTTTGGGCGGATTTCTTATTTGTGTTATTTTCTACACTTAACCAATTAGTTTATGACAGATAACAGAGTTCGCCATCCTTCAAATGTACAGCATTTCGCCTCTGCACATAATATAAAATGCCAAATCTGCACATTTTGTTTGGTGCTTTACACAATCAATTCATGTTTCCCTCTTTATCCTCAGATGCTGCCTCCAGCTAAAGGCTCCTACCTGGCTCTTGGGACTTCAGCAAATGCTGAATTTGTACAGAATTTGTTGTTAGGGCTTTGGGGATGTGGCAGGGATTTGGATCCGTTCACCTGCACTATTTGAGGAGCATTTGAGGGGGTCGCTGAACTGGATTAAACTCTCGAGTAAGCAATTATACAGTTTCATTTGAGGTCAGAGGAAGGCCTTATGTTTCATCCGTATTCTTTTGGGCATGTTAGCTCCTGCCTCCATCCCCATGATGGCTATGTATCAGGGTCATTGCAGCTCTGGCAATGTTTTTCTCACCCTTTGATTATTTGTTTGCACACAAAAAGAGTCATTTACTTATTGATCTGCTGGGGCCTTGAAGTGCTGTCACGACATGATGATGTATCCCGGTGGAACGCTCCAATATGAAGGACATTTAGGAGGGGAGGGAGGGGGGGTGGGGGGTGGTGCAGGCATCCTAAATCTCAGTTTTTCAATTTATGCAGATCGGCTGGTATAGACAAGCTGCATTACTTTTTAGTTTGTCATATTCATAGTAAATCTAAAAGACAACGACCTCTTTGACCTAATAGCTACTAAAAATAAAGGGATAGTTTACCCAAAACTAAAAATTCTGTCATTATTTACTCACCCTCATGTCATTCCAAGCCTGTATTTGCTTTGTTCAGTGAAGCTTAAAATATTTGGAAAAATGTTGGCAACCAAACAGTTTCGGTTCCCATTGACTTCCATTATTTTGACAAAAATACAGTTGAAATCAATGGGAACCGAGACCATTTATCTACCAACATTCTTCAAAACATATTTTTTTTTTTGTGTTCTGCAGAAGAAAGAAATGCATACAAGTTTGGAAAGGCATAAGGGTGAGTAAACAATGACAGAATTTTCATTTTTGATTATCCCTTTAAAATCTCAATGAGATTAGTATCAGCAACCTCAGTTGTTGTTGTGTTTAGGCTCAGAATAAGAAGAACAGATGCTAATATTGTTGCAGTATGCATTTTTTTTTTTTTTTTCTGGACAATCCGCTATTGGGCCACATTAGCATATGGCTGTATGCAGGTTATTGTATGCTGAAACAATCACATCATTTGCAGTTAAAAAGACCCAGAGCCCTACTTTCCAAGGTGTTATTTCACAAGCATAATGAAGGCGGCCATTTCAAAGGCAACCATTCTATGAAAATGGCATGAAGACCTATTCATACTATGGGTGTGCACAGACCACTTCTTGTGAATCTGTTATGAGCCAGGCCTCACGCATTAGGTGTAAAGATTTTTATCGAAGGCTCTTCGGAACAATAGAAAGATACACCTGTACTTACAATGCACCTTCTCAAAAGGGCACCTGGTTCGTCATGTATCTAATTGTTTATTGTCTAAAAAGCTAGCCCACACACACATTTTCTCAAAGGTTACACAATCAATCTCTCCAAACAGCACATCTCAGCAGATATTTGAGTAGAGTTGGCATGTGCTGAGTCATTTTGAAAAATTCACAGTAACATAAACTGTTCAGAAAAGTTATTCTTATTAGTTGTTACAGTGTTGCTAGGTGGTTGCCAAATTGTTCAGAGTGGCTGTTGGGCACATGCTTAGAGCCCCAATTAAAAAAAGGGGACACCCCAAAGACTTGGATGTGACTTGTTGAGTCCCACTTTAAAGGGGTCATGAACTGCCTTTGTTTTATATTTTGTACTGTTCTATGAGGTCCACTTATAATGTTATCAAGATTTTGAAATAAAAAAACATCATAATTTAGAAGTAATAGGCTATTTTTAAGTATTTGTTATTTTTAAGTAAACGCGCACTGCTATGATTGGCTAATAGTTGTGTATGTTTATCACCCTAGATCCTTCATGGATGGATGCTGCTGTGATTTAAGTTTAAAACGCATAATACTGAGTACATATCAAATGATCTGTAATAACAGACAAAGCAATAGTGATCATGTAATGAAAAGTTACTCACACTTGAGTGGTGCAACATCGGATCCAATGTAGTCGGCACATTGATGTCAAAGTTCATCAAATAAAGTTTGTTTGGTTTCTTGGTAGACCTGCGTTTGCCTCTCTCTTTATTTACATTGCGTGTGTGAATCGGTGGGAGGGGCTAAACAGGCAGTGATGTAGAAGCAGGTGTTGATCTTCTTCTGCAGAGGCGGTGTCTAGCCACACTATTACATCATAGAGTGTCACATTCTACAACCTGTCGTTTTGGCGGACTGGCTTAAACCAGCTGTTTTTAGACTAACGAGAAAATTCTGAGTTCTGAAACTTACAGAATGTTTTTATAGCACAATGACCGCTTATATTATCAAAAGATCAAGGGAATTTTGATTTCTCAGTTTATGACTCCTTTAATGTCAGTATATACAAGTTTTTTTAATGTCTCACTGTGTTTATGGAGAACATCCTAAAACTTATTGTTGTACAGAGGCCAAATGTGTGATGTTGTATAAAAAGTGTCTGGTGCAAGACATGTCAAAAGTTCTTCTAGAACTTTTCATAGAAATAACTGGCACACGACTAAACTGTGTTATTGTCAAATAAAGAGGATTCCTTGTTATTGATTGTTGTAATTGAGTACCTTCATGAGGCTGAAGGGGTTGGTTGGGTCAGGTCAGGTCAAAAGACCCAGCAGGTGCCATTCATGAGACCATGATTAATAAATGTGAACTTTACCCAGACAAGCACTGCTGCTCCTCAAAGACACCAGCAGGAAGCCACTGTCCTAAGGGATTGAGCTCCAGTAATGGACTCTGCAAAACCTTTCTCTCTAGATTATGCTTCTTCTCTCTCTTTTTTTCTTTTACTAGCTCTAGTTCTTTCTCTGCTCAACCTTTCCATATGGTCTTGTTTGGAGGAGTTTTATGCATAAGTATAAGTACCTCAATCCTTTCCTCTCTCAGTTCTTCTCAGTAGGTCAGGCATCATCATCCTTAGGCACATATGGGGTAATGCCATTGGCTTAAGAGTATGAAAGATTAACATTAAATCTGTTTATTTTAGCAATGCCAGATTACCTCACATTTGTATGCCAAAATACTACAGTAATCCATCCTGATTCTCACATAGCTTCATGAGCAGTATGGAGGCCACACTTCAGATAAACCCGCTTCATAATAAACTGCCGTGCAAGTAAACCAGTGGGTCCCACATAATGGTGATGTAGTTCAGTCTATTGTATTTTTCTGTTTGCTCTTAGAAAAATACATTGTATAAATGAGGAGATGCTACGGTGAGCAATTCATCATTAAGATTCACTCCAAGTTACCAGTGCAAATAATGCAGAGAACAGTAAACAATGAAGCAGTAATTTACATGATTTATTCATATCATGGTGCATGCTGGGAAACACAACATCTAGCATTATTTTTTTTCAGGGGATGATGTGGCGCAGTTTTTTTTAAATGGCACTTGATGTCATAAGTTCGATGACCTCTGCTCTAAGTTCTTGTGGATGATGCTTTAGGGAACAACAATACTCCGTCCTGTAACCTCAGTGAGGAATGTTAGGTCTTTTTTTTTTTTTGTTGTGGCAGAGAATCTTTGTTCTCGTAAGTCATGTAGACGGATTGATGATGTGCTGCAGTCAATGTATTGGCCGCGAGCGATCTTTTCTAAAGGAGTCTCAAAGCCTCAGTGATCCAGAATGCAGTACCCTTGATTATGAATGTCTCTCCTGTCATTGCACTCCCTTTTAAGTGTTTCAGCTGGCAGACACCGATAAGGCCGGTTGCTGTTTGAATTGGTGAACTGTAATCGAGTCCCAGTGGGCTGCTGTTTCTTTTAAATATGGAAGAAAAGGTGAGATAGGGAGCAGAAAAGAGAAAGGAGGATTTAGGTGAAGAGCACTGATGGTGACATTTGATGTATGTTTACTAAAGGCTAGGCTATCTGAACAGCATTTAGCTCAATATAGCATTGAAGGATTAGCATAGCGGTAATGAAACACTTGCCCTTGGCATTTTAACTGTCCACACTAAGTCATAGCCTGCACCTCGTTGGCATTCTGTATGCCAGCTGCCTACCTTCTTCACCTGCGACCTTCCTGTTTAATACAGGAAAAGGCAGTAACCTCAGTTTACATTAGTTTTATTCTCATGTATGCTTCTGAGGTGGCTTCTGAAATCAAGCCTCTTTGAGCTCCCAGTGTATTGGTGCATTTAATCCAGGTTGGTTCAACACGGGCAGAGCACCGCTGTACTGCACTGTCTCACATAGTCACGCCGCAGAGACAAGTGCCGTAATCACAGAGAAAGTGCCAGAAAGCCGGGCTGGGTGATGGATAAATAATTGAAATGTGGGATGGCAGGATTAGAGGCTGGCATTGAAGGGCACAGCTCTGTAAATCTGAGCGCGTGTGTGCATGAATGGTTGATGAAGACAGCTGTGGGACAGTTTAAGAGCTCATTAAGATGCTTTTGCAGAGTCCATTGTCCACTGTGAAGAAACCCTAAGTGAGACAGAGGAAAATTTACAGGAGTGAGAACCGCCTTCAGATTTCTGTGTTAATTTGTTTTGTGACATGAAAGTACTGGCCTGTCATTGGAACGTATGCAGTGAATGTTTTTTTTTTTTTTTTAAGTTGTCTTAAAAAATAAATTGTTGGGACATATTTGTCACTGATAATGTCATCTGCTGGTATTCGCATTAATAGTTCACCCGACAGAAAATATGTCATCATTTATACACATTTGTTTTTCCAAACCTGTATGACTTTCTTTTGTTTTGTGGAGCACAAAAGAAGACTTTTTTTTATTAAGAACTTTGCAACTGTTTTTGTAGAATAATGAAAGTCAGTGGGGTCCAAAATAACACTACCCCATTCACTCTGGACATACATTGTATGGGGATTGTTCCAGAGAATAACAAAAGTCATACAGGTTTGGAACGACATGAGGTAAAAGTGTCTGCTAAATTAATAAATGTAAATGACATTGCAAATGCGAGGAACAGAAATAAGACTCAACGTACCAGTCAGTTTTCAGAAATCGCAAAGAACAGAATGAAATTTGTCAAATTTAAAGGGGTGGTTGATTGCGATTGAACTTTTTTAACACTAGTTAGTGTGTAATGTTGCTGTTTGAGCATAAACAATATCTGCAAATTGCAGCGCTGAATGTTCAATGCAAACGAAGTTATCGCCTTTTAAAATTCTGGCAGTTTAATGCCTACAAAAATGGCTCGTAGGGACTACCATGAGTTACTTCCCGGGTTCGTGACATCACAAACCCAGACAAACCCTGCCCCCAGGAACATGCAACAAAGCTGTGCTGCTTTAGAGAAAAGGAAGAAAACTAGGGGTGCACATAAACATCTATTCATATATGAATCGCGATTCTGTCTTCTAACGATTCTAATGGATTCACAAGTTTCTAAATCAATGTTCTAAAGCAGCGGTTCTCAATCCCGTTCCTCGCATCACCCTTCTCTGCACACGCTCTGCATCTCTCTCTCTCTCTCTCTCTCTCTCTCTCTCTCTCTCTCTCTCTCAATCTCTCTCCTAATCTCTCATTCAGATCACCAGCTCAGAACTGTTCCATTTATACACTTATTTTCACACAGCTATGAGAAGCGTTATATATAGACACGCATGCGGTTGCCGTACTGTATTAAAGCTTTAATCAGGACAAAACTGTATATTAAAAGCTAACAGAAGCAGTAGCATTTACAAATAACAGCGTATCTAAAAGTATGAGACAACAACAAACCAAACAAACCATACCATTAAGAGCTGTGCTTGCACAGGTTCTGCGCGATCCTCTTCACTAATATTCTCTGGGTCTTAGTTGGGCTCAAATTGATAAGCAATATAGACGACACCATTGTTTACAATACAACCAGAGCGCATGCACCTGAGGTGAGGGGCGGGACATTTAGACGCACACTAGAGGAGGTTTAGCCAATCACAACACACTGGACTTTTTTTTTTTTTTTTTTTTTAAACAAAACATTAACACGTTAGACTGCACCCCATAAACACAATCAAGCCTAGAAAAAAAAAAAACTGTCAACCACCCCTTTAAAAGTGTTTAAAGTTATAGTCCACCCCGAAATTAAAATTGTCATAATTTACTCCCATGTCATTCCAAACTTTTTCATTCTGCAGAACAAAACATATTTTGAGAAATGCCTCAGTGCTTTTTTTTTTTTTGTCCATATAATGGAAGTTAATTGATTGGTTACCAACATTTTTCAAAATATCTTTTGTGTTTGACAGAAGAAAGTAAGTCATACATGTTTGGAGCGATGTGATGGAGCGACGACTATTCCATAACAGCATTTACAAATAAGTTAATTGTTAATCATATTGCTTACTTTTATTGCACACTTTCATCTTCGCCAGGCCTAATAAAAATATAATCTGTAATATATAAAATTTGAGCATATTTGTGTGCTTGACACCTTTTTATTGCTTTAGCTACATGTCAACAAAGTGGGGCAAGCCCAGGCTGAGCTTCTGTTCTGGACTGGGGACATCAAATCACATGAGGTCTGTCTGCACCACGTCCATATGCTTCCAGTTTTCAGTGTGAATGCAAGGCATATGCCCATGCGCCTTTTAAAAAAACCCAAAGCAAGATTGAGCAGATGCTCTGCCCACAAGAGATAAGTATAGATTTTATAGATCTCACCCTCTCCTCCGTCTGTGGGCTCTATTAAGACCTGGACACTGTACAATCCGTCTCGAATGACAGCCACTGTTCATTAGCCCATCATACTGAAATAAATGACAAGCCTGTTCACATTTTCACTTTTTCTGCAAAATTTCAGCTGTCCACTCCATCTTCCTCTATACCTCTCTTCTGTCTCTTTATTTTCTCCTACGCACAAGCGTTCACATATTTTCTCTCCTTCCATTGCTCTCAATTTTTGTCTCACTGATGTACAAACATTCTTTTTCTGTCTTTCTCCTTCACTTGTCTTGCTGTCGCTCTCCTACACTCCACATCCTCCCTCTCTCTCTCTCTCTCTCTCTCTCTCTCTCTCTCTCTCTCTCTCTCTCTTTCTCTCTCTCGCACGCAGGCACGCACGCACGCACGCAAACTCGCACACAGCTTTATGCTTTACACATGGTTGCTGCTGCTGTGGTGCTTACCTCTTCTGGGAGTATAATATTTATTTATTTATTTATTTATTTGCTGCATGGGAACAATTTTTAGACACACTCTCAAATCTAAGCTAAAGATAATTGCTAATGCATATGTCAGTGTTGGGGGAAAACTTTACCAAGCTACAGTCTCTCCCATCATGATGCCCCTTCTTGGAGTCATTACATTTTTAAACATATAAGTTAACTAATGATGATTTTATCATTTAAATACAGATCTATTTTTCTGGCACAAGGACAACGAGAGTTCTTGAATGAATAAACTAATCTGAAATTTCAACTGATAAATTTACACTGAATAAATAAAATAAGCTACTGAAAGGTTAGTTTGTTAGTTAGATATTCACTGCAACTTTATAATGGAGAGAAGCTACTTGTATAAGAAGCTACTTGTATAAGAATAAATTGTAATCCTTAAAATGGCATCTACAATTGCCTTTTTGATATTTTGTTTAATCAAGTACTAATGAGAAGAGTGTACGCATTTTGCTTGCAGCGATACTCTCCAAAATGGCGCTACGGTGACGTTGCGGTGCCGAATTGTTGAATAAAGTAGTTATTTTTGTTTTATTTCCATACAAAAAGTATTCTCGACGCTTCATAACATTACGATTGAACCACTGATGGCAGATGGAGTATTCTGACGATGTTTTTCATACTTTTCTGGACCTTAACAGTGTAATTTACTTGGCAGTCACTGGGACAATCACAAGCCTCCCGGTTTTCATCTAAAATATCTTAAATTGTGTTCCGATGACGAACGAAGCTTTTACGGGTTTGGAACGACATGGGGGTAAGTGATTAATGACAACATTTTCATTTTGGGGTGGAGTATCCCTTTAAGAACTGCTGATCTAGAATGTGCATGCATTTCACTATGATATATGTATTTATCATGTATATACATAGACAATAGCTGCCTAGAGGCATTACCGAAATGGCCACCAAGTGAACTGACTTGCCTTAAAGGAATAGTTCACCTCAGAAATGAAAATTCTGTCATTATTTACTCACCCTCATGTCATTCCAACCCTGTATAAGTTTCTTTCTTATATGTTGAACACAAAAGAAGATATTTTGAAGAATTTTGAAGAACCAAACAGTTGTTGGACCCTATTGACTTTTATAGTAGGAAAGTCAATGGGAACCATCAACTATTTAATTACCAGCATTCTTCTAAATATCCTCTTTTATGTTCAACATAAGAAGAAACTCATATGGATTTGTACATGATGAGAGAATTTTAATTTTTGAGTTGAACTATTCCTTTAAAGGGACTCCCCATAACTGTGAAAATATGGTTTCCTGGCTCTATCCATTAACTATTAGCTTGTCATGCTGGAAGATTTTTCCTTCATTGTGACCTTTACAGTTGTCCTCATCCACAGCATTGTAAGTTTACACCTCTATTCTCTACAGCTTGCTTGTTGTCCCTCTTTTTTTTTTTTTTTGCTTTTGTCACAAAAGTGCTCCTAGTTCTATACTGCATCTCCTGACTTAAGAATCGACTGTTCCACTAATAATGAACTGAGTCTCCTTATGACTCACTGGCTGTTTGAACCTCCTCACACTCTGCAATTCACTGAACACTCCTTAAGCTAAAATGAATGCAAAATCCACAGACCTACAGTACTAGCCTTTGTCAGTGAAATGCTATATAGCCTCATGTTCATTGCATTTACTTGAAATGCAATAAAAGAGCAAGTTGCATTTCCATGCATCAATTAGACAGGATCTATTCGTTTACCAAAATGAAATGCAATCAAATGCCGCAATCTAATTGCAACATCAATAGGACAAGTGACCCTTTCCTAATCTTTCTCATATTAAGTCACTTTCAAATGATACCTGGCCCTAAGCCAAAATTAACAGCAAATTAAATTTGATGAAACTATAAATTGCAGTAACATCTGTTAAATGTACATTCGGCATGCCTGCTGCATTCTAAATTGAGCATCAAAAAATCAATTAATTCATTGCTGCAAAAACACTAGATGCACATTTTTTCCCCTTATTTTTGTATGCATCTAATGTCTTTTAAGTGTGTCTCCTCTCGGTTGAAGAATAATGATCCTAATACCTTTAGCAACAGAATGCAAAATCCCCCTACAGATCTGACTCAGCTTTCTTTCTCTGCTGTCAGATGTGAGTTTTCTGTAATGTTGAAGTAAGCCTCTGATTGTTAGTTTGTACAGGATGATAGAGGCCATAATCATCCAGCCTTCTATTTTTAAATTAATCTTTAATGATCCACTTAACCTTGAGGAAATATATTTTACTTTTACATGTATTTATCTGACACAGTTTTATTCTAATCAAGTATGCATTTTATCAGCATGTTTTTTACTTAATGCTAATGAGAACATCATCAAATGATTTCTGCAACAGGGGGGCAAAAACTGTTACATATACAAATCCATAAATTGTGGGGAAACAATTGCAAATTTGCATTCATCATTTATTTACTTTTTCCATGTGTTTTGTAGCAATTTGAAATATTTCAGACATTTTGCCATGAGTGTTACACTCTAAAAAATGCTGGGTTGTTTCAACCCAATTTTGGGTCAAATATGGACTAACCCAACTTTTGGGTTAAAAATTTAATGTAAAAATTTAACCCAACAGCTGGGTTAGTCCATATTTGACCCAAAATTGGGTTGAAACAACCCAGCATTTTTTAGAGTGTACCCATACAAATTCATACAAAACTTACCCACATTGCATATATTTTATTATATTCTTTTCTGTCTGTGATAGTGAAGGCATGTTTTCTGTTTTATAGATTTAATAAACCAAAATCAAACAATATAGTCGTGTTTCATTACAATCAGCAAATGATTAATGCTAGCTGGTTGAGTGAATTCACAATAACATGCTACAATTATTCTTTCTGCCATATGTATGTATGTATGTATGTATGTATGTATGTATTTATTTATTTATTTATTTACTTATCAAATAACCCTTAGAACCAGCTCAAGTACCTCTTGGGATATGTGTATCCCTGGTTGGGAACTACCAGCTGACTTACAGAAACTCGTCTGGGAATGCAGAGCCTGATTAACCCATGGTGGTTCATATTCCAGCGAGCTTTCATTGAAATCATTCAAACAGATGCTTGCTTTATCTTGGTTGGAAGGGGATGTCTGTAGAGCTTTAATTCTCTCATGTGAATTGCAGTCTACTAACGATCACAATGATTCTCTTGAACAGCAGTTCGCTCACTTATCAAGGGCAAAGCATTCCAACAACACTGGATGAGTTCCTTAAAGAGATGAAAGCATTCAGTGTCAGATTCATGAGGGTTTGAGTACAATGGATGAAAGAGGGTCCACAGCTCCCTGCATGCGAGTCAATTAGCATGCGCATAGATGATTGACAAACAATCCAAAAGGCTTATGTCACAATTTTAGTGTTCCATAATATTAACAGCAGCTTAGTGCAATGCCTACCTTCAAACACTAAATCCCCATATCAGCGGTGTTTTCCTCTGTGTCTGAGAGTGGAGGTAAAGCGGAGGTGCTCTGGGTAAATAGAACTGTCATCTCAACTTAAAACTTCGACACTCAAGGAGACTTGCGGTAATGAGCCTGTCAATTTTCCCGGGCACCCTTGGAGGATGCCGGTGTGTCAGCCCTAATGAGGGTGCTTGTACTATTTCACCAGCTGAAGCACAAAACAGGACTGCAGCAAATGCACCTCACCTTGTTTAAAACCACATCCACAACTGCTCTGCTTAAGCGCTGGTCCTGTATTTACAGGCGGAGGAACTGGCCTGAACCACTGGTCCCGATAGTTACAGCGTTGACTGGGGGTTTATTGTCAGCTGGTTGTTATTAGAGGTGATGAGAGTTTCCGCCATCACATTACAGTGTTTTGTGAGTCTGATGTGATGAGTGAGAAGAATGCTTTTTCATGTAACTCACTCAAGGCTGTGATTAATTGCTTTGATAAGGCCTGCTGACATTGTGAAATTCTGCTCTGTTTCTAATAACCACAGCGAAATGGCTTACGGTAATGTTGCGCTTGTCAAATCGGAGCTTCTTGTGTCATTTTTTTTTTTTTTTCTTACTGTAGTCTGTGCTCATCAAAAGGGGTAACTCATTTGTCGATAACACTTTGAATGAGTTTTAAAGGCCGATTAAATTGCCATAGTGCATTAACAATTAGAACATTTTATCTTGCACCTGTCACCCTTAGATGATGTGATGCTAGAAGTGCTGGGGGGGTTTATCATAAATCTGAAGAAAAAATAATAGCGTACTACACAAAGGACAGTTATCAAACAAAGCACGTTCAGACTGTGCTTTCTCTGCAGGTAAACTGCTGATATTTTGAAATCACCTTTGAATTGTCAGCTTTCATTTGTGTTAATTCAGTCTCATTATGAACAATGACATTGTCTTCCTCATGGTTACTTCCATAAATACTTTCATGTAAAAACAGTATAACAATTTATACATCAAAAACGTGTGTAATGTGTACTATTAAATGCATTAAAATCTAAATATCTGTTTTTTTTCTTATCTATCTATCTATCTATCTATCTATCTATCTATCTATCTATCTATCTTTACCTGATAAGGTCTTTTTTTTCATTTTATAATGATTTAGTTACATTAAATGTGCTTATGATGTTATAAAGTAATGTCTACCTCATAATACAACTGTGCCATTTAAACCTAAACAACATGACCTTTAAATAACTGATCACAGTGCATGAAAGGGTTAAGTTCACCTTAACACCGCTTTTGCAGATAATTACAGATTTAATAAGGAGTAAAATCAATGAGACCTAAGGAGTCTGTCTGAACTCAGAACAGAAGGGCAGGGATTTTAGCAGTCTCCACCCCATAGAGAGCCATTAAATTGAATGACTGAGTGGAGAACACTTCGTTTCACCTCAAAAGATTTTTCCTTAGGCTCAAGCTGGGTGAGGCCATCACAATGTCTCAACGCATCATGCAATAGCAGGGTTAACTGTTTATTTTGAGACTGCATTGATTAAAACACATTTATTTAGCAGGGTACATCTGACAAACTTTTTCTTTAATGCAGAATGTGATTTCTTAGCTAACTAGGTTGCTGAATGAAATAGCCAGTTGTCTTATTTTAAGTTGGTGTGAAATGCAATATGCAAGTATGCTAATTCCCTGTTTTGGTGTATTCTTTTGTCACATTTATAAAGGAATGAGTAGAAAGAACATCTTTGGAGTGAATTCAGAAGATCTGGGAATGTGCTATGAATACTGAGAAATGTCACAGACGTATTTGTGACTGAGATGAAATGCTTGCTATAAAACTCTATACAGGTGTGCAAAGCACACAGGCCAGATGATAAAAAAGTCAGCCTGCCTCAAGCTGAAGAATGTGAGAAAAACAGGTGTAAAGAAGCTTGTTACTGACACTGCCTATAATAATTACATACCTGTTGTGGTAACCTTCATTGCATGTGTTAGACTATCTATCACCAGTGGTCTCAGTGATGCCTCAAGGAAGCTAGGGTGTGAAAACACAGACAGTGTGGCTGCATCCAAGATGTGCTTTTGCTGTGTTGCACCTTGTGGTCATTATTTTTTAATGGATTTTTAATTACGCTAAATTATGCTTCGTGAGAGAGGACGTGGGTACTGATATGGGAAATGGAAAGGAATCGAGTATTCAGAGGATGCTGCTGTTTCATGCTCTGAACCTGACATGAAATTCATGAGTTTGACACTGGGTGAAGTTTATTCCCGTCTGAGCAGCAGATGGACAGTGGTGGGGTGAAAACACACCCTATATGTGTATGTGCTGCAACAACAAAAAATGGCTTACGCTTAAGGCAAGACAAAATGTATATTTATATAGAGCACTTCATACATGATAGCAATTCAGAGTACTTTACACATTCATAACAAAGACAAAAAAGAATTAATGACATATAAAACTTTAAATTAAAGTGATGCACAGTGCTTTAAAAACTATTAGAAAAATAGGTAACTAATAAATTAAAAAGAATTTCACATGTATTAAAAAGAAAATCACATGTATGAATGTGTATATATATATGTGTGTGTATGTATGTGTATATATACAATAAGCAAGTCTGTTGTTAATTAAAAAAGACCAAATTACTGATTAAAAGGACTTTTTGTAATGTCTAAATATTAGAATATATGAGGTCAGGAAATATTCACGGTTGCTTTAACAGTGAGAACTGGGAGAAGATCTGTTCCTCTGAAACAGAGTCTCATTGCAGGTTATCTTTAAAAAAAAAAGACTGACCTCTGCTCAGCCTCCGGCTGTTCTGTTCTCTTTACCTGTTGTGCTGTCAGCGTGCTCTGAGAGGGACTCAACGCCCAGCTGGCTTGGGTCATGGACAGAATTTAGATCTTAACATATGCTGTTTTATATGAGACACATAACTCGTACTGCATGCAATGTACTGTACACCACCCCCACACTCTCCTTTTTCTTTGTCCGTGTGACTTTTAGGTTCAGTTTTTGGTGTATCTATATTAAGAGCTGCCACAGAATAATGTTTCAACACCTTAACAATAAATCACATTAGTGTCCACGTTGTAGTTAAGCAGATCCTCTATCCATTCACAGCTTCACCACTGGATGATCGTTCATGGGAGGAAGTCTTGCATTATTGAACACTTTTTTTCAGTTCCTTATGATCCAATATCCTGCAACTGGAATTGGTACTGGCAACTGGAAAATTAAATGTTCCCTTTTTAAAAGTAACCTAGATCTGTTGGTCGTTCAAATGCTGGGTGTGAGAATATTTGTTTAAGTATGTGATTTAATGTGGTGTATGCAAGAATGTATACATGAATTATACATTTTTGTGTGTATTCAAAGAGAATTTTGCATATTTTCTCTATATATTTACTGTATATAGTGATTTAGCAAGGTAATCACTTTTTATTACAAGAAATACACACACACACACATATACAGTATATATATACACGCATACATACATACATATATATATATATATATATACAGGTGCATCTCAATAAATTAGAATGTCGTGGAAAAGTTCATTTATTTCAGTAATTCAACTCAAATTGTGAAACTCGTGTATTAAATTCAGTGCACACAGACTGAAGTAGTTTAAGTCTTTGGTTCTTTTAATTGTGATGATTTTGGCTCACATTTAACAAAAACCCACCAAATCACTATCTCAACAAATTAGAATATGGTGACATGCCAATCAGCTAATTAACTCAAAACATCTGCAAAGGTTTCCTGAACCTTCAAAATGGTCTCTCAGTTTGGTTCACTAGGCTACACAATCATGGGGAAGACTGCTGATCTGACAGTTGTCCAGAAGACAATCATTGACACTCTTCACAAGGAGGCTAAGCCACAAACATTCATTGCCAAAGAAGCTGGCTGTTCACAGAGTGCTGTATCCAAGGATGTTAACAGAAAGTTGAGTGGAAGGAAAAAGTGTGGAAGAAAAAGATGCACAACCAACCGAGAGAACCGCAGCCTTATGAGGATTGTCCAGCAAAATCGATTCAAGAATTTGGGTGAACTTCACAAGGAATGGACTGAGGCTGGGGTCAAGGCATCAAGAGCCACCACACACAGATGTTTCAAGGAATTTGGCTACAGTTGTCGTATTCCTCTTGTTAAGCCACTCCTGAACCACAGACAACGTCAGAGGCATCTTACCTGGGCTAAGGAGAAGAAGAACTGGACTGTTGCCCAGTGGTCCAAAGTCCTCTTTTCAGATGAGAGCAAGTTTTGTATTTCATTTGGAAACCAAGGTCCTAGAGTCTGGAGGAAGGATGGAGAAGCTCATAGCCCAAGTTGCTTGAAGTCCAGTGTTAAGTTTCCACAATCTGTGATGATTTGGGGTCCAATGTCATCTGCTGGTGTTGGTCCATTGTGTTTTTTGAAAACCAAAGTCACTGCACCCGTTTACCAAGAAATTTTGGAGCACTTCATGCTTCCTTCTGTTGACCAGCTTTTTAAAGATGCTGATTTTGTTTTCCAGCAGGATTTGGCACCTGCCCACACTGCCAAAAGCACCAAAAGTTGGTTAAATGACCATGGTGTTGGTGTGCTTGACTGCCCAGCAAACTCACCAGACCTGAACCCCATAGAGAATCTATGGAGTATTGTCAAGAGGAAAATGAGAAACAAGAGACCAAAAAATGCAGATGAGCTGAAGGCCACTGTCAAAGAAACCTGGGCTTCCATACCACCTCAGCAGTGCCACAAACTGATCACCTCCATGCCACGCTGAATTGAGGCAGTAATTAAAGCAAAAGGAGCCCCTACCAAGTATTGAGTACATATACAATAAATGAACATACTTTCCAGAAGGCCAACAATTCACTAAAAATGTATGAAGTATGAAATATTCTAATTTGTTGAGATAGTGAATTGGTGGGTTTTTGTTAAATGTGAGCCAAAATCATCACAATTAAAAGAACCAAAGACTTAAACTACTTCAGTCTGTGCGCAATGAATTTATTTAATACACGAGTTTCACAATTTGAGTTGAATTACTGAAATAAATGAACTTTTCCACGACATTCTAATTTATTGAGATGCACCTGTGTATATGTATGTGTGTGTATATATTTTATATGTATGTATGTATGTATAAAATTTGTTTGTATCAATACAAATATGAACTATATATAAATATAATAAATACATTATATAGAATAATTTTTATTTTTCATTCAACTGTCCCAAATATCAGTATGTTGTATGTGGCCACATTTGGTCTGTTTTGAGACTGATACATTAGGAGAGATATTCGGTCCCTGCAGATGCCCAAGGGTTTGTACGGCCTTTGATACCATACTGAAAAAACATTATAAATGATCAGTTGTACCAAATACTAGAATAATGGTGAAGAAATGTCTAGAAAATGTAGTTGTTTATACAGTGAAACACAATCAATCTGTAAATGAGCAGTATCGCATTAGGCAGTATCAACATTTGAATGTATTTTCTTCCAGAACGCTGGGAGAATATGTTAGTCGCAGTACCTCTGGGGTAAATATGTTATTGCTGTGTCATATTAAATGCTCATTTTTGTTTAAAAGGATTACAGCGTAGAGCCAGCCAAACTGTGGAGTAGTGAAGAGAGCTTCTGAATATGCAATTTGTAAAATTAAGTTATAATAACATGATGTAATGTTTTAGGGCACCAAAAAATTGTGTTTGTTGATTTAAATGAACTGTATGAGTCATCCTCCACTGTTATTATGTTTGTCTCTGCTTACCTTAGCCTTTTCTGTTCAACATAACAGTCTTTGAATCCAACTGTAATCTTAGGACACAAAATATGTAATTTTGTAGAAATGTAATTTGTTATTTATGCAGAATTTTTGTGGACTTTAAATTCTGGTGAACAATGTTTCTTGTTTTGAATAATAATTATAAGAATTATCATTATTATATTACTCATATATATATATATATATATATATATATATATATATATATATATATATATATATATATATATATATATATATATATATATATATAGTTAGTAATTGTTTGTGTGTGTGTGAGTGAGAGAGAGTGAGTGTCAGAAGTTTGGAATAATTAAGAATAAGGTTTAATTAAGGATTTTCAAAGAAGTCTGTTATGCTCAACAAGGCTTCATTTATTTGATCACAAATACAGTAAAAACAGCAATAGTCAAATATTTTTTCGTTTTAAAATAAATATTTTCTATTTTAATAAATTTATATATTATAATACTAATTATATATTTGAGCTGAATTTTCAGCAGCCGTTACTTCAGTCATCAGTGTCACATGATAGATTTCAGAAGTCATTCTAATATGCTTATACTGTATAAAAATAAATATACTGAAATATGAATGTTAAAATATATATGAATATAACATGTATAAATATAATATTTTCATTTTTATTTCAACTATCCTAAATATCATTACTGTTTATACAAATAATGACCTTCTGTGCTGAATAAATGCAGCTCTGACCACCAGCTTTAACTTGCAGTAGTTTCGTGGGATAATATTGACTTTTTTTCACAACTCATTGAACCACCGAGTGCATAGATGCAGGTTTTCATAAAGGATGGTAAAGCTTCAATTGGCTTTCCTGTCAACTCAAGCCTTATCTGAGCATGTTAATCCAGGCAGATAGATTCACTGAGCCTTTACTGCAGCAGTACTGGGACCCACGGGGCAGACTGGCTGCAGAGGGATTACTTTGTTACTTTAGGACAGTGGTTCTCAAACCTGTCCTGGGGACCCCCAACCACTGCATATTTTGTATGTCTCTTTCATTTAACACACCTGATTCAACTCATCAGCTGATTAGTAGAGTCTGCAAAACTTGAACTGGGTGTGGCCTATGAGGGAGACATATAAAATGTGGGGTGTTTTGGGGTCCCCAGGACAGGTATGAGAACCACTGCTCTAGGACACGCATCACATGTCACCTATTTGTCACTGATTCACACCAGGATGTCTCTAATTGGTTCAAACATTAGATGATAAGCTTTCATAACCAGCTGGCATCATCCTTGTTGTCAGTGTGATAATAATCATAGTGGAATTATATGTGTGTGTCATGCTGTGGACAGTGAGAACTCTTTGTGTGGATCATCAGGTTTGGAAAAAAGTTGATGGGGGAGCGCAAGTCAAATTTATGTAAAACATGTAAATTCAGTTAGTTTTGAACACCAATCAAAGCTTCACTAATGTTCTTAGCGGCTAATGAGCTGGAAAGTACTCTGATTTGGAGATTATAGGGATACATGGCAATGAAGAATAAGGCCTATAAAGGTGCTTCAAAAGTTTCTTCAAGCGATGCCATAAAAGAACCATTTTTGGTTCCACAAAGAACCATTCAGTCAAAGGTTCTTTAAAGAACCATCTCTTTCTTACCTTTTTATAATCTGAAGAACCTTCTTCCACCACAAAGAACCTTTTGTGAAACAGAAAGGTTCTTCAGGTGTTAAAGGTTCTTTATGGTTCTTCTATGGCATCATGAAGCACCTTTATTTTTAAGAGTGTAATATCCTAAACTACAGTTTGCATCGCTTAATCCACAAAACTGTAGTGCACTATATAAGGAATAGGGAGTGATTTCAGACGTGGCTACTGACTGGCATTGATGATAATAAGAAATGTGACACAGAAGACTGGATTAATGACTGCTGAATATTCAGCTTTGCCATGGCAGGAATAAATTACATGTTAAAATATATTAAAATAGACAGTTATTTTAAATTGTAAAAATTACAGTCTTTACTGTATTTTTATTTGAATAACTGCAGCCTTTGAGGCTTCATGCAGCCTTAAGAGATTTCTTTACTTTTTTTTTTTTAGTGTATATATATATATATATATATATATATATAATATAACCATTTCTAGACCATGGAAGGTTGCAAACAACACGCACTGATAATAAAGGGGCTGTTTTTTGTGCTAATTGGATGATGCTGTTTTTAAATTAAACTTTACTTGACTCATTTCTTTGCTCTGCATGATGTTAATGGACTTATTCTTTCCCTCATCTGTGTATTCTTTATTTCCTTTAGAGAACGGATAGATAAGGGTCTGGCTCCATGCAAATCCTATACTCAGATCAATACTCAGCCATGGTTCCTGAGTGACTGTAATAATTTACTACACCATAAGAGATAAGAAGGCAAAACAAAATTATCATGAATCCCAGCATACCATTCAGGATCACCAAAGGTTTCTATCGCTCTCCTTTTTCCTTTTTTTGCAAGATCAGTTTTCCTTAGATTACTTTAAAGTGGTCAGGGTTAATGGTCTTCTCAAAGAGGCTAATGGGCCGAAAATGTAACTTCATGCTTGTGCATCCAAACCTTAATAATGAAGCAATCACCAGAGGACCGAAAATAACCGTGGCTGACAAAGCCATCCATCACCGAGTCTTGAGAATATTCACTCGTTTCCCTGTTAGGCTCTTCTTAATACTCTGTTTACTACTCTTGACTGCCTTCGCCTTTCTTCTTTTCTCACATTACTTTTTGTCTCTGTCTCTTTTGTTCTGTGTCCTCCTGTAGGACATCAGTGCCAGGCACTAAACTTGTAATGGCCTGTCACTATCTCTGGTCGTACTGTGCTGAAAAGAAATTACTTTCTGATGGCAGTGCCTTACAATGGCTATTCATCTTAATTCCTTTTTAATGAATGTAGCCATGTCTTCCATGACTCTTTTCAGAACTTCACAAGTTAGGTTTTTACCCATCTATCTGACCTTGAGGCTGGCCTTTGCTGAGCAACTGAACCATTGCTTGGCATAAATGGGTGAGGGGAATAAGATGCAATGCAATAGTGAGTTAACAAATAAAAACAAAAATGAATGATGATGCATATAGCACAATAGATACAAAAACAAACTGAAGGCAGATGTCCTTTGGGTTCACATCCTGAAGGAGTGTGTATATATAGCATGTAAACATTTACTGACAGGTAGCAGAAGATATAAAAGCGGGCAGTGGGAGGTAAGTATAGCACAGGGAACAACAGAGAAGTGGGATACTCGTATGAAGCCATTCACCATTACAATCAACAATACTTTCATACCTTGAACAATAACTTCATATGCCTGGCAGGCTCCTGTACTTACATCCTCTGTGCCGCAGTGATCATAAAGAGACTGAATCAGAAAGAAACTTCAGTATTGTAGGCAGTGTCAATATTCCAAAGACGCTTTTACCTTTTTTCCCACTGATGGCCAAGTAGCCCGACACATTAACTGTCTGTTGCATGAATTATTAAATCTCAGCAGAAAAAAAATAACTTTGTCTCCTTTTGATTCAAGACTGGAGTTTATTCATAATTTTTGGTGCAGTTTTAGTGGACACCATTTATTTTATTTTAATTTATTTTATTTTTATTTTTAATTTTTTTTCTTTAAATTTTGTTTTTTTTTCTTTTTTGATCCTGAGGAGAAGGTAATCACCCAGGGAGGTTTGGATTTAACACCACACTCTAAATGTTTAAAAAAAATCTCTGCTTCAAGCAAAATATCTCTGTAAAATGTTGCAAAATAGGTCTGTTTTTTTTTTTATTTGTTCCTTTTTATTTTACTCGCAAAGCCTGTCCAAACCAACAGAGATGTGTTTGTTAACCCCATGTAAACATGAGTAGAACTGCTCTCTGTGGCAGAACAGGCCAGCAAATCTGTGTGCCTGTTTTTGGCAAGCACTGGGAGTAACTCAAGGTCTGGGAGCAAATTAATTGCTAGCTCATGAGGGGACTTCATAGAGGAGAAGATGCTTTCTGAGCTCCATCAATTTATCTGAACAGATGGGTCGATGGAGATCGTGAGGATGAGACATGGAGCCATCACGGCTCAGCTCCTCTAAATACTACTGGATGTCAGGCAGGGAGAAGCCAGGGCTCCTTCCTGCTGCTGTGTTTTCTTCCTCATATATCATATGATTTGTTAACAGTGTGCAGTAGGTTGAAATTGTTATTTAATGTCCCTGATAAGTCCATTTCTTTTCATTTTTCAAGGTTTCATGGCTTACCAATGGTGACAGGTCATAAGGGACTAAAATTATGACTAACCAAGACAAACAAAATTAGTTATTTGATGAAAAGGAAACTGTGTCTTGTTCAGACACTATAGATAATGTACTTCACCAGTGAAATGCGGAGTAAACCAAGATATGCCCTAGATATAAAATATTGTATTTTTTCATGTGTTACTTCCATTTATATTGTTAATATATTTTTATGTCTAAGACAGTATACAGCCCACATTCTTCTGTGAAAATGAGGGATGTGAAAAAATCTAGCTTTACCATCACAAGAATAAATTACATTTTAAAAATATATTCAAATAAATTGTAATATTTCATAATATTGCTCCTGTTTACTGTATTTTTGATCTAATAAAATGTGGCCTTGGTGAGCAAAAGAGACTTATTTCATAAACAAAATGTCTTACTGACCCCATACTTTGAAACGATAGTGTATTATGTTAAGATATGCTATATTAATGTGTATAATAACATTTCATCTTTCGAAATATTGTTATTGTGGTGCATGTGTATTTTCTGACAGGGTCCCGTTCATAGATCTGCAAAAGGCAATGATGATTGATTTTTTTTTTTTTTTTTTTTTTTTTTTTTGTGGTAACATGAACCTTAAATAGAGGACATACTGTAATTGATTTTTTTGTATTTTTCTTAAATATAGGAATGTTGATCAAAATGAGGCATGAAATGAATGAATTTGTTCAATGCTGAGAAATGTTTAGTTACTGGCATGTTAATTTTCCAAAATCAAACAACAGGAGGCTGTTATCAGTCTTTTATTGATTGTCAGTGGGTCAGTTGAGATTGCATATGTACTGTATATATCCTGTAAAGGAAGCTTTCACTTTTCCTTTAATTGTTTCCTTTCTGAAAATACCCATTTTCTGTACCATTTACCTCCAGAGTAATGGCAATAAATGAGCTAGAGGCTTTTTAAAAGGACTGCAGGGATCATATTTTGTTTGCTGATCCATCCAGCCTAATGCATTTGTCAAAAACAACTGGTGTAATCTGCTGCTACAACACACATTCCCTCACCACCAAAATGAATGAGATGCTTGAGCTTTGCTGAGCCAGCAGCATTTCAGAAGAGTTGCACATCAATAATTCCCTTCCTCTCCAATTTATCTACTGCCGAAACTGTAGCCTTTGGCTCTGGTTATTCTGTTTGGCCCTTTTTGCACAAAGCATTTGAAGCTGGACTTTAGAGCATGGTATACCTGTGTAGATGCAGGACAATAACAAGGGACTTAATTAGTCGAGGTTTTCAGAGACGGTCTAACTGCTTCCACTAATGTCTCCAATGATGTTATAAGGCCAACAAAACCAAAACTGCTTGGCAATCAGTAGGCTTTAGTTTGCATGGTCCGTTCAATAGCCAAATAGGTGAGGAGAGTGCATGCTGTAATTGGGCCTCTGAGGGATCTTGTAAACATAAGAGGTTCAAACTGAAGGAAAGATCTCTATCAGAATCACAAGCATGACCTTCCACCCCTTGTGAGTGAGAGTCTCCAGGTGAACAACCCCGACCAGTGATCATTTTTACACTGTTTGGTTTTTTTTTTTTTTTCCAGTCACATTTTTTTGTCTAAAACTATACTGAAAAAATTAATACTAAAAGAATTTCAAATCACATGAGCCAATATTTTATTCACCTAGATAACATAACAAAGGTTTAAACTGAGAAATTTTACAATTTTATGCATAAAATGAGCTCATTTCAAATTTGATGCCTGCTACAGGTCTCAAAATAGTTGGGACGGGGGCATGTTTACCATGTTGTAACATCTCCTCTTCTTTTCAAAACACTTTGAAGACGTCTGGGCATCGAGGTTATGAGTTTCTGGAGTTTTGGTGTTGGAATTTGGTCCCATTCTTGCCTGATATAGGTTTCCAGCTGCTGAGGAGTTCGTAGTTGTCTTTGACGTATTTTTCGTTTAATGATGCGCCAAATGTTCTCTATAGGTAAAAGATCTGGACTGCAGGCAGGCCAATTCAGCACCCGGACTCTTCTACTACAAAGCCATGCTGTTGTAATAGCTGCAGTATGTGGTTTTGCATTGTCTTGCTGAAATACACAAGCCCTTCCCTGAAATAGACGTCATCTGGAGGGAAGCATATGTTGCTCTAAACCCTTTATATATATACCTTTCAGCATTCATAGTGCCTTCCAAAACATGCAAGCTGCCCATACCGTATGCACTTATGCACCCCTATACCATGAAAGATGCTGGCTTTTGAACTGAAAGCTGATAACACGCTGGAAGGTCTCACTCCTCTTTAGCCCGGAGAACACGGCATCTGTGATTTCCAACAAGAATGTCAAATTTCCACTTTGAAGCAGTCCATTTGAATTGACCCTTGGCCCACAGGACACGACGGCGCTTCTGGACCATGTTCACATATGGCTTCCTTTTTGCATGATAGAGCTTTAGTTGGCATCTGCAGATGGCTCGGCGGATTGTGTTTACCGATAGTGGTTTCTGAAAGTATTCCTGGGCCCATTTAGTAATGTCAATGACAGAATCATGCCGATGAGTGGTGCAGTGTCTTCTGAGGGCCCGAAGACCAGGGCATCCATCAAAGGTCTTCGGCCTTGTCCCTTACGCACAGAGATTTCTCCAGTTTCTCTGAATCTTTTGATGATGTTATGCACTGTAGATGATGAGATTTGCAAAGTCTTTTACAATTTGACGTTGAGGAAAGTTGTTTTTAAAGTAGTCCACAATCTTTTTATGCACTCTTTCACAGATTGGAGAGCCTCTGCCCATCTTTACTTCTGAGAGACTCTGACTCTCTAAGACATCCCTTCTATAGCTAATCATGTTACAGACCTGATGTCAATTAACTTAATTAGTTGCTAGATGTTCTCCCAGCTGAATCTTTTCAAAATGTCTTGCTTTTTCAGCCCTTTGTTGCCCCCGTGACCTGTAGCAGGCATCAAATTTGAAATGAGCTCATTTAGTGTATAAAAGTGTAAAATTTCTCTGTTTAAACATTTATGTTCTCTATGTTCTATTGAGAATAAAATATTGGCTCATGTGCTTTGAAAGTCTTTTAGTTTTCATTTTATTCAAATTTAAAGGGTTCTTATGATGCGATTTCAAGTTTTCCTTTCTCTTTGTAATGTTTCAAGCTATTTGTGGATAGATAAGATCTCTGAAGTTGCAAAGACTAAAGTCTCCAAAACCAAAGAGATATTCTTTATAAAAGTTAAGACTGCCACGCCCCCCTAAAACGGCTCATTCAAACACTCCCCCACATGGCTACATCAAGGTGTGGGGAGATTTGCAAAACACCGCCCAAACGTATACGCAAAGAAAGAGGGCGGGACTGTTATTCTCGCTGTAGTATTGTTGCTGTCGCCGGCGCCATGTCCTGGAGACGCTGTGTGTTTCGTTGTGAAAGTGAAACTACTTTGTTTGGGCTTCCAAAAGAGGACACAACTAGAATTCAGTGGTTAAGTTTACAAGTTTACAGTGGTTTATTTACAACGCTGTTCCAGAACTGTTCAACCCAAATATTAGACTGTGTGCATTGCATTTTACGGAGGACTTTTTCCTGAACCTGGAAGAGTAGCCTACAATGCTGGCTTGCACAAAGACTGTTTCTATAAAGTAGGGGCAATTCCAACTTTGCAAGGACATTCTGATGCTTCTGACTCACAGCCTGTAAGTACGTTTCTGCCACTGACTATTCAAACGTGAGTTTTGAGCTGTGTAGAGTAGCGCTTGTTGTTTGTCGTTTCTCCGATCACAAATGCAGACATGGTAATGTTTACGCGGCGCGATGCAACGCAACACGTAAAAAAGACAGTATAAGTCATTGTAATCAGTAATTATGTCCCCACTGGATGCAATAAATGGCTCGTTTGTAATGGGTTTTATTGTTTTTGTGTCGTCGCGCCGGGACATGGCATCACAATACGGTGAGGGGCGTAACATTTCCGTCTCACGCTTGAGGTATTCGGCCAATCACAACGCACTGGATAGCTGGCCAATCAGAGCACGCCTCGCTTCTCAGAACGATGAGCTTTGTAAAAATCGGCATGTTTCAGAAAGGCGGGGCATAGAGGAGCAACAATAATGTACAGTATGTGGAAAATAATGTGTTTTTTGAACCTTAAACCGCACAAACACATTGCATTACACCAAATACACAAAATAATGTTCTTTTTTTAGCAACATCAAATGAACATCAAAAAAACATCCCAACATTTCCGGAATTCGGGTTGGAATATTTTCTCATATCATATTCATTAATTTGAGTCAGTTTTATTAAGATGGAATCTAATTGAATAAAGTTTATTATGATTTAGTTTTATTTTATTTTACACTACTGTTCAAAGTTTTGGGGTCAGTAAAAATTGTTTAATGTTTTTGAAAGAAGACTTATGCTCACCAAGGCTGCATTTATTTGATAAAAAATACATTTATATATTTTAAAATGTAATTTGTTCCTGTGAAAGCCAAGCCGATTTTTCAGGATCATTACTCCAGTCCAAAAACTATTCTGATATGTTGATGTGGCCCTCAATAAAATGTATTATTATTATCAATCTTGAAAACAGTTGTGCTGCTTAATTTTTTGTGGAAACCAGGATCCATTTATTTCTGGATTCATTGATGCTTTTGCATTTTGTGTGTGTGGATAAGTTGTAATATTTTATGTTATGTATATCTGATTTGGTAATGACTATTCAACACTAATTCCCTTAAACTGGCTGAGCTCAAGCTCTATTGCTTGTTTACCAAAGAAATTCCAATTCTTTTTCTGTTTTTCTTTACAACGAGTCTTCAAAGGCAAAGCTTTGACATCGCTTCACAATGGCCACAGATGTATAACAAGCACAGGAAATGTGGATTTGTGGAATGTGGATGTTGTTTGTTTACGCAGGCAGATAATCAGATGCGTCTCTTTTGGAAATAATAGATGAAAGGGTCCCTATTGTTTGCCATGCTTCTTTTTACATTCATGCCAAAGCATTCTGTTCACTGGACCGTCGCGATTATAACATGCTGCTTGAGTGTCATACTAATGTATGCTTGTATAAATGTTTAACAATTATGTGAAATATGCAGAGGCTGTAATTTTTCATGCCTTTTTAAGAATTTTCTCTTTGCTCTGGCTAAGTTCTCCACATCTATTAGTCTAAATCAGCCAAATCTGTTTTTTATATTTCAGTCTAGTTTTATCACACATCACCCATTTGCTTTCGGTGATTAGGGCCAGACCTCAGGGGCCACGGTCCAGCTTCACCTTGTCTGATTTGCTGTCCGCTAAATGGCTCCGAGCTCCGGCTGAGTGGGATGCTGCCAAGTATCCTTCCCTTTGTATCCCACTTTTATGTCTGGCAGTGGCTGATCAATGAGAATGTGGAATCAGATGCTACTGATTTGAACACTGTCCAAAGCAAATGGGGTGGAGAAGAAAGCTGCCCAACTGACAGCAAGCACAGCGTACACCAGCTGTCTCATTTCATCTCGTGGAAAAAAACAAGAATAGGTCAATATCAAACGTTTTGTTCTGCTTTCCACAGTGCCCCCTCTCTGTTTTTTTCCCTTTCCTTCAATCTGATCTGATAGAGACCACACATCCTACGTTCTCTCTCCTGAAATGAAAGTTGCAGAAAATCAAAAATGTGCCGATACGCAGAGACAAATTCAATTCCAGTCCTTGCCAAGGCTTTTCCGGCTGAGTTCTACCCACTCACGACTCCCACATTGTCTGTTTTATCCCAGTCTGCTCCATTCATTTCGCTCAGTCACCCAGAACTCTCTCATATGAGCTTCTGAAGGTTTGACACATTTAGCCTTAATGTCGGTAGAGTAATTCGGTGAAATTAAAACAGTGATTGATACTGGCATATTTAAATAATGTCGATAACAGTAAAATGAAATGCAACTATTAATAATGTCAGTGAAATACAGTGATTGATATCAGCAAAACAAAATGCAATGATTAATATCTGCAGAAGTATTGTCACGCTCTATTTTAGTGATTAATTTTTTAATGTGCCAGTATTGTGGTTTATATCTGTGGTCTTATCTGGGACCTTCTCAGCTTTACAACATGCTCCATTAAGGTTCAGTGTAGGTTTATTATACTGTACTTCACATTTGAAACTGTAATCAATCACTGTATTTCTAGACAGGGTTTTGGAGGGACCACTATTACATTGGATCTGTGGCCCCAAGACTCCAGACACATTGGCCATATCTGCATTCATAGTGCAGAAAATGCAAGTAAAAATAAAAAAAATCATAAAAATTTTTATGTAAAGGTTATGTACATTTCTATAATTTCATTCACTACTTTTTATTTTTTGAAAGAAATAAATATTTACTACATTAAGTTGATTCTATTCATCAAAGAATAGAATCAACTATTCAGAAAAAAATGGTTTCCATAAAAATATGAAGGAGCACAACTGTTTTCAACACTGATTATAATAACAAATAATAATTTCTTGAACTTCAAATCAGCATATTAGAATGATTTCTGAATGATCATGTGACACTGAAGACTGGATTATTGGCTGAAAATTTAGCTTTGCCATCTCAGGAATAAATTACATTTTAAGATATATTAAAATCGAAAACAGTTGTTGAAAATATTACCATATTTAATGTATTTTTAATCAAGTCAGTGCAGACGTGAACAAAAAAATACTTTTTTCAAAAACATAATCTCACTGACCTCAAACCTTTGAACAGTAGTGCACATTTTTCTAGTTATGCTCAGTTTTAAAAGGTTTCTTCAGAAATTGCTCTTGATGATTATAATCTCTCTCTAAAAAAAAAAAAGACCCTTAGTCAAGGAAAACCATGGAAAATTATTGGTCAGAAGGTTTGGGACCCCCTTGCTTGCCTTCTGATGATTTCCTGTCCCCCCTCTACTTGTCTGCCATTAAAATGTGACCAAAATCCAAAAATAATGGCACTAAAACACATGCCACAGAAAAAAATGTGGTGTTTCAGGATGTTTCTAAAGTATTTACTCTCTGTCCATCTGTCATCACTAGTCATCTAATTATAGACAAGAATGTAATGAACCCAGCCACCTGCGATGTTTTAAAGCCAGTTGGCTGATGGCACTGCACTGTAAATATTAATGTTGTGTGGAAAAATTGTCATCCTTCTGTTCAAGGGAAAAGATGGTCAGTTGTGTATGGCGTAGGCATATATCTTTATTTACAGAAACTGGCTTGTTATGGAGACTAAAATCAAGCTTGATTGATGTCTATTATTTTTGGGAGTCTAGAATGAAATGCAATTTTATAAGAGTTAAACTACATTTAATAAATATGAATTTAATGCGTTGTTTATTTACACACTTGTTCATTTTTATCCAGTGCTATATTAGGCATTTCTTTTCTATCTTTCAAATAATTTGGACCTTATGTTGCCATGGCTACATATCAGCAGTTAACATGCTATCCTCCCCATTACTACCTTCATATTCAGTCATATTTACTTTGTAAGCAAAGATAGAAAATGTTTGTAGCTTGTGTCGGTGGTGATATGACATGTACTGTCTTACCATCAAGGAGGTTGTTGTCTGGTTTTTTTTTTCTTCCTAAGATTATCCTGCTATGACATAATTAATGTAAATTAACTTAATCACACCTGTAACTTAGTAAAAATCATTCAAATAAGCAATCTCGTATTATTTTTAATTATCTATATTGCTAAAGCAGGTGTAGCTTGATCTCTGAGACAACACTGGATCTCAGAGGTTCTGGTTTCTCCAGGTTCAATCCTCTCTGAACATGCTGCACTCTCACCATGAGATCATGTAAATGATAAAACATTTTTTTCATGCTGTATTTCAGGATGTTTGCATAGTATGTGCAAATTATATGGGCCTGAAAGTGCTGTGAGGAACAAATGCAATAAAAGTGCACTGAGCTGAAGCTACTGCAATTTCTGATTTGGTGTCCTGGATGACTTGGAAACAGAATATACAGTGTGAAATAAAGAGAGACCTGTTTTATCCATCAGGAATTGATTGGAGAGTAAAATGGGCTTTTATATGGCTGTTTATTCTTATATTGAGATAAATGGGAATGGTAATGCCTATAAAAGTTGTTTAGAGGCAGAGAAAGTTTTTTTTTTTTTTTTTCCTCTCTCTTTTGCCAGTGCATTTTATTAATAAAGTCAACAGGGTTGTAATTTCTTGTTGTCTTAAATTGGTGCTCGCTGAACTTCTGTCAGCTTTAGTGTTGATTACTTTGCTGTAGTCTTGTATCTAATTCATGTGTGCTATGTTCTGACATTGTTGGCTGGATTGCTTCAGGCTCTGTGTAGATGCTACTGTTGTTCAGCTCCAGTGGGCCGTGTCATGAGAATCACTGAGATTAGAGAGCAGTGAATTGTTTTAAGGAAATGCTCATGTCTCTGAATCAGTCAACAGTGCGACTGGTGAAAACTTTAGTTCGTTCTTTCTTCACTTTACAGTAGATACCAACAGAAGACAAAAACACTGCTGGAATGGCCACTAGCATAAAGAATGAATGGATGAACAAATGAGTAATTGAAACATAGTGAATGAAATCCAGGGTTTAATACAAGTTAAGTGCAATGAATGGTCTATTTCACGCCAAAATGTAAATTCTGTCATCATTTACTCAACCTCAATTTGTTCCAAAACTTTTCTTTCTTCTGTTGAGTATACAAAAGAAGATATTTTGAAGAGTGTTGGTAACCATAAAGTTGCTGGGTTTTTTTCCATACTATGAAAGTCAGTGGCTACCAGCAACCGTTTAGTTGCAATTTATCTTCTTTTGTTTTCAAAAGAAATTCATACAGGTTTGGAACCTACTGAAGATGAGTAAATTTGTAATTTTGGGTGAACTATCTCTGTAACAGCATTTGTGACATAATGGCGATTATCGCATAAAAAAAGTTAAAGAGATTATGGTAAGGTATTAAGAATGGAATTGAATGTGGCCAATTTTTGGGACATTTAAAAGTTAAAATGTGAAGCTTGTAATTTTATAAAAGCATAACTTGTCTTCAAAACTTTGTATTTGAGTGTTTGTGTATATACATGTGTGTGTGTGTGTGTGTGTATATATATATATATATATATATATATATATATATATATATATATATATATATATATATATATATATATATATATATATATATATATATATATATATATATATATATAACTCTACACAGAAAAGGTTAGTAAGAAATTTCTTCACACTAAAATCATGTAAATTTGCATTATTTGCCTCATGTCTGTATTGCTGAAATGTTTACAAATTGGCTCCATTAGCTTCCATTGCAAGTGCCTCGCTGTAACCCAGATTTTTGCTTTTTAAAAGAAAAGGAGGGACAAATCAAAATAAATATTTTGAGGTAATCAACATTATACCACAAGTGCTGTCAGTTGAGCTTAACTTCTGTTGAACCAGGAATATTCCTTTAAGAGCCCCACATCAAGGGTGTGCATTTCCATAAAGGACAGGATCCAGGTTGTTAAACTGTCTGAGGCTTTTTTAAAAGCCTGATGACCCTGTCATCATATTTCCATTAGGAAACACATTTCACAGCTGCTGTCAAAAGCATCAGCCGTGCACACTTGGGCTCTCTGCAAAGCTCAGACTCTGCTCTTGACCTTCATGTGATCCAAAAGCAGTCGTACACTGGAGCTTTTTTAACTTTAATTATGAATTACTGCAGAAACCTGCAACGATCGGCAATCCATTCGCCTGGCGATTAACTCACAGGCTTTGTTGTGATTATAATGATTTTTTTAAGAGGTGACCTCAGGGTTGTGGATTATCCTGTGGTGTTTTGCAGGGCCTGTGTGCAAATCTTTTCAGCTTAACCAAGACCCATTTGATTTAAAATCATGGAAGCCTGAAACAGAGCTGCGGTTCACATGCATGGTACTACACTATTACATCACTGACTTGCCAAGCATGACTGTTTCCCCAGGTATTTCATTCATTGATTTCTGCAGTACTTACAAAAGATCAGCGTATTTGGTCCAGGCTACCTGGAAGTTCTTTCAATGCCGCCCAAGTCTTGCTACCCCCTTCTGTGTTGTTACTTTTTAATCATGAAGCAAAATAAAAGACCCAAGCCTTAAATTATTCAGAAATTCAACATAGAGCCAAAGTATAGAGCATTATCTCATAAGGGATTTAACATTAATTAGCATAAAAGAATACATTCTGGCATACATGTTTTTGTGAGTTGATATTATTGCAGTTTATATGCAAATTTTGCATGCTATTTTACACATTTATGAGAGTGTGAATGAGTTCTGGTGCTATAACCATCATCTAGACGGCTAAATGAATATAATCTCATTTCTCTGTGAAAGAGCGTGACATTGTAGCTGAAATGAATTGGTGAAGCAGCCATGTACGGTGCAAAGAGCAAAATGTAGTGTGGAAATGGCAAAAGCTCTGTTTTTGATGCTGTCAGCTATACTAAGACTATATAGCATATAGTAACAAAAAATGCATTTTTGGGAAAAAAAAGAAAAGCATTTAACAGAAATTGTTTGATATGATACTGCCTATTTATCATAGTTTAACTCAATCATTGTCATATGTGTGCAGATTCTTTGATGAGTATCTCAAATAGTGGTTTAATTAAAAGCACAGCAAATAAGATACATTTTCAGTCTCAAATTTTTGAAATCTGTTCCTATTGTGAATTGATGAAGTAATGCAGTCTCTCACAAACCCTTTGGATGAAAAAAAAATTAATCTCAGAGTACATGCATAAATGATCATCCGAGGCCAGAAATGACCTCAAAACCGTACAGAGTTTTATGAGTTTTTAAAGAGAGCAATCCATAAGGTATAGTTTTGGACTGAGCCTCTACCTCAGGGACTTTCAATTGACTATTGAGTTCTTTCAGCCTGCTCTATGCAGGACTTTAAATCCTGCAAACCTTGAATGTCCAGGTGGAGAGTTTGCATTTAGACATCTGCTTCTGACGTACAGAGAACAGAAGTGCTTTTTGATGAGAGATGAGATCAGCAGAGACCAGCTTTCACCTGCATACCTGCTTTTTCATCTCCCAGCTGCATGGCCAGGTGTTTAAAACAGAATAGCCTCTAAAAGTCATGGAAGTCACTCACAGAAAACCAGAAGTTTGAAGGTTGGTGTCATTTTTAACTCAAGAGAAAATGCGTAGATTGATGTGATAGGGAGGTTGATGTCCCTTTAAGAAAAAAAAAAGAAAATTCTGTCATTTACTCACCCTAATGTTATTCCAAACCTGTATGACAGTGAATAGCTATCAAATGCTATCAAATATGGGTCAAAAGCTATGGTTATTCTTTAATGTTGCATAAATCATTGTAAAATGCTTGTTTGGTGCTCAAGAAACATTTCTTATTATTATCGACGTTGGAGACACAATATTTTTGTGGGAACTGTCATAATTTTTTCCAGGATTCTTTGATAAATATAAAGTTAAAAAGAACAGCATTGAAATAAAAGTCTTCTGTAATATTATCAAAGTCTTTACTGTCACTTTTGATCAATTTATTGCATCCTTGCAGACCCTACTGACCTTAAACTTTTGAATAGGACAAAAAATTTTTCCAGAATATAGTCAGATTTGAAAGCGCTAACAGAATTCTTAAATAGTCTGTTGTTTCAGAAATGTTGACAATGAACACTTTTTAATTATGTTTTTTTTAATATATATAATGTGCAGCAATGAAAATTGGTACAGGGTAATTTTTTATTTATTTATTTTTTATTTTATTTCATGTTGTTTTTATATCAGCCAGGTCCACATGGAAGCCCATTTCTGTTATAAAGTCCAATTCTGAGTCCAATTTGAATTGCGAGTTTATATCTCACAGTTCTGACTTAATGACTTGCAACTGCGTGTTATAGTCATAAACTCGCAATTCTGAGAAAAAAAAAATTCTGAATTGAGAGTTTATATCTCACAATTCTGACTATTTCTCAGAATTGCAACTTTATTTCTCAGAATTCTGAATTTAAATCTCACAATTCTGAGAAAAAAAGTCAGAATTGCGAGACGTAAACTTGCAATTGCAAACAAAAAAATTAAGAATTGTGAGATAAAAAGTCGCAATTACCTTTTTAAAAAAAATTTTATTCAGTGTCAGATACGGGCTCCAATGTGATCAAGTATGATATAGCATGTTAAATGTTTATTTCCATCTCATCTGATTGTTCTTTTTGTATTTTTAGACTCAGTCAGTGTAAATATGAGACAGAATTCACAATATTAGATGTGTTAATTGGCAAGTTATGTTCACTTTTCTTGCTGCATAAAACGTTTTCCAATTAACTTCTTTATGGGCATCCTTTGACCACATTTCATAACACATTATTATCCCACTGTGGGGTTTGAAGCTGTCATAATGCTGCCTCTCAGTATAAGAAATGCTTGTCACGTCAGTATGCGCCTCGTGTAGACATGGTTGAGTGTCATTCATCAGGACCTGGCTGTGGAAAATTAACAGCATCGATTGTTCACATATCTCCTGCAGGGACTGAGCAGATGAGCCACAGGATGCTGCAAAGGTATTATCATCAGGAGCGCTTCCCATGCTGTTATCTATGGCGACACTAACCTGTCTCATGAACTAACTCACGCTGCTTTGCTACACAGCCCGACCTCGATGCATCTCCAAAGTGGCGTGTTTTAATTTCATGGATTTACCTGGCAAGCAAGACAAGGTAGTGCACAAGAAGGTGCTTTTCCACCATCTATTTTGCTTCAGAAATGATCTGCCTCTTAAGCGGCTTCAGCAGAGGTGAAAATCTGTCCTTGTTTTCTCTCTTCTCCTCTGTAAGAGTGCCACTCACAGGCTACTGAGACTTGCTGTAATCAAGTTTGAAAGATGGGCTTGATTGAGAAGGGGCTCTTATGGGTGAATCTGATATGTAGCCACCCACATCTGCGGCTGCCTCTCATTCAGATCCCTCAGAGACAGCGAGATAATGCCGTCATCAACATGTTTGCATATAGACAAAAACGATATATTATGTATTGCATAAAATGTATTTAGTTATTGTAATTTTTGTAGTGTTTGTCTCAGTATGCAGTGTTTATTTATTACTCAAGCAAGCCTAATAAAAAGGCTGTAAACAGCGGTGTGTTTGATATTTGCAGCAAGCTCAAGGCAACACAGAGTGAGCGTTCTCCGATCAAAGAAATTTGTCCTTTTGGTGCCCATTTTTCTATTAGGAAAGTGACAAGTGAGTGTTGCTTGATCCTCACTTGATAGTTACTGTCAGGAATCCAATCAGTGCTTCTCTTTTAAATGTCCCCATTGATAATCTGCAGTGCAGTTGTGTCACAAAGACATTATAACAGGACTACTTGACTTAAATACTTTGCTGAATTCCATAGAGACCACAACAAGCACTTTAACAATAAAAGACACATGCTGATATTAAAAAGAACTCTTTTTTTCTTCTTTCAATTTGCGAGGCACTTTGTGATGCTTTTTTTTTTCTTTAGCTCTTTTTAGCTAAAATATATTTCAAATAAATGCTTTACATATGTTGCAAACAGAATTCCTTAAGGAAATATATTTTTTCAATATAGCAAATAGATTCAATTTAAATTTTTAAATCCAATCTCAAAATATATTTTGGACAATATACACTTCAAAAGTTTGGGGTTAGTAAGATGTTTTTTTAAAGTCTTGTATGCTCAATAAGGCTGCAATTATTTTATTAAAATATAGTAAAAGCAATAATATTGTGGAATAATATGGTAATTAAAAAAAACAAAACAATATATGAATTTATTCCTGTGATGGTAAAGCTGAATTTTCCAGCAGCTGTTACTTTACATGATTCTTCAAAAATCATTCTAATATGCTTTTAATATGCTAATGTTATAATTTGATGTTCAAGATGCATTGCAAACAGTTGTACTGCTTAAAGTCCGTGTGAACCGGAGTTGCTGCCAACTTTATTTCAGTGTAGTTACGTATTTCCAGATGAAACTGAATATTTACGGTAATAGAGGGCATGGTTTTATTTTTGCGCTCCTCCTCTCTGTCTCTCACTCATAGCAACCTAATGGTTGGAGGGGTGTGTTTAAGGATATTCTGGCCAAGCCGTCAAACTGACGTCATCAGAGAAGGAATGCCATTCCAGAGTGGAAGCAAATGTTCAGATTTTGATTAAAGATTACCAAGACAAAATTTTTTTTCAGCGGATTAACTTGCACAGATTAACTGTTTACATCAAGACTAGCAATGTGCGCTAATAAAGTAAATAAAGTCAATTTTGATTTCATGCGTACTTTAATATTTTTGTGGAAACTGTGACAGTTTTTTCAGGATACTTTTAATGACCTCAAAGTGACAGACCCCAAACTTTTGAATGGTAGTGTAAATATATTTTTATATATTATATATTGTAGGTCTAAAATAAATATAAAAATACCAAACATGATGAAATATAAGTAACTAAACTTATATCTGTAAATATATTTTTAAATGTTTATTAGCAATACATTCTTTGGCAATTTGTGCATACACATGAAAAACATATTATTATGCAGTCTCTGGGAATTGAACACCTGATTTGGTGTTGCCAGTGCTATGCTCCCCCATTTGAGCCATTTGAGTTTGTATTTCCTTGTCTAATGCTTTATTTTAATATTAACTTGCATCAAAACTTTCCAAATTGTTATTTTCTTTCACATGTGAAATAATGTGCCAGGGCTTGTCATTTTTCTTTGGAAAATGATTACAGACACTTCCCGAACTGGAGGCTGGTTCACCAGCTTTCCTTGAAGAAGCAAGAGCGCTAATTGCTACATTTAGCACACACTGCGGTGGCCTCTGAGGGGGACAGTACTGTGATAACCTAATAAGAACTCGGCACAGTGTTTGGATAGAATATGACATATGTAAGTGCTCTTTGGGTTGGTGCCAACACAAGGGCCCATCTTAAAAAGAGCTCTCTAGTGAGTGCTGCTGATTGTACTGAAATAGATTGACAAACCAGCATGAAGCCGAGTGAAGAGCGTCTCTCAAAAAGATAAGGCATGACATCCGTTAACTTCATTTAATGGCATTCACTCTCATTAAGGATAGATACATGACTTCATTGTGATGACGAGTGCAGATTTTCTCAGAATTAAGTCCTTTTCCTCTGGGATGGTCCTGCTGGCTTTCGTAACAGACCATTTATCCTACTTTAAGCGAAAAGGATGATTTGACAAAATTAGAAAATGCATGTGTTGTTAGGTTAAATATTAGATTAGAGTATTAAATATCAATTTGATATTAGATCATAAGACTAAAAAATGTGTTTTTGTGTTGCACTTTCATCAGCCATTACTCCAGTTTTCAGTGTCACATGATCCTTCAGAAATCATTTTAATATGCTGATATGGTGCTTATCAAATTTAGAAACTGTTGTGCTGCTTAATTAATACATTTTTATTTTTTGTGTTTTAAATGCAAAAATGCTTTCTGCGTGAAGGGCCCCTAAACATAGTTGCTTGGGCCCTAGTGGTCAAGTCGCACTGTATATGGGGCCATAATCCAGGCCTACTTTTCCCATGATTCCTTATTGAAACTTGAGAATTTTGTTGGGCAGACACTGGTGTGTGGCTGTTGGATAGATGTCATTTTTTGTCTTCTAAACACTATGTAGCATTTTGTCTTTGTCTTTGATTTGAGTATTAAGCAGACGCTCTGCTTTGGCTTTCCCTGTCGCCGCTGGCTTTAGAGGTGGACTTCCTGTCTGGCAGTGCTGTCTGTCTACAGCCAGGATATCTCTTGGGACTCAGGCCAACACTCATCGACCCATTTAGAATAGTTTGCGCCATAGACTCGCGTTTTAGCCACTAGATAGAGAGCATTAAACGAAGTGAAGTGCTTTCATGGGTAGAGAGGGGAAATTAGTCTCACGTGGTAATGGATTGGATGACTAGAGTGTTTTTTGGGATAATGAGGGCGGGTCATCATGTAGCACAGCTGTATGTTTTGTTCAACATGTGCCTTCTCTTTATGCTCAAATTGAAGTGGCTTTGCTTTATTTTAGCTGCGTTGTGTTTTCATGGGCTCACAAGGGTCGGGGGCTGGATTTGATTGTTTATATATAGCTACTGTATGCATTAAATGTCTCCAAAGCAACTGAGATCTCGCCTCCTACACGACACGTGCAAAAAAAGAGCGTTGAGCGCCACAGAGCAGTGATGACAACATGCAATCTCCAAAGCAGAGAAAGCTACCTAATCTCATTACGCTCCCTCTCTCCTGCAAAACCACGAGCTGTTTTCATCAGTGCCGGGATTATTTATAGACTGTAGGTGCGAGCTTGTATATTCCAAAGGCCTCCACCGATGCTTAGACGCCTGCATAACCAGAGAGGAATGAGAACAGACGTTCCCATCACAAGTGAAAGAAGCATTTCTGTGGCTGTTAAAGATTTTGGGAATATAAATAGAAATGGAATAAATAAATTTGGCCAATGCTATGTGTGCAGCAGGAGACGTAGGTGTGTGTTTACACCTGTCATGATTGACAGTTTGGTTAGAATGTGATACTACACAACACATGAAGAAAGCTGTAAAATAACCAGATCTAGTCTAATAGTGTAAACGAATGGTGTAAATAAAAATAAGCATTGTGCTTTCATACTGACAGTGTGAAACAGAGCTGATTTCTGGTTTATTACACTGAGTGTTAAGATTTTTGTGAAAGGAAGTCTTGTATGCTTACCAAGGCTGCATTTATTTGATCAAAAATACAGTAAAAACACTAGAGTTTATATTTTACATTTCTGGAGTAATGGCTGTTGAAAATTCAGTTTTGCCATTACAAGAATGAAGTAAATTTTAAAATACATTAAAATACAAAACTAAATAAAATTAAAGTTATTTTAAATTGTAATAATATTTCACAGTATTTCTGTTTTACTGTATTTTGATCAAATAAATGCAACCTTGTTGAACATAACAGATGTCATTTAAAACATTTTTAAAAAATCGAACTTTTGACCGGTAGCACAATGATTATCAGGAACGAGCTATTGAGAAATATCATAAACTAAATTGGTATTACAAAAATAGTTTGATTTATAAATGTACAACTGGTGTTGATAGATGCACAAAGCATTGTGTTTGCATTTTCTGCTGAATTCTGTGCACGAAATACAGCAAAAATAGACTCTGTCAACTCCACTTGCAGCTATGCTTCTGCTGTGCTGCTTTTGTGGGCTGTGTTAATTCTGTATCCTGACAATATGGGTGCTGAAATAAAAGTGAAACAGGCCTAGACTGTAGATACAGTATGAGATGTGAGTCAGCCAAACTAACTAGACATACTCTCTTTCTTCTCTTTTCCTGTAGATTGAGGACATCATCACACGCCTCCAAGATGAAACTGAAGGTGTGCCAGTCAGAACGGTCAAGAGCTTCCTGTCCAAGATTCCCAGCGTTGTTACAGGTATACTGGCAGGAGTGGGAAAGTTTGTGTTAAAACTGATGTGTGATTTGATAGAACTTAAGTAAGGGGTGGTTCAATGGCCACTGAAATCATACAGTGTGTGTGCGAAAACACAGTACAGTTTAATTGTAGCAGTTGAGCTGTACACATTTTTTAAACAATTTCTAAAGAATATTTTCTATACATTCAGTAACATAATCAATAGGGCTAATGTACAGTCAGCTAATGTAAATAAACAAATACATTCACATGAAATATTGATTTTAAATAATTTAATTTGCTTACTTGCTTAAATTAGAAAATCATCAGTATAGCAACAAGATGATCACTGCATCATTTGTTTGTTTGTTTGCTTGTTTGTTTGCTTGCTTGCTTATATGTATTTGTTTATGAAATTCAAGTTATTTATTCTATTGGCTAGTAATATTTGGCTTTTGCTTTTCAGCCTGTTTATTATTTTTTTTTGGATTAAAGTTTTTCTCTTATCAGAATTATTATTAGCAGTCAGACATGATTAATTTATTCTGTAAGCAAAAGTGTTTCATAATAAGTTCACTATAGTCTTCGTCTGATTTTAATAAATATATATTTCAATTGTCAATGTCAATTTTATTTATATAGCACTATTAAACACAACCATGTGTTGACCAATGTGCTGCACAATAAAAAAAATTCAAATAAGACAATACAAAATAATTACTAAGAGAAACAATACAATAAAAAGTACTCATTGATAAAACGCAAAATCAAAAAGTTTTCAACATGGATTTAAAAACAGATAGTGAAGGTGCGGATCTAATACAGAGGGGCAGAGCATTCCACAATCTAGGGGCAGCAACTGAGAAAGCGCACTCACCCCTGCATTTCAACTTTGACTTTGGGATGCATAATAATCTGTGGTTGGACGACCGGAGAGACAAGAGGGGCCGATGTTCAATCAATAAATCTGATAGATAGGCAGGGGCCAAACCGTTTAATGATTTAAACACTAAGAGAAGAATTTTAAAATTAACTCGATAGCGCACAGGCAACCAGTGCAGAGAACGTAAAACTGGTGTAATATGATCCCGTTTTTTGGTACTCGTTAAAAGCCTTGCAGCTGCATTTTGAACTATCTGCAGACGGGATAGGGATGACTGACCATTTCCAAAATACAGCGAGTTGCAGTAGTCTAATCTAGATGTAATAAAACCATGAATTACTTTTTCAAAATTTTTACTAGACAGGATAGGTTTTACTTTCGCTAGAAGTCGAAGCTGAAAAAAAGCAAGACTTAACCACTGTATTTATCTGTCTGTCAAATTTTAAACCATCATCAAAAATAACTCCCAGATTTTTTACCCGAGGCTTCACAGAAGAGGTTAAATTGCCAAGATTTACTTTCGGTGTACTACGAGAATCCGACGGAACACACATAATTATTTCAGTTTTACTCTCATTGAAATTAAGAAAATTTAAAGACAGCCAGGCTTTCACATCAGACAGGCATGACATAAGTGCTTCCAGACCATTAGAACTCTGTTTTAAGGGCAGATAGATTTGAGTGTTGTCTGCATAGCAATGGAAAGACAGACCATGCTTCCTAAATATAGAACCCAATGGGAGCATATACAATGAAAAAAGAATAGGAGCCAAAATGGATCCCTGGGGAACACCACATGACAAAGAAGCTACCTCAGATGAGTGTTCACCAATATTAACTCCAAAACTACGATTAGAGAAATATGATATAAACCATTCAAGAGCACTTACTTTTATGCCTACACAGTGCTCCAAGCGAGCAAGCAGAACAGCGTGGTCCACAGTGTCGAAAGCAGCGCTCAAGTCTAGGAGCACAAGCACAGCATGATCCCCAGCGTCACCAGTTAGTAGAATATCATTTAAAACCTTCAGAAGTGCAGTCTCAGTCGAGTGGTGTTTTCTAAAGCCTGATTGAAAGACTTAAAAGATCTTATTTTCATCTAAAAAAATGTGTAGTTGTTGCAGGACTACTTTTTCTAAAATCTTTGTAATAAAAGACAGATTAGAAATGGGTCTATAATAGGCTAAAACAGAAGGATCTAGGTTCGGCCTCTTAAGCAAGGGATAGACTGTAGCATGTTTTAACACATCAGGTACAGTACTAGTCTCAAAACATTGATTTATCATGGTCACAAGATAAGGGCCCACTGCATCAAAAACTTGTTTCAGGAAATAAGGTGGAATAGCATCAATGGAGGAGCCAAATGGCTTTTAATGACACACTATTTCTTGAAGATGTGTAAAAGAAATAGGTTCAAACTGGCTGAACTCAACAGAACAGACTGAAGAAATAGAAGGATCCAAAGCAGGTGGAGATATCCCCAACCTGATATCACTGATCTTATTAATAAAAAATCTAAGAAAGTCATCACACAAAGCATTTGACACATATGTGTGCTCACAAACAGTTGGATTAACAACAGTGTCAAAAATAGTAAAAAGAGTTTTAGATCTGTGGTAATTCTTGTCAATAATTGCCGTGAGGTACTTGGATTTTGCTGCTCTGACTGCCTTCTGAAATTTGAATAATGAATCTTTTAAAATTTTAAAGGAAAATTGGAGCCGATCCTTTTTCCACTTACGCTCCGCTCTCCTACAGATCTGCTTCAGAGAGCGTATGTTGTCATCAATCCAGGGCTCAGATCTAGGTTTAAGTTTTGAGGATTTTACAGGAGCAACTGAATCTAAGACATCCACACATGTAGAATTAAGCCTGAATAGGAACTCCTCTGCACTCAAGTCACACTGACTGACATCTACTGATTTAATAGCATCACAAAAAGCTAATGAGAAGCTTCGCTAGTAGTAGAGGTAATTAATCGAGAGTGATGGGTAAGTTGAGTAACTTTAGGTGTATTAGAAACCCAGGGAACAGAAAACAAGACAGATTTATGGTCAGAAAACCCATTGTCAAATACTTCAAGATCGTACAGAGAAAAGCCATATGTCAGCACAAGATCAAGTGGATGTCCCATCTGGTGACTGGGGACATTGACGTTCGAGATCAAATGCATTTAGCAGAGTAATAAATTCTTTGGCTAATGAGTCCAATGTGCAGCATACATGAACATTAAAATCACCAAGAATCAACAGTTTGTCATATTTCGGTGTAAATTCCCCCAAAAAGTCTGCAAACTCATTTAAAAAGTTTGTGTTGTGTTTTAGGGGGCGGTAAATCAGAGCAACCAAAAGTGGGAAGTTCAGATCCAGTGTAAATAGCTGCAGCTCAAAACTCCGATAGTCATTAATCACAATTGACCGGCAAGACAATTTGTCTTTAAAAATAGAAACCAAGCCTCTCCCGCGACCAGATTTACGAGGCGAATTAAAAAACAAGCATTTTGGGGGTAAAAGTTCAGAGAAGGGGCTAAGATCCCCAGTAATCCAAGATTCTGTAATGAATAAAAGATCCAGCTGCCGCAAAATTTATATTTCAAAAGTATATTTCATTACAGTTGGTGTAAAACTTTTTTAATGAGGAAAAAGTTACTGAGTGCACCTTTCAAACAGCAGTTTTCTTATTTATTTAAGTTAATGATGCTTTCAAAAATATGTTCTTAAAAATTTATATCACTGTCAGTGCTGGTAAAATATGTACAGGGGGGTTGTGCTTAGTTGCCAGGGCATTTCATAGATCAGAGGGTGGATTTTTTATTTTTTTTTTTTAAATCTGTGACAGATCAGGAGCCATACACCCCTGTGGTCTCCACCGATCCTACTAACCACTTTAACTTTCACAGATTCCTTTAGTGTGTGATAATGAATGCTGGAAGAACAGATATTTGTCCTTATAAACCCTCAAAGAGAATAAACTTGAAGATATGGCTTGATTTGTACACATCGCTAAACACAATTACTACAGTGAGCAGCTCTAAATGGATGCCCGCAGGCCCACATCCGGATAACTAATAGCTGATTTGGAACTAAAGCGTTGATGTTGTACATGATTGAGGTGGTGTTAATGTAGATTTAGCTTGAATGATCTGACACACATTGAATTTTAAACCATAACGTGTCTTGACACACTTGATGATTTTGATCTTTATCAAGGCTTTGAGAATCTATGCATAAATTTGCATGTGAAAATAAGGTGATATGTTTCCTTGTTTTAAACATCAGGTTCTGACATTGTTCAGTGGATGATGAAGAACCTCAACATAGATGATCCTGGTAGGTGTTGATATGAAGAAAGATACACGTCTTATTGATGATTGCAAATCATTTGTGAAAGCAAATGCATTATTTTCTGTATTTACAGCGGAGGCCATACACATCGGCAGCCTGATCGCCGCCCAAGGCTACATATTCCCTATCTCTGATCATGTTCTCACCCTCAAGGATGATGGGACGTTATACCGCTTTCAGGTGTGCTTATCCATCTACCATCACGTGGATTGTATCCTGGCAGCTGTGGTTTCCAGGATGTGATTCTGTTTCACTTCAGCACTGCTGAGATTCTGAATCTACTGTGCAAATCACACCCAAGACACACTATGAAGAAGCTCCACTGACCTTTACACCTACTGAACAAATAGGACTGTGTTTGATCAGTGCAGCAGCCTTTATTAAGCAATTCTCTATATAGGCAGTACATTACTGAGATTTATTTAATATACTATATATACACAACCTGAAAGAAATTAGTACTTTTATTCAGCAAGGATGCATTGTGCATTAAATGGATCAAAAGTGACAGTATAGTGTCTGATTTTTTTATTTAAAAATTCTGTTCTTTTAATCTTAAAATCTTATACATTTATATATACTGTATTTTTGAACAAATAAATGCAGCCATGGTGAGACTTTAAAAAAAACATTTTTGAACAGTTGTGTGTTACTTTTGTCTATTGCTGTTCTTTTAAGATCTGAGGTGTTATTAAGTATGCCCTCCAGAAAAAGGGGAATATTTATCTGATAAAGGCTGATCCTTAATTTTTCAGTGATTTAGATGATTAGTGAGGAGATGGCCAAGGGCACATCTTCCTTTGAAGCTCTTTAGCTCATGTAAATCTTATGTTTCACAGGAGAAACACTGCTGAGTAAAGCTGTGAAAAGCTCTGTCATTTCATTTGGAAATGATTGCAACATTGAACAGATTCTCTTTAGCCAAAGATTTCTATAATACCTGGAGAAAGCTATCAATTTGCATTCCCATTCATCTCAATAGCAGTCGCTCAGCTGGAGCTTGACAGCTTGATTCGAAATCTGCCATCTTTACTCATAGGCACTCAATTACACTGATCCACCATATTTACCATGTCATTCTGGAATTTGACTTTAAAGAGCCAAAAAAATCAGTCACATGCAAAGCATTTACTAAAATACAATGAAATGTTGGTGCAGGTGTAATGATTATGCATCAATACTCAATTACAGTACTGAAGTATCTTGTTAAATTAATATATTCTCAGTATCAACCAACACACCAACAGTAATTTATCCAGAGTTTTAGCTGAATTCTCAGATAATAGCATTAGGCTATCTTTCCAATAAGCTTAATACAGTATCAATAAGCCAATGAATGAATCTGAATTTCTTTTGTACGTTCATTAATTACTCAGAAGAGAATTAGTGTTCCTGTTTCTCTGGAGTATGGCTCATCAGCTCATTGCTTGACGATAATGATCTCAATGTACCATCATTTGCTTTGTGCTGCCTGTAGTCTTTTAGACTGACTCTACAAAGGCGAGGGAGTTAGTTCAGTTGTTACAAATGTTGTTAATAGCTTTCATAACATGAATATCTTCAAATAATAACTGCACAGAAAAAGAATCACAATTTCAGCTTCAGCTTTGGCTAGTAAACAGATGGCAGACATTCTTAGTTCTTTCAGACTCACACTTGATTTTAAATAGAGTAGTTACTGACAATCCAGAAGCAACTGCTGTATCTAAATATCTAGATATTGTCTAGATTAGCAGTTCTCAACCATTTTGACTCAAAGGCCCCCCGCTATCCAACACAGTATTCAAAGGACCCCCATATTGGCCTCTAGTATTTCTGCTTTGGTCCCACTTTATATTAGGTGGCCTTAACTACTATGATTTAAATGAATATTTTGATACAATTCACTTACTGTGTACATACATGTTTTTACATTGTTCTTATATTTTAAATAACTGCTTGTAATTACATCTGTAATTACATTCATAGTTACACTGTTGACCCATTCCTTACACCGTAACCTACCCTTAAACCTATCCATACCACCAAACCTTTCCCTAACCTTACCCATACCTCAACAGTAGCAAACATGTTTTGCAATAAATAAGAACACAATAAGTACATAGTACTTATTTTTTGATCTAAGTACACCTAATATTATGTGTGACCTGCTTTCAGTGACAACGTTGCTTACTTTCAAATATTTGGTTACACTTTATTTTAAGGTGTCCTTGTTACAGTGTAATTATACATTTAAGTACGGTGTAATATTAATTAACAACATGTTATATAGTTAGGATTAGGGTTCGGTTTAGGTTTACTTGCATGTAATTATGCATAATTTATTGTTATTATAATAGTAAGTACATGTAACGTGTAACAAGGACACCTTAAAATAAAGTGTGGCCAAATATTTTTATTAACACAAACTGGGAATTAACCATTATTCATTTTGGGATTCGAGAATAGCCTACTCAAGATTAAGAAGATTCAGGGGTATTAGGGGTATTATATATAGGGGTATTTATATATATATATATATATATATATATATATATATATATATATAATTATTTAATTATTATTATTATTATTATTAATATGCACCAATATTACAATTCTAGCCAAAGCAATGAACCAATAAGTATTTTAAGTGTTTTCGTGTTAATTTAATATAGACTTTGTCTAAATAAGGGGGAAAACACACAAAAAAAAAAAACTAACAAGTAAATTCAGACATAATTTTTATAGTATAAAAAAGGAATTTCATTGTGAGATTACAAATTAGATTTAACAGTGTTATTAAATTCTTTGTGTTTTTACAGATTAATTTAAAGTCAGTGTTAGATGACAGCAAAGGAAATCTAAATGTAAAAATATAAGAAATGAGCAGCGCAGTTGAATGCATTTTGGCTAGAATAAGTTTGTTCACACTCCAAAGTCTGTCTACTCAATTTTACAATTTTGCAAATCTACAAAAGAGTAATCATTTCTCTCTTTCCCACCCAGGCTCCATACTTTTGGCCCTCTAATTGCTGGGAGCCAGAGAACACAGACTACGGTAAGAGAAGGATCCTCCTGGACATGGTCACAGTGACGTAAGAGCACACAGAGCTTTACCGTAGATGTTTTTCAGAGAGCTAATACAACTCATAAGGTCCCAGAGATGCTGGATACCCAGTGTTCAGCCCACAGTCTGCTTTTCCAGGATTATTACAGCTCTGTTGGACAGCCGAACAGTCAGGGAGAACTGCCGAGCATTAGTAGGTGTATGAGAATGTGTTGACTGTGGGCAGATGTTCACTGATGGTCAATAGTGAGTCATTCTCAGTTCCTACTGTCTGTAAACTGGCCAAGCAGAGATGATAGATGCAGAGGAAAATACTAAATCCAATCAAGGCTTACACTGGATATGTGTGCGTGTGTAGGGTGGGATTATACATGACGGTTGATAAGGCCAAGTCTCTTATGGCCTCTTGTCTGTTTCTCTCTTCTCTGTCTGTCTTTTTCTCTCTCTGTTGCCTGTCACAGCCATCTATCTGTGCAAACGGACCATGCAGAACAAGACCCGGCTGGAGCTGGCGGACTATGAGGCGGTAAGTGACCCACTGCGATGACAGCCGACAGAGAAAATGGAAGCGTTTCGCTGGGAAAAGCATCTCAGTTTGGATTCTCACAGCTATTGACAGATGTTATTTTATACCTGAAAATACCAATTATGCCTTGTCATTGAGAATTAAAGGTGAAGTGTGTAATTAATTTCAGTGATACTTTCTCCTGTCCTTGCTTAATGTGCAGAGGTAACGATAAGTAGGTAATTTGTAGATTGATTCCCTCAAAGAGTGTAAACTTTTGTGGAGCTTTTGACATTGTTTTTGATTTTTTGATTTTATTTTTTTAAGTGGCCTGAACAAGGACCTCTGTAATGCCTGCTTCAGTGTTTATTAATGGATGCTCATTTCTGAACTTTGTTGTTGTTGAAATGGGATTATGACATGTAGATTGACTGAAGTGACACACACTGAAGTGACTATCCTGAGCTGTGTGTCAGCATGTTTTATGCTTTTCAAAAATATTTGTCACAAATATACTATAAAGAAAAAAAGCTGATATACTATTTATAATGTATATTTATATAAAATAAAGAAAACAAATAAGAAATATAAAAATATATACATTTTTATGCATTTTATATGTACAATTCTACATAAAATTTTAAGTTGGTTAGATTTTGAAATGTTTTGAGGTCTTTTTTGCTCATCAAGGCTGCAATTGTTTGATTAAAATTACAGTTAAAAACCATAATATTATGAAATATCATTACAATGTAAAATAACTGTTTCCTGTTTTTAATATATTTTAAAATGTCATTTATTCCTGATATGGCAAAGCTGAATTTTCAGTAACCATTACTCTGGTCTTTAGTGTCACATGATCCTTCAGAAATCATTCTGATATTTGATTGACTGATTTAGTTGTCTATTATCAATGTTGAAAACAGTTGTGCTGCTTAATAATTTTGTGGAAACTTTGATAAATGTTTTTAAGGATTATTTAATGAATGAAAAGTTCAAATGAACAGCATTTATTATAAATAAATAGATTTGTAACCTTATGATAAAGAATTATAATATTTTGCTGTCACTTTTTATCAACTTAATGCATCCTTGCTTAAAATATAATATATAAATATATAAAATAAAATATAATTTCTTATTAATTATTTCCAGTAGTTTCTTTAAAAAAACAATAAAAATACTGTTTGTACCATATCTTCTCATATATATGGCAGAAATACTAATAGTAAAAGAGTTGTAATATAGTATACTAGTATGCTTTTCCAAATTCGGCCCTGAATATTTAGATGACTTAACACGTTTGTCAAAATAGCAGGATATAACATAGCTTTCCTTACATATGGATGAACCGAAAGTTAAATGTTGTCTTTTCTTTTTCTTTCTTTCTTTCTTTCTTTTACTCATTTATCTCATTCAGGAGAATCTAGCGAGACTACAGAGGGCTTTTGCAAGGAAGTGGGAGTTCATCTTCATGCAGGCTGAGGCACAGGTCAAGTAAGTGCTGTTGTCAGGACAACTATGCAAACACTTGCTCTCACTCATACCTGCTCTCTTCTGTGTTGAAGACACAGCTACCCTTTGTTTTCAGCCCACACACATTCACACAAAGACATACTGTATATACACAAGCCCTCATTATGATGTAACATCATAATATTGCTGAAGTGCAGTTGTTGGTGGCGAGACGTATTAGCATGTGTTTTTGATTTGGAGTGGTCCTCATTGATTGAAGCAGTCTCTCGCTCTTCAAACACCGGCTGAAGAGCCTCATCTGATGGCCGAGGGCTGCAAACACAAGTCAACCCTGCTCTGATTTTTGATCATCAGTCTGTTTCTACCATCACACTGTCTGCAGTACCCTTTTCATGACGCAAACCCCAATTTTGAGGAGAGCAAGAACAGAAGAGAAAGAGAGATGAATGAAAGAGTCTCAGGGCTCAAAACCAGGATCAGTGAGCGATAGAGAGAGTGATGCAGCAAATGTCAGTTACGTAAGAGTGAAGTGGCAGGAATGGAAATGAATTAGCTCTGCTCGCAGGCAGGTTGCAGCTTTGATGAGCACAAGGGCTTCGCTCGTTGTCTGTTTTAACGTGTGAGGCGGAGCATGCGAGTGTGTGGATTGGGAAGGTTTCCTGCTCTTTGTTTAATATTAATGTCTTGCAGCTTTGTGTTTTCTTTGATTTTGTAGGATCGACAGGAAAAAAGACAAAACGGAGAGAAAGATTCTGGATAGTCAAGAGAGAGCCTTCTGGGATGTTCACCGTCCTGTGGTGTGTGAGGGGTGGATGCAGTGTGGGACGGGTTTCTGTGTTTGCATCTTGTTTGAATTTAATAGATCAAATAGTCACACTGTAAAAATTAAATACTTAAAACACCATCGGGGTTCCTCCGATTACCACATCTCAAGGCTCTTTTTAAAAAGGCCAGTTCTTGCTAATTGGAACCCAGAAGTTCCTTCAAACTCTAAAGACTTGTGAAGGTTCCTTCAGTTACTAAAATTAAACTCTTTTGGTCACATTTAAAATGCATACCAGAGTTCCTTGAGTACATAACAGGATACTTAAAGGGATAGTTCACCCAAAAATGAAAATTCTGTCATTAATTACTCACCCTCATGTCATTCCAAACCCGTAAGACCTTCGGAAAACACAAATTAAGATAAACCTGAAAGCTTTCTGACCCTGCATAGACAGCAATGGAACTGACGTGTTCAAGGCCCAGAAAGGTAGTAAGGACATCATTAAAATAGTCCATGTGACATCAGTGGTTCAATAGTAATTTTATGAAGCTATGAGAATACTTTGTGTGCACAAAGAAAACAACAACAAAAAAAAAAACTTTATTTTAATAACGCAGTATATTCATGGACGTCCCACAAGAAATGTTTTGAAAAAGTTCTCATTGTTTTTTGTCTAGACAATTGAAGACAATGGTAACAAAACAGTTTGGTAACTAACATTGTTCAAAATATATTCTTTCATATTTCACAGAAGAAAGAAAGTCATACAAGTGTGGAATGACATGAGGGTGAGAAAATGACAGAATTTAAGTTACTGGGTGAACTATCCCTTTTTCCCTATTTCATTTTAGCTGTTCTGAATAAAACCCCATTTTAAAGTGTTACCAGATATTTAAGTGTGATTAATCTCAGTTTTTCATAGTTAGCAGAGCTGTTAAAACATTCCGTTTTTTTGAGGAAAGAAAATGACACAATATGTGTAATTATTGGATTCGGCAATTTGTGTTAATCAAGATTGTAATGAAAAATGTGTGTATCATCAAGTTTTATATGGCTGATTTACATGTGATTGTGATTGACAGCCTGGTTGTGTCAACACCACAGAGATGGACATCAGGAAGTGCCGCCGCCTGAAGAATCCTCAAAGGGTGAAAAAGGTGCTTATGCTCCTATTATTAGTGTGTGTGCTGTATGAGACAGAGGGTGTGTCTGATTGTATTGTGACCCATCTCCGTCTCTTGTCTCTGTCTCTGTCTTGCAGTCAGTGTATGGGGTAGTGGATGACACACAGACTCAGAGTCCTGTACACACACCCTCCCAGCAGAGCAGCAAGGACACCAGAGAGGACGTAGAGAAAGAGGTGTGTGCGAGCGACCGTGTGAATTTGATTCTTGACAGCCTCACAGCATCTATTAATATTTAGCACGATCACTCACTTGCTCAATTGGAGATGCAGTGAGCAACGGTATTCTGTCTCTTTCAGATTCTGTTCTTGAACACTCAGTTGGATCGGCACTGTATGAAAATGTCCAAAGTCGCTGAGACGTAAGCCCTCTTTCTTGATCTGTCCATGAAACTCAAACTTTTCTCAGCAAATATTAATACTTGCCATGAATAATGGGTTAATTAAAAAAACATTATGCTTATTAAAGATGGGAATCATAAAGAATTTATTGGTTCCAGTTCAGATTTCTCTTTTGGTTTTATTAATGTTTCTTTTAATACTTTAGAGAAAAAAGAAATGCAATTCCATTCCCAAATGAAGAGACCTTTAAAAAGACCGAAATGTCTATTGTAAACATTTTCATAAGAATTGTTTTAGAGACAACATTTATTGCATTCCACTAATTGGCAGTAACCATACAGATTAAACAACAATACTGTCAACATATTTTATTAATTCTTATAAAATACTTCAGACAAAACTCATGCGTATCTTTAATTACAAGATGCCAAAGAGTATGAATTTCACTTTACAACAAACAGTTAAATCATAAGCTGTATGTGTTTGATTCATTTAAATGAACTGACTTATTCAAGCTGTTTATTTGGGAATCAGACTACACTGGTTGCGCTGTATGTTTTTGATAAACTAAACAAAATCAGGCTCATAAGAGCTGTTGATTCAGGAATCGAACCACATTAAGTTTAATGCTATAAATTCAGTGGCGGGGTTGCAGTTGTGTGGGAAACTCTGCCAGAGTGTTTCAATACAGTGTACCATCCATGTTTGTGGAGGAATGCATGTGTGAAAACAGTTCATTTGGTTCCAAAAATAAAAAAACCTTTATACAATGATATGAAATAATAACATGATTTCAACCCATTTTTGCAGATTGATGAGCTACACAGAGCAGTATCTTGACTATGACCCCTTTGTGACAGTACCAGATCCAGCTAACCCCTGGATCGGTGATGATGTCACTTTCTGGGAGCTAGAGGACAGGTATGAAAAAACCTAAACACTACATCTCTCTTTATAGATTCCTCTCTTTTTTAGTCTAGTTTTCATTAGATGAAAGGGAGAGGGATCAAGATGTCTGAATTTCTGAATTTCACTTCTCTTAACTGGGAGTCTTTGTCTTAAATTTTTGAGAGCCTTAACTGCTGATAAGGAAATTGATTACATTGATCATTTTTAGGGTCACATTTGTCAAAACGCAATTATCTGTTTTGTTGTTATGCTTCTTTTTGGTTTTATTTTGAAAGTCTTGTATCACTAATATGTTGTGCTTTTGTTACTTGATTTCTTCTCAAATTGGGGTCAATTTTAAAATAACATGGAGGTCTGCAGACAATTATTTATTCATTTATAAAATACAGGTGCATCTCAATAAATTAGAATGTCGTGGAAAAGTTCATTTATTTCAGTAATCCAACTCAAATTGTGAAACTTGTGTGTTAAATAAATTCAGTGCTCACAGACTGAAGTAGTTTAAGTCTTTGGTTCTTTTAATTGTGATGATTTTGTCTCACATTTAACAAAAATAAAATATAGAATATAGTGACATGCCAATCAGCTAATCAACTCAAAACACCTGCAAAGGTTTCCTGAGCCTTCAAAATGGTCTCTCAGTTTGGTTCACTAGGCTACACAATCATGGGGAAGACTGCTGATCTGACAGTTGTCCAGAAGACAATCATTGACACCCTTCACAAGGAGGGTAAGCCACAAACATTCATTGCCAAAGAAGCTGGCTGTTCACAGAGTGCTGTATCCAAGCATGTTAACAGAAAGTTGAGTGGAAGGAAAAAGTGTGGAAGAAAAAGATGCACAAACAACCGAGAGAACCGTAGCCTTATGAGGATTGTCAAGCAAAATCGATTCAAGAATTTGGGTGAACTTCACAAGGAATGGACTGAGGCTGGGGTCAAGGCATCAAGAGCCACCACACACAGACGTGTCAAGGAATTTGGCTACAGTTGTCGTATTCCTCTTGTTAAGCCACTCCTGAACCACAGACAACGTCAGAGGCGTCTTACCTGGGCTAAGGTGAAGAAGAACTGGACTGTTGCCCAGTGGTCCAAAGTCCTCTTTTCAGATGAGAGCAAGTTTTGTATTTCATTTGGAAACCAAGGTCCTAGAGTCTGGAGGAAGGGTGGAGAAGCTCATAGCCAAAGTTGCTTGAAGTCCAGTGTTAAGTTTCCACAGTCTGTGATGATTTGGGGTGCAATGTCATCTGCTGGTGTTGGTCCATTGTGATTTTTGAAAACCGAAGTCACTGCACCCGTTTACCAAGAAATTTTGGAGCACTTCATGCTTCCTTCTGTTGACCAGCTTTTTAAAGATGCTGATTTCATTTTCCAGCAGGATTTGGCACCTGCCCACACTGCCAAAAGCACCAAAAGTTGGTTAAATGACCATGGTGTTGGTGTGCTTGACTGGCCAGCAAACTCACCAGACCTGAACCCCATAGAGAATCTATGGGGTATTGTCAAGAGGAAAATGAGAAACAAGAGACCAAAAAATGCAGATGAGCTGAAGGCCACTGTCAAAGAAACCTGGGCTTCCATACCACCTCAGCAGTGCCACAAACTGATCACCTCCATGCCACGCTGAATTGAGGCAGTAATTAAAGCAAAAGGAGCCCCTACCAAGTATTGAGTACATATACAATAAATGAACATACTTTCCAGAAGGCCACAATTCACTAAAAATGTTTTTTTTATTGGTCTTATGAAGTATTCTAATTTGTTGAGATAGTGAATTGGTGGGTTTTTGTTAAATGTGAGCCAAAATCATAACAATTAAAAGAACCAAAGACTTAAACTACTTCAGTCTGTGTGCATTGAATTTATTTAATACACGAGTTTCACAATTTGAGTTGAATTACTGAAATAAATGAACTTTTCCACGACATTCTAATTTATTGAGATGCACCTGTACATGTCCTGTAATGTTCATTGTGATTCCCAATGCATAGCCTTATTGTAAAGTGTTCCATTTAGTTAATTTAGCTTACAAACTTTCTTCTTTGGCTAATGTGATGCCGAATTTTTGTGCCCGTTTCATACATACTTCATGAGCTAGGTGTTTTCGTTTTGATGAATGGGATGAATTCTGGGATCAACACCACACAGCCCATACTCCCATTGTGAAAGCTGTAAACTCACCAATGATAAGCTACTACTAAATATATTGTAGAAACTTAATTTTCTGTACAGCGCTTTGCAACGATTTGTATCGTGAAAAGCGCTATACAAATAAACTTGAATTGAAAACTTGAATTTTGCTTGCTGAAGGCAATGACTGAAAAGAAGTAATATAATAGCATGCAGGCGTAATCGACCAACTGTGGCGTGCGAGAATGAGGAATCTACAGAGAACTGTCAAAGCAATGCAAATATATGGTATGAGGACTGTAGAGCACATCAGTAGGAAAAAAAGCCAAAACATGGACATTTTAGACAATTTAGCAATCCCAACCAGGACATGTCCTGGAAAAAAAAGGACGTATGGTCACCCAAGAGAAACTCTAGGATGGCAAATTTGAGAGTGTGAGGGGACTGATTTAATGACATTATTCGCAGAGCGAGTGTCATGTCTTCATAGTAACAGTGACTACTCTTATTGGTGTAGCTCTCTTTAGGATTGCGACTAATGTAGTACCTCGTTCTGAATATCACAAGTTCTTTTAAGCCTGCTGAAGTCCTTATGTTGTTTTGAATTATATAAAACACTGCAGGTTCCTTCATCTCCGCTTGCCTGAGCTGTTCTCACAGCTCCTCAAAGATGCCCTGACAGGATTTAAGGAGTACCTCCCACACACACCCTCATCCTAGTGTTTCATTTCTGGGTTTCTGTCTATGTATCTGTTCACATTGATCAACAATGTGACTCTTGTCACTTAATTATGCAAAAAAGAAGTTGACTAATTTACCTTATCAAATTAATTAACAGTTGTTGGAATTAAGTTTTTCCAAAATGATTAGCATTCCTGTGGTGGTTTTCTTATTGTTACTTATTCAAACACTAATTTACAAGATATTATTAGACGTGATTAAGTGATCTCGTGTACACACACACAGTCTCTTTCTCTCTTTGTTTTCATCCTCGTCTTGCTAATATGACAAACAATGGTACATTGTGTTGTCAAAGCACTAGCTGCTGTCAGTAGATATTGCAAAGAACAATGCAAGTTAAATAAAATACTGTCTTTCTCTTTCCGTCACTCTCTCTCTCTCAGTAAGGAACCGAGTCAACAGCGAGTAAAGAAGTGGGGCTTCTCATTGGACGAGGCTTTAAAGGACCCAGTGGGCCGTGAGCAGTTTCTTAAATTCCTGGAGTCCGAATTCAGCTCTGAGAACCTGCTGTAAGTTTTCCAGCACTTTATTCCTCCGTCCTCCTTTCATTTGCACTTCTGTGACATTTTCCCCTCTCTAACCTCTCACTCTGCTATTAATGACTTGCACAAAATGTAGCAGAACAGGACAAGCAAAAGGTCAGACCTTTAATATCACCGATGAGAAAGAGTGAGTAAATCTGATGGTACATGATCATTACCACCTCCAAAGCCTGATCGCTGATGCATTGTGATAAGCTACTGCAAACCACGGGCGTCGTGAGGCAAATGAGGCAGTGGCAGGCCCCAGGAGATGCCCAACCAGGACAGCGAGGCCCCGAAGGGAGCTGCAGAGATAACGCAGGTCACTGGAGCCGTAAAGTGACTGGGCGAGAGATAAAATGCTGCTTGTCTCCATGCATCTCTCATCCCTCTCGTATCTCTGCGTATCCCCCAGCTAGGCATCTAATAGCCTCTGTGGGGGCTGTCTTATGTTTGCCAGTCTGTGAGGAGAGTGAAAGTGATGTGTCCTCTTGACTGCCTGACTCTCCCCTGGGCCCATTAGGGCTTAAACCACTTCTACACTGCAGAGATCTATAGAGCTACAGAGCAAGTGTGATATGAGCGTAGAAGGAGTTACTGGCCGATTGCTTTCCTCTATCTGTCGTGGTGAGTGCTGTGTGTGTACTGACTTCCATAATTAACCCAGTGTTTGTTCCTGAGGATTTTGGGAATGCCATTGCCATCAGCGACGTAAAGAGGGGGCCAAAAGTAACACACGCCAAGTGCTAATTGGGAGTGAAAATTAGCTTTAGGGAGGGAACTTGGCTGTGGAACAGCAACATGCATGATTGAAATCAGACTGTAGATAGTCTGGCCTTCGCTTGTTTACCATAAAATTTAACATAAATGCCTGAAGGTTTTTCCTTTTCTTCATAACTTCATGCATTGACACATATATGCAAAATATGAAAACAAAATCATGATGCCATTGACCAACATTACAAATGTTGGCATAGGAACAAAAAAATATACACTATCATTCAAAAGTTTAGGGTTGGCAAACTGTTTAAATGTTTTCGAAAGAGGTCTCTCACCAAGATGACTTTTTAATTCAAAAATATGATTTGAAAAGTAATATTGTGGAATATTATTACACAAAACAACTGTTTTCTATTTTAACATATTTAAAAATGTACTGTATTACTACATAATTTATTTATATGATGGCAAAGTTGAATTTTCAGCTGAATTATTCCAGTCTTCAGTGTCACATGATCCTTCGGAAATCATTCTAATATGCTGATTTGCTCAAGAAACATTTCTTATTATTATCAATGTTGAAATCAGTTGTGCTGCTTGATATTTTTGTGGAAACCATGGTAGTTTCAGGATTCTCTGATTAATGGAAAGTTCAAAAGTACAGTATTTTAAAAAAAAGACTTTACTCTCACTTTTGATTGATTTAATGCATTGTTGTTGAATGAAAGTACTAAAAAAAATCTAGCTAAACTAAAATTAAGCTAGCTAAACTAAAATTTTGAATGGTAGTGTATATATTTAGAATTTTTATTTTTACAATAAAACTACATATGTTAAAATTAATTTGATTTGCACCATCCTCCCATGACCAATACTCTGTGCAGCTAACATTTATTATCTTCTCTTTAGGTTCTGGTTGGCTGTGCAGGATCTGAAGTGCCGCCCCCTGCAGGAAGTGGCAGCTCGTGCTCAGGAGATCTGGCAAGAGTTTCTTGCTGAGGGAGCACCCAGTGCCATCAATCTGGACTCGCACAGCTACGAGCGCACCAGTCAGAATCTAAAAGACCCGGGCCGCTACAGCTTTGAAGATGCCCAGGTGAGTAACTGTCACAGGAAGCACAGCTCAACCACTGATGGCTTTTGTTCCTTTTAACAATTTCCACACCCTTTCTGCACGCTTGGAGAAAATGATCCTACTGTATGAACTAAATGGGAAGAAATCTGGAGATATCTAACAATTGTATGTTATTATTTTTTTTAATGTCCAATAATCATTCTGTAAACACGTTTTCACAGATGATTGAGGGATTTTAGGTTTTTTATTGGAAGGAGGAAGTATGAAAGCTGCACTTAGGGACAAGTTGTGCCCAAGGCAGAATCTTTTTCATTCTTTGAAATGATGAAATAGGAACTTGAGGGCTTTGGGCTATTTGAGGAGATTGATGTACAATAATGCTGATGGATCATCTGTTCCTTGTCCTTGTCCTCATGGCTCTGTTCAAAAGAGTTTGCCTTGTGTCTGTCTCCTTCATTTATCTACATTTACATGATTGATGAAAGAGACAGAATAACAGGCATAGCAATGCTCAGAACCAGGGCGAAAAGTCTCTCTGGAATTATGAAATCCATTTTATTCCAGAAACTGAATTTTCTGAAAGCAGTTTGCTTGTAGTGACAAAGTATAATAATTGAAGTATGTGTTGCAGAATCCACTGTTTAGAATCTGTCAAGGTACTTTCTAAGAGGCTGTCAAGTGAATTATGCTTTTTTTTTTTTTAATAATCTGTAAGGAAAAAGAACATGCACCTTCATCGCCTTCAAAGGCAGCAGCAAAGTCTAATTAATCCTGCTGCAAGATATACATTATTCCTTAGGAGAACCTACTACATATTTATTCTTGTGTGCATATGCGATGCCATGATTGAAAGGAAATAGAAGCCACATCATGAGGACAGAAAGCAGTTTTTCTGAAGATTCTTTCTCATTACTTTGCAATGAGGCGCTTTCCTTTCGTCCAGGCTGCAAACTCACTGTCAGCCTCCAATGTTTTTTCTCTTTCAGGACCATATCTACAAGCTGATGAAGAGTGACAGCTACCCTCGTTTCCTGCGCTCCAATGCTTACCAGGACCTCCTGCTGGCCAGAAAGAAGGTTCGTCTCAATCTCCAATCTCTCTCTGCCACGTGTAATGAATCTGAATCATTTTTCTGCATTTTTGTTTTCAGTATCGCTCAGTATTCTTTTTCACAAACCATTCAGCCATAAAAACAAAAATCAGTGCGCTCCTAGAGTACTGTAAGGGAAAAAAATGTTGAAAAACAGAAAAGATACTGATAATTTTCTGACAGGACGTTTTCTGTTAAAGGAATAGTTCATCCCAAAATTAAGATTAAAAATGAACATTTACTCACCCTCATGTCATCCAAGATGTGGATGAGTTTGTTTCTTCATGGGGATAGATTTGGAGGAATTTAGCAGTTCATCACTTCGTCACCAATGGATCCTCTGCAGTGAATGGGTGCCGTCAGAGTCCAAACAGCAGATAAAAACATGACAATAAACCACAAGTAATCCGTACAACTCCAGGCCAACAATTAATGTCTTGTAAAGTGAAAATCTGTGTGGTTGTAAGAAACTAATCAATCGTTAACACGTTTTAGTCCTCTATCCATAATATTGCTTTTTCCAGTGAAAAATTTGTCTTGTCAGAATCAGGAAAGAAATAGGCACATATCAAACACTGACGAAACAGTCGAAAACAGCCCTAAACAAATTTGTAGATGAATTTTGATGTGAGAGTTTTTTACTGAAGGAAGCATTTTTATTATTGACGGCACCCATTCACTGCAGAAGATCCATTGGTGAGCAAGTAATGATAAATTACGCTAACTCTATCCCGATGAAGAAACAAACTGTACTTCCTGAATGGCCTGAGTGAGTACATTTTCAGCGCATTTTTCCAAGTCAGTTCTTTCGTAAGAGACGATATTTCAAGCCTTAGTTTCCTTTTGACTAAAAACATCATTGAATGATTTCCTTTTCTTTGCTTGCAAATGAGTGTTCAGTGTTGAGCTTGCACCTATTAAAACATACTAAGCCAACTTAATATTTACTCATCAAATGGCCTACTTACTCTACTGCCAACTTGTAATGGTTAAACATGAGCACTGTGTCTCGGTCCCATTGTGATTATTTCAGATTAACATTCATTTTCTTGAATATTTTTTGTGTTATCCATTTACTTTTATTTACTAACACTTTAACCTGGTGTTGTGCACTATATCTTCCCCATTCCCCTCCATTAACCTCGGCTCCACAGCCTGAGACTGAGCAAGGTCGACGCACATCCCTGGAGAAATTCACTCGCAGTGTGGTGAGTGGCACCTGTTGTCTAAAAAAAAAACGACCATCGCCAGTCTTTTTTTAGCTTTATTTCAAAATCAGGCTTTCTGGAAGGTAGTCAGACCAGAATAAAATAGTATAATTTGTTATATTTGGAATTTACTGATGAATATTATTAGTCGAATCCAAGACCACAACTTTTAAACGGTACTCTTTAAAGTCCACATTTAATTAATTGTAATTGTGTTTCAGGGCAAGTCTCTGACAAGTAAACGACTGACAGGCCTCATGCAGTCCTCCTGACGAGTCCTGCAGTTTGCAGTTTGTTGTGGTAGAAGGATTGTGGCCATGACGGACCACGTGTATGGACCACCCTCTCTCCAAAACCCACCCGAACACCGCACAGCTACCGACTCTAGATGGCAGCATGCAATAAGTCCAAAAAAAGAAAAAATCTCCACACGGCGACAGTGCTATGTCTATTAAATCTGTGACTACGAAGACCGCATACATGAATGTCAGATTTATCAGTACCATCTAGAGAACCATTTTACGTTTATTTGATATCTACAACCAAACTGCAGCAAGGACAGGACTGTCTCCCTGGATTACTGTTAAAAAAACATTCATTGTCAGATATGAAAACAAGGTGTGCTATAATGTCAACGCTAAGCATTTAGATGAAGTGAGGATGTGTCTCAAATCTTCAGAGCATTCCAAAGGAGTGAAGAACTTGACAAGGGCTTTCAGTGACTGTGTTCCCTCGGTCAAGGCTTGCACAGAACATTTCGTCATATATTTTTTGTTGGACAGTCACTGAATATGAAGAATGAAAGTGGAAATGAAGGGGTTTGGAAAAGCACATTATTACTCCTGCCATTTTGAAGAAACTAGAATTATTTATTCTGTCTACAGGCCGTGTTATACTCACCTATTGTATTAGCACATGATACTTCTAACTGAGATGAGAAAATAATGACGAGCGATACCTTTTAGACTCAGTTTTATTGAGGAAAAATAATAAAAAGTGGTAGTATTTCAGGATGATTCAGAGCACAGAATATTGCTTTTGCACAAAAACGGCGCCAGTGAGGAACGCTGGATCCCGGAGATGCGAGTCCTGCTTTGTCAGTGTGTTTCCTGAACAGCTTTACAGCAAAATGTCCAAACAAATAACAAAATTAAATGATTTAGGAGCATCTATGGAGGCTTATTTTGTAGCATAAAAAAATCTAAATTGACCCTTCGCAAGGGTTGACAGGCGATCTGACTAATCATAACGCCGAATCCGCCATTTTTGTCCAGCAATACTTAGTATCTTATTTTGATTATTTAGTTTATAATTATGACGGGTCAAAATTATGTGATACTAAGTCATAATTAGCATTAAGTCATAATTATTACAAAAATGTCAACTTTTATGACTGAGTGTGTCATAATTGTGATTCACCAAAGCAATTTTTTTTTTCTTGTGTGGCAGAAATGGGGTTCCATACGCACCTGATATTACTGTATGTTTGAAACCAATACATTGGTTCTTATAAACTATGTTTGTCCTTGCTTTAATGAATGGTATTGTAGTGTAGAATGTAAGCGCTTAATGTTGCTTTGTGTCGGTGTTGTGATTAGTATGATGATGATGATTTGCTCTGAACACAAACATATGGGGATCACAGCCCTTCACTTTCAACATATCAACAGTAGACAGTGTTTTTGTGGGATTGCTACCCATTAGAAAGGTGTTTTTCATTGCAGGACACCCAGTCGCATTTCTGTATTTTTTGCTTGCATCGTTTCCTGAAGCAGCATCACTGCCAGAGAGACAGACTTATACTGCTGGAACACATGAATTCTCTCAGTTGTCTTTAGCCCACATATTTAAACAGTCAAATGGCAGAACAGAAATGTGTGCAGCTGATATAGCACGTTTCCTTTACACATTTTCAGGTAGTTGATTTGTTGACTCATAACTGTACATTAGGTTGAAATGGAATGTATAGACTTTGCAGCAATCCTGGATATGGAAGATGCTGTGTAGAATACTGAACGTGGAATATAACTTAGAGGCACAAGTGCCATATTCAGCACAAAACTATGCATGGAATATTTCTAAAGCGTTTTATTGCTTTTAGGCTTTTTTTTCATTGGCAAAGATGAGGATCCAGTAGGTCAAGATAATGGAAAGTAGGACCTGAAGTCCTGAGACATTCAATAAAAATTCAGTTTGGAGAGCTCTGGAATCCTTTTTCATTTTTCTCTGCATGGACAGCATTTTATGTCACACATGTTTAGCTCAAACTGTTTGTGATGGTCCATTAAACATCTATTAGTCTATCTATTCTAGTTGAACTTAGCACACATATAGCTACAGTACATCAGAGAATTGTGCTTCAATAAGCTAGATCTGACTTCAATAAAGCCAGTGTGGTAGGATTTCATAATCATACTGAACTGAGATAAGCACTGAATGACATTACAGAGGAAGGAGGTGTCTCTGCTCTCTGTTAATGTGTATGTGCTGCTCTCTAGTGGTAAGCATGGCAGGAATCGTGAAATCAGCATTGACTTAGTTTTACTTTTATTTTTTATTAAAATTTACATTACAATAATAAAAGAAAAAGACAAGAAATAATAATAAAAAAACTAAGTACAAAACGATTCTTGTGATTGCAAAGGATTAAAAAGTCAACATTTGTGTTTGAATACAGATGATTATATACAAGAAAAAGGCTGCATTTTTCTACTTTTGGACTAGATTAATTCATTTTGTAAGTTGGTATAATGGAGCTGTTTCTAGCTTAACCCCAGGTTATCGTCTTTTTAAGTTTGCTTTCAACCCTGGGCAATGAAAAGTATTGCACTTTTACTTTAGAAGGGTATTTAGCAGTGGGTTATGAAGCCTGGAGCAAAAAAATCTTTGAGTTAAATTCCCTTTCAAGGAGTGCAACAGTGCCCGCCCACTTTTTTAAGTGCCCTTGTTTCAGGTAGTATATTCCCATAGGATTTGTAGTTCTCATTAAAGAATTATAAGCTATGAACATTACAAACTTTAATTTGAAGCCAAAGGTACAAGACTGGTACCAGACAGCTTTAATGAGGATAAAAACTATAATCCCATGAAGCATTGTGAATGAGTCAATCAAATTACAAAACAATGAAGAATTATAAAACTAAATAAGGGGTCTTTTTGGTGCAATTTGCTTTTGTGATTATCTGGTGGAAATGTCTTTGCAGAATCATGGATAATGTAGTTTTTCACTAGAAATTCTACTTATAAATGACAAAGGCATATGATATGTGGTGGTATATGAGGATAACAATATACCACCAAATACCATCAATGAGCAACCTCACATTTAAAAAAAAAAAAAACTTTAAAAATCAGTTCCCGTATGGAGAAAATGGATTGGGATTTTTATTTTGACTGCTGCACTCTATAACTGGTAGTTGTTTAGCAACAAATAAACCAATCATAACCTTGAATAGCACCCACTTCATTAAATATTCATGAGCTTTGTAAAGTCACAGAAACTATTGCATTGTATTTCATGTCAACGTTTGAGGGAAAAATACAAAGTTCAGACAGAAATTAATGGAAAATGCATTCATAAGATTGCAGAAGAGACCAATTTATTCTGATGGTACATTGAGGAACGAGATGAGGTGATATTTAAATGAAGCACATTTTGCGTTCCTCCAATCAATATAGGCAAATATCCATAAAAGAACATTAACCCAGGGTTTACAAATGTATAGTCTATTACAAAACATGAAAAAAGATACCTGAAGGTTTATATTTAGAATGGGTTAACAATTTTAAGTGCGAAAAGTCATAATGAATCAGCTGTCTGTTTTGTTTTGTTTTTTTTTCTAAACAAAAATCATATTCCAAAGGCCTAACTATGGTTAAATGAATGTACTCTAAACATCATCAAACTAGTTTGATTTTGGATCCTTTAATAATTTTTTTAAACTGAAAAACAAATGTAAATGTGATGTAGATGACCTTTAAAATAGATAAAAATGCATAGCTAAAATATTCAACAGATCGCAAGATCTGGAGAGCGTTGATGAATTGGCTCTGAAAATAGAGCCTCTAATGTATCATACAGGTGAAGGAGGTGGGAATGACATGAGAGAATGTCCAGATGGAAATAGAAATGCTAATATATCACGAGCAAAGAAATACAAAATGGAGTGAACAGATGTTTCACTCAAGAGAGGTATGAAGGGCTCCAAACAGGCGGATGGAACAATAGAAGGTTCTAGGACACACAAAACTGGAATGTTCCTGGACCATAACCAGATATGTCTGACACAATGTAACGAAAGATTAAACAGTCTAATGCATTCACATTTAATAATTACAAAATGTAACCTAGAGAAAAAAAGCTGGCTTGAAAAGGCAAAACAAAGCATGCAAGTACTATCGCAGCACAAGGAAAAGCATTATATGATGGCTATCATGTCATTTACCAACCACACGATTGTCTGCTAAATTATATATGTAAAAGAACACATGAAAACACTCAACAGCATTATGTTCCGGTCCTGAAGTCAAAGCAAAGTGCTACTTCAATACATGGAAAAACTATTTTTTGCCATTAAGTTTCAAGATTGCTTTCACAATAACTCTCAGATACTATGCTCTAAATGTCTACCTGAATGATGATCCCAGTAAGAAAGATGAGCTACTAATCACATTTATCCTCTTTACATCAAACAGTTTCTTGTTATGAGCCAAAAATGTCTTTGCTAGAAATCATGTGGGCTTACAAACATCATAGACACATTGAAAATATGATTAAAGTGAATAGAAACAGACTTAAATGAAAAGGATTTTGCTTTATACCATTGGTGTGTGTCTCTGAGTAAGTTTGTTGCACGTAGAGAACCGCAGATAACTTGATTTAAAAATCTGCTATTTGTTAAAAATAGCTTAGAATGTGTGTATAAGAGGTTGATTATCACTTCATTCATTTGTAATATTATAGTTATTGTGCTGGTGTTGCTATTTAACTAAGTACTTTTTATATAATACGACTCATGTTTCTAGGTAACTGGACAATCTGGACTCAGACCTGCCTTTGGATTTGTTAATGAGCAGGATGTGAGGTAGACTACCGATTGCCTAGACTTGGTTGAGAAAAATGTTTGTGTAACAGAGGTAGAGGAAGACTCCACTTCATACTACTACAGGAGGAGAACTACAGAGCAAAACCAAGACAAACATCCATCCTGAGTCTGCTGTGCGTGCCTGTGTGTGTAACTGTGTAGAACCTTCTCACAACGCTTACGGCTCTCCGAAACCAGATGCCTTATCCTTCAGCAGATCAAGACACAGATGACAACTCCAACTTCCTGTGGATGAAACAGATGCTAAGGTGACTCACATGTAAAGGATGTGTATTTGTTTAATGTGTGACTGTTTGTTCATCTATTTACTTGTCCATGTGGTGTATTGTAAATCAGTGTCATATTTTTATTTATTATTATTTTTTTGTAACTATGTAGTACAGGGGTCTTCAGTAATGGGTCAGTAGAATTTCATGGGGTCAGTCAATTACTTTTTTTAAAGGGGTCATGAATTGAGAAATCTAAATTCCTTGATCTTTTGATTTATAATCATTGTGCTATAAAAACAGTCTAAGTTTCAGAACTCAGAACTTTCTTGTTTGTCTAAAAACAGTTAATATTGAAGCAAATCTGTCAAAACGACCGTTTGTGGAATGTGCCACTTTATGACATAATAGTGTGGCTAAACACCGACTCCGCAGAAGAAGATCAACGCCTGCTTCTACATCACTGCCTGTTTAGCCCCGCCCCCCCAATTTGCACGTGTACTAGGTAAATGACAAGAGAGGGAAACGCAGGTCTACGCAGAAACCAAACGATAAACTTTATTTCATGAGCTTTATTTTTTTCCAGACTGCGTCAGAAAGTACTTGGTCCTTTGTTCACTTCATTTTACCATGGATTTTTTTTTTTTTTTTTTTTTTTTACAAATAAGGCACAATTCAATGCAGGATTTTCAGAAAGAACTTATAAACTATGTTTTTTGATGTAAAAATCTTGATAACATTATAAGTTGACCTCAGAGAACTGTACATGACCCTTTTAAATGTATTTTTGACAAATTTTTGTAAAAAGAAAATGTATATATATTCATTTAACAAATTAATATTGAGTTTTTAAGTTAAACATTAAGTTCTAGACTTCCACCAAACCTAAAAGTTAAGAAATTAAGGTTCAGCTAAATGATTCATTTTTCCTTTCACATTAAAATATATTTAGTAAAATCAAAATGCATGACTCAAAGTATCAATAATTATAATTTTATTGTATTTTCAGTGTAAGTACTGCAATGTAAAAACACAGTTTATTCATTTGTATAAATAATATCATTATTATTATTGCATGTTAATCATTATTAATGCATTCATGTTATTATAGGCCAGGCATTAAAGGCAACAACCCATACCAATCTGGGAGATTTAAGAACTGAAACAATGCAATTTATTAATGATTTTTAATATCTATTATGTTATTAACTGCTGTGAAGTGATCTTACCGTCGGGTGGCTGTGTCATGGGAGGCTTCAGGCAGTACATGTGGTATCCCCGATCACAGTCATCACAGAACAGAAGCTGATCCTACAAAATTAGAGGGCGTCATCGAGCTGTTAGCTCACACACACTCAGCCATATGAGCAGGCTTGCTGAAACATGCATACTAGCAACACGCTGCATCAATAATATCAAACAAGAAAAGAGAGCTTTGAGAAATCTTGTCTGAGATGTCAGATCACCTATAAAGTATTTCTTTATGCTCACACGCTATTTTATACATCCCCTAGGATTTAACACTCACATCGTTCTCTGAGGTGCCACACAGACTGCAGGATTTACACTCGATGCACTGCCACTGGTACGTCCGAACAGCCTGCATCATGTTGTCTGTGAACTGCAGACATGAAGGATGGCCTGGTGAAAGAGAAAGATGAAAGAATAATCTGACAGAAAGAAGAGAAGCTAAACTCAGTGTATTAGATTATTTTCAGATGTACTTTACTATAATCAATTTAATTTAGAAAAACATAAATCAACATAAAATGTCATAAGACTAATCATTAGAAGGTTTATTAATGTAATTTATGTACTTTAAAGTGGATTGATATGCAGATGGATGGAGGTATAGACAAACAGACAGACAGACAGATAGATAGATAGATAGATAGATAGACAGACAGACAGACTTAGTTTTTTTCCAGATAAATAGATAGATAGATAGATAGATAGATAGCATTAAAGGGATAGTTCACCCAAAAATGAACATTTTGTCATCATTTACTCATCCTCAAGTTGTTCCAAACCTTTATGAGTTTCTGTCTTCTTCTGAGCACAAAAGGAAACCAAACAGTTGAGGGTAGCAATTGATTTCTACAGAAATCAATGGCTACCGTCAACCATTTGATTTCCAGGATTCTTCAAAATATCTTCTTTTGTACTCAGCAGAAGACAGAATCTCACATAGGTTTGGAACAGCTTGAGGGTGAGTAAACGATGACAGATTTTTCATTTCAGGTGAACTATCCCTTTAAATTAATAATGACGGGAACATGAACTGAAAAAAAAATAAATTCCACACAATTTATGTGGAAGGAACAAACAAGTTTCCCCTAAACACCTCCACCTTCTGTTCTGCCCTCCACACACAGAGAGAGAGTAAGCACAGGTTTGGAAAATGCCAGATGGTTCTGTAACCTCACGTCTGTCTTTCTCTCTCTCTCTGTCTTTCTGTCTCTTAGGGAAGTGTCAGTTCCTCGGCCTGCTCATTTCCTCAATGAAACTCTGAGAACAGCAGGCTCCTCTTGCTTGGATGCCCAGTAAAGCATGTGCAGTCTTCCCAGTTTGGAAAGCATGTGGAGCCTTGGCTTGAAGTCGGATGTTATGTGAAGCTCTTTCCCTACAGGGAGTTTCATAAGCGTTGCTACCTCATTCCTCTTCATTGCTCTGTCCCTGGTATTCACATGCAGAACTATGTTGAATATATTAAGCCACATTATGCCGACATTTAGACATACATCTTTTGTCTTGATTTTATTTCTTGCAAGTGTATGTAAACATGCCTGATTTAAAGGGATAGTTTACCAAAAATGAAAATTACCACATAATTTACTCACCTTCAAGCTAAGTGTATATGGCTTTTTTCTTTCAGATGAATACAATCTGAGTTATATTAAAAAATGTGCTAGCCTTTCTCAAGCTTTTTAATGGCAGTGAATGGGTGTCGAGATTTTGAAGCCCATAAAAGTGATCCCATCCATCATAAAAAGTACTCCAAGTGGCTCCATGGGCTTCTGAAGTGAATTGATGCATTTGTGTGAGAAAAATATCCATATTTAAAACTTTATAAACCGTAATGTCTAGCGTCCGCTAACTGTCGTATGCGTGTTCACGAGAGAGTGGCATTCAAGCGGATGATGTAGGATCTAGGCGTAGCATAAGCTCCAGTGAGAATATGCTAGTCTCGAAAGAACCAAGTTTTGTTTACAGCAAAGGAAAACCAGTCTCCTCTTGGCTTATATCGAAATCCTCCGACATTTTTCTTTACAAATCCTCAATTTGTACTTCTAATTTGCGACCAGTGTTTTGTTTTGCTGTCTCCTCTGCGCTTCAGCGTTCATCACTTCTCACTGGAGCTTACACTACGCCTACATCATAGGCTAGAGATTACGGTTTATAAAGTTTTAAATATGGATATTTTTCTAATACAAATGCATCGATTTGCTTCAGAAGGCCTTTATTAACCCCCTGGAGCCATGTGGAGTACTTTTCATAATAGATGCATGCACTTTATTTTGCTTCAAAATCTCGACCACCATTCACTGCCTTTACAAAGCTTGGAAGAGCCAGGATATTTTTAATGTAACTCCAATTGTATTCGTCTGAAAAAAGAAAGTCATATACACCTAGGATGGCTTGAGGATGAGTAAATCATGAGGTAATTTTCATTTTTGGGTGAACTTTCCCTTTTAAGATTTTGATCTTGATGCAATACATATAAAATATGAAAAAAAAAATATCTAAAATAACTTAAAATAAATATTTTATGTGCAATATTTTGATAAAGTTCTGTTATAGTTGCATTGAAATTACAGACTACAATGGCCCCCAAAACTATTTTGACACGAGCCATACTTAAACATGTATGAATGTCTCGTGTAATGCATTAAGAAAATAAAAAGCCAAGTGTTATTCATTGTAAAGAAAATATGGCACTTTTATCAAGCTAAACATTTCACAATAATAAGTTTGCTAGGTTTCAAATTCTAAAACAATATATTACTCAAAATTAAGACAGTTATAACAATGTCCATGGGAGCTGACTTCATAAATGCAATAGAATGACCTAAAACCAGTTAAAATGGCTCATAAAAAGTGGTTTGTACTGAGATGATGTTTAGCATCATTTATTTGCAGACTTAGTTTGATATTTTAGTGTCAATCAGACATTTTTAAGTGTAACTTAAGTGTACAAATACTATTTGAGGTCACTTCTCCCGTTTTCCTTCCTTGAAACAAAATTAACTCAAAGAATAATTCATAAAATGTAAAATGTTTAATGTTTTTCAGTAAGAAAATCCAGTGAAAGACTTGCAGGCTGACATTTGGAGTAACAGGACTCAGCAGCGGCCACAGCATGGATGACAGGTTGCATGAAGAGTGTTCTGTGTGTTTGAGTGGTTTGTGCCACAGGTCTTCAAGACACAGAAGCAGTTACAAACATCATCTTTAGCCAAGTTGCCCTTTGGCTTAGTATTAAATGAACTAAAGTTCGAATGTTAAACATTGAAACATTTTCTCAAAGTTTAGACATCAAACCACTGGGAGAAATATCATCAGGAGATGTTATAGAACAACGGCTTTAGCCTGCAACAGTTTGTGGGCCTATATACATTATACAATATCTTAATAAATTATATTATCGTTTTCAAAAAATGAACGCCCTGAAATAGCACAAATACGGAACATTTTTTGCAACAGTTTCAATTCAAAAGTGACACATGAGTTCACCGTTAACAATAAATAGAAGAGCTTTAAAGAGCAAATATAGCTAATTTGTTCATACAAAATGGATACACTGAAATATCCCCATATTAACTGGGTGACGTCCCTGTGGCTAATGTGTATTGTGCCTTTTATTGCATGTATTCTGTTTTCTAGTTCACATTTACTGCATTTTCCCATTGAACGTAGGAAGCTTATGTGCTTGAAATCCAGTGTATTATTATTATTATTATTATTATTTGCATTTACACATACACAGTCAAATCCTCAGAGCTGGATCTGTTAACAGAGGTGAATGGTCCAGATTTTATTTGCAAAAAAAAGCCTTCATGAGAATCAATGCACATATGCTACAATTGTAAGCCTTCTTGTACCTGTCGTTTAAGGAGAGTTTCCTGAATAGTAAAGGGAAGTTACTCCAAAAATACAAGTCCTTTTTCTTCTTCTTACTCAACAAAACTAGGGAGAGGCCAAGTTTCATGTATCCTCCAGCAAACATGGGATTTCAAATTTCATTGTCATTTTTTGTTCTTGTTCTTGTAGCTGTCCTGAGAAAGGAGGAGAGATGGACATTGAAATGCCAACTGGCTCTTACCTCTCTGCAAACTGTCCTCCCTTCCCTCTGGATCCAATCAGGGCCTGGCCTCAGCCCATTCTCTGCCTTCTCGTGATCCCTTTCTTTGCAAATATTGTATTTATCCAGAGGTAGGAAGAAAAAAAACCCTCTTCACTATCCGACCTACAGACACATGTTGAGTATTTTCTCCTCCTTGAGGTTTGAAATTTTTTAATTTCTATTTCTAAAGTAAATTTCCACACAGTAGGCATTTTATCTTACATGGCGAAGTGTAATCCACACATCGGTAACGTCCCTGCCATTTTCCATGGCGGAAAACAAACAGTCCAGAAGTAATGGCTCCTCCGATAACTAGCACCTCTCAGTATACAGAAGTGTGAAGCAATAAAAACAACATTCCTTAATTTATAAAAGGCTGCAACTTGTCCTTTGAAAGCAATTCCTGAAGTTAACATTGTGTCTGGAGTTGTGAATCCGTTACGCATGCTGCTGCAAAACAACAGGAAAAAGGGAAAAAGAAAAAAACAGGCAGCAGACACATGCCGAGAGTTTCTCTGATGCTGTTTTCTTGAGGTTTCTCCTTTGTCTATCTGTACTGAGGTGAGCCTGTGCTGTCGTCGGACAGAAGCCCATCCAGGTCGTCCTCCTCAAAGCCGTGAAAGGTGGACGCCTCGCTTTCTGACGTGTCGCCGAACATGTCCAGAAGTCCGCCCGTCCTCCTCTTCGCCCTGGTCCCACCGACGCGATCAGCTGACATGCATGACGGACATATCAGCATCACAGTGGAAACACACACAAGTAACACTGCAGTCAGCTAGGACTCACACTCCTCTGAGCTTTGGACAACTTGCAGTCTTTGCTGTTACTCATACATTAAGGCATTACGGCTTGCATGTCTGATTGCCTGAACATGTGCTTATCTCATTGGTTGTTGATTAAAGTTGCAGCGCATTAATAGCTGTAAGTGAATCATGAAAAGGGATAGATCGCCCTAAATGAAAATTCTGTCATTATTTATTGACTGACTGATGGAACACAAAGTCTTACAGGTTTTGAGGTGAATAAATAATGAAGGAATTTTCATTTTTGTGTAAACTATCCCTATAAACAATTTTTATTTTTTAATTTTTTTACTGAAGAATACATCATTTGGTCTCTCCCTGTTCTTGCTATGCCATTCGATTATGAGAAGGCAATGGATCACATAGCCAAGACAGAAAAACATAAAGAATGGAAGCATATGAGCAAAATAAATATGAAAATATTTTGCGCACATAAACTGAGATAACTGATAATGCCCTAAACAGTTAAGAATTTTGAGCATGTTAGGAGTTCAAAATAATTTAAGGAAATAAATGTGGGACCCTTCCATGATCATTTGCTAGCAAAAGCACTTGTGTAAAAAAACAATAAATAAATTAAAAAAAACGCAAAACACAAGCACTCAGAGAGATGAACAAAAAGGCCACGTCACATTTAAATGCTCATTCTCAACACTGCAGGATTTGGCTCACGTGTCTACACTTACAAACACAATACACATTTAAATGCAAGCATGAGAATTTTTTCTTTTTTTTTTTTCATCAGAATATTTTTTTTTTTAAAGACCAATGTGGATTGGTTGGGTAGTTACAAAGAGAAAATGTTCTCAGGTCTGCCACCTTGAAAACTTTTTGAATTTACCTAAGCAATATAAATTAAATGTAAGATGCTTCTGGACCTTGTAGTCTTGGCATCAGCCATGAAAAACGGCATGACTTAACGGTTTCTTCCGCTTCGATCGAATCCCGTGACACTCCCACAGCAGTTTCACAGAATTGCACCGGCTTTCCCTTCCAAATCTAATTAGAATGAACTGTGATCTAGCCTTGGTCAAAACAGTCAGAGCAGAAAATGAATATCAACTAGATGACTTTTACTTAGGCCTATATGTCTTTTGTATGACAACAAAATCTTAGCAGTAAAACTCGACTTTTTATATTAGAAAGAGACAATAACAAAAAAGATTAAGTTTTTAATGAAAAAAATATTTTCATTTCCATTATTAATTAAAAAAGAAAAAAATATATAGTTACTATTTTTTATGTTTCTATTATTCATTAATTTTATTTGATTTATTTTAGTAAAAAACGATATATTAATTATTAATATTCTCATTGCACATGCAGGGTAACAGTGCGGTTTCACTGGCACGTAGCGAGCGCAGCGGAGCGAGTGTTTTAAATTTATTCCTATGTAAATTGAGCATAAACGCTCGCGCGTTGAGAGTAGCCGAGAGCATCAAAAAGGTTCGGCATTCCTCGACTTTACGCAAATATTGAGCGAAAAATGCCGGGCGACAACCAATCGCTGTGAAAAGAAGAAGATGAAATGCAAACAGGGTGTAAACATTGTTTTCAGAGGCGTGCTCTGCCCTAAATTTGACACGCCCCAAAGCAGTGGCGTTGTAGCGTTTCCAGCGGCACTGAGCGCAGATTTGACGCTGTAGTGGAAATGCACCGTAAATCCAAAAGTTATCAAATGCAGTCAGACTGTTACTTTCATATTGTGGTATTTGTGTTACATTACTGATTACATTTTTAGTAATTAATAAGTAATTTATACTGGAATATACTGGAAAATGACAGAGCGATCTCTCCACACATGTTGCTTTTAATCAGCATGTTTGTAAATACTGCAAGAATTCATGAATAAACACCAAGACTGCAACAGATAAACAACTGCATAGAAACAGTGGTAATCTGCCCATCTCTAAACTACTGTGCTGGTTTCCAGGACACAGATTAAGTCTAGTCTGGGTTTAAATTCTAAATTTCTAGTAGAATTAATCTGTGTCTGGGAAATCATTTCTATATGACACCATTATACCAAGCCAAACCCAAATCACAACAACTCAAAGAAACTCCATAAAATAAACAAACAAACAAACAAACAAACATGCTCTAGCAAAAAACACGAAAAGATGGGATATGCACAAACAAGCTGATGAAATGTGCTATTGATGCATGATCAATAGCACATTAATGATAAAGCATTAAATATGATTTCTTTTGGTGGATACATAAATACCAATATGGTATTTATATATATTTATAAAATGTACTAAAGCGTTTTCAGATCAACTAAAAAAATTAACATTTCTAGTATATGTAAATGTATATCATTATGTGGTGTTTTACTGTTGTGTGAAACATTTTCCACATTTAATTCTCTTAAAAGCAAGAATAACGTGTGTGTATAATGATCATTCATTTATGCTTCTTTTAAATAGAAGACTAACATGTCTTTAACCTACTACGTCAATAAAACTAACATCTGATTTGTAGACAAAGTCTTATTGACCTGAAATACAGAAACTGTAATCTGGCCCATTTTAGAGCACCACAGATTTTTTAATTCATTTAAAAAAATCTTTCTTTTTATAATTTCAACCAGATTATTATTGGCTATGTCATAGAAAACATCTCCCTCAGAGTGAAATTAAAACAAGATGGAGGTGAAACTACGCTTCTTGATCTAACATGGGCAGATACTGTAACTGTGAGTAATAGAGAATACAGTGATGTGAAGGGACTCACCAGAGCGGCCGCAGTCTGAACAGGAAACTAGCTCCTCAGCCTGGCCTGTCTTCCTGTTAGAGCCTGAGTCTCCCAGACAGAAGTCACAGTAGTCATTAGGGATGATTGTGCCATCAGGCCCTTTCTGTGCTGTAAAAATAGTACAAATTCAAAAGGGGAAGAGAACAGAGGCCTATTCCAAACCCTAGCAAACTAAGAAAGCATTACTTTTATTATTTTAGACATCCTAAAATTTTAACATCATGCACACTGTGGTATTAAAGAATATAAATAGAAACATTTGTGTGTGCTATGTATTTATTTGCTTATTGAATACTAAATAATATCAATTAGAATATAATTAGAATATTTATATTGAATATGTTGAGGCAGCTCACTAATGTTTGGAATAGAGCAAATTCTACTAACTATAGTTACGGTAAAATTCACACTGGGATGTTAACTATAGAAATAATTTGTGTTACAATTATTTTACCATGTTTAAAGTTGCTATGTAGCATAAGTAGCGACAGATTATTTCTTCATATTGTAACATACAATTATCAAAAAAGAACACAATTCAATCCATCAGTTGTTGACTGAATGAAGGCAGATCTGAAAAGGGGCATAAATATATATATATATATATACATACACATACATACATACAGGTGCATCTCAATAAATTAGAATACTTCATAAGACCAATAAAAAAAATACATTTATAGTGAATTGTTGGCCTTCTGGAAAGTATGTTCATTTACTGTACTCCAGTTCATGTACTCAATACTTGGTAGGGGCTCCTTTTGCTTTAATTACTGCCTCAATTCGGTGTGGCATGGAGGTGATCAGTTTGTGGCACTGCTGAGGTGGTATGGAAGCCCAGGTTTCTTTGACAGTGGCCTTCAGCTCATCTGCATTTTTTGGTCTCTTGTTTCTCATTTTCCTCTTGACAATACCCCATAGATTCTCTATGGGGTTCAGGTCTGGTGAGTTTGCTGGCCAGTCAAGCACACCAACACCATGGTCATTTAACCAACTTTTGGTGCTTTTGGCAGTGTGGGCAGGTGCCAAATCTTGCTGGAAAATGAAATCAGCATCTTTAAAAAGCTGGTCAGCAGAAGGAAGCATGAAGTGCTCCAAAATTTCTTGGTAAACGGGTGCAGTGACTTTGGTTTTCAAAAAACACAATGGACTAACACCAGCAGATGACATTGCACCCCAAATCATCACAGACTGTGGAAACTTAACACTGGACTTCAAGCAACTTGGGCTATCAGCTTCTCCACCCTTCCTCCAGACTCTAGGACCTTGGTTTCCAAATGAAATACAAAACTTGCTCTCATCTGAAAAGAGGACTTTGGACCACTGGGCAACAGTCCAGTTCTTCTTCTCCTTAGACCAGGTAAGACGCCTCTGACATTGTCTGTGGTGCAGGAGTGGCTTAACAAGAGGAATACGACAACTGTAGCCAAATTCCTTGACACGTCTGTGTGTGGTGGCTCTTGATGCCTTGACCCCAGCCTCAGTCCATTCCTTGTGAAGTTCACCCAAATTCTTGAATCGATTTTGCTTGACAATCCTCATAAGGCTGCGGTTCTCTCGGCTGGTTGTGCATCTTTTTCTTCCACACTTTTAAATTCCACTCAACTTTCTGTTAACATGCTTGGATACAGCACTCTGTGAACAGCCAGCTTCTTTGGCAATGAATGTTTGTGGCTTACCCTCCTTGTGAAGAGTGTCAGTGATTGTCTTCTGGACAACTGTCAGATCAGCAGTCTTCCCCATGATTGTGTAGCCTAGTGAACCAAACTGAGAGACCATTTTGAAGGCTCAGGAAACCTTTTCAGGTGTTTTGAGTCGATTAGCTGATTGGCATGTCACCATATTCTAATTTGTTGAGATAGTGAATTTGTGGGTTTTTGTTAAATGTGAGCCAAAATCATCACAATTAAAAGAACCAAAGACTTAAACTACTTCAGTCTGTGTGCACTGAATTTATTTAATACACGAGTTTCACAATTTGAATTGAATTACTGAAATAAATGAACTGTTCCACGACATTCTAATTTATTGAGATGCACCTGTATATATTGGTCACACTTTATTTTAAGGTCCGATTCTCATGATTAACAAACCATTAACTATGACTTTTGCCTCAATAAACTCCTAATTTACTGCTTATTAAAAGTTAGTAAGGTAACTGTTAAGTTTAGGTATTGGGTAGGCTTAGGGATATAGATTATGGTTATGCAGAATATGTGCTTTATAAGTACTAATAAACAGCCAATATGTTAATAATATGCATGCTAATAAGCAACTTGTTAATAGTGAGAATTGGTCCTTATACTAAAGTTGTTTAAATAAAACATATGAATGGATGAATTGTTCACAATAATGTTATTAATATGCAATTAGAAAACAGGCACAACACAAAAAGTATCCCACAATAAACACAACATTCATAAAATGTCTAAAATCTACATGGTATATTGAGTGTTGGAACAGAGTCCTAGATATTAAAATACTTATTTTAAATTCAAATGAATATTAACTTACGCTTGTGATTCTCGTGGTGGACAGGAGGAGATTGGGGGATTTCAGTTTCTCGCTCTTCCTCACCCTCCTCTTCAGCAAGATGAGTATGGGTGTAATGGTAGCTTAGTCCAGGGCGGTTTTTGTAACGCTTCCCGCAAACTATGATAAAGAACATTAGTCATGATGAAATTCATTTTACTGGCAAAAACGTCTTATTTAGTCTCAAATAAGCTACTCTAATAATCAAGCTGGGATGCTAACACACATCTAAGGAATTCACAAAGCAGCTAGCTGTGGAGTCAAAGCGCTATCACAAAATCTACATTGCATGTTCTCAGCCAGTGAGAGAGACATGCGGGGTGTGAGAACAGTGTTTAAGGCACAGTATTAGCACTGCAACCCCACAGTGTGTCTTCATGAACACGTACAGGTGCAGCTAGGCATCGTAGCAAGTTCTCTGCACTGACTGTACCTGTAAATTGTAGGAATTCACAAGTGTAATTGGTAACGTGACCTTCTCAGAGCAAAACTATGAATATTACATCTACATTAAATAACACCTCTGTTGAATGCGGTCAGAATCCGTCACTGATACTATATGTCTTGGGTGCAATTATGTAGCTTTTAATGTGGTCAATTGCTATCCGACTGTGATCCGATCACTGAAAACACGTTAATGCTAGTTGTCCTATTAGATTACAGACATGGGATATATCACATAACTATATCATAGTGGTGGATACAGTATACAAATGAAACGCTGTTACTGAACATGTTGGTTTAGGTTGTCATATTATGTAAAGCTCAGCACAGAAAAGATTTGTTTCTCTCTATAAGTGGATGCAGTAAACATGTCAAGCATCTGTGGGTTGCAGACTGCAATACCAGCAAGGTAAGCACACAGTAATAAATTCTCTCACTACAAATCTATAAAAAAAGGATGGACAAACCAAGGAAAGCATGTGAACAGTATTTGAAGAAGATCACAACTGGGAAATTTTTCTTTGATTTTTAAAGACAATAATAAACAACTAAGCTTATTTATATTTAATGTCATAAGGATTTTTAATTAATTTTCAAAATATTTTATACATTACCATAAAGACCATTTACTTTCATTTTAAAGAAAACAAGGGTGAATCTGTCCAATCAAATTTCAGTGGGATAAGGTAAAGTCCCGCCCCACAATTTGTCTTGATGATTGTTTATTTTACTCTAAAGTAAACTGTATTACAGTTAAATGCTTTTGAATGCTGTTTTTGTGTTGTCTTTAAGTTTCATTGTTACATTTATGCTTAAAGGAGCACCAAGTATCCAACCATAGTGGATCTAACTGTATTAAATGTCTACTTGTAGTGTACTTCAAATCTTAAAAGTTTGTAAAAACTGTGCTTGTAGATAATATAATATTAATATAATAAAAGGCCACTTAAGTGTACTTAAAGAGAGTACACCTTCATGACGATTTCTTAACACACTTAAAAAGAGCATTTTGTAATTTTCAATTCAAATTTAATTTTAAGTACATTTTAAATCGCTGTTTTATCATTTTTGTTGTGCTCTAAAAAAAAGTACACTTAGTTTTATGTGCTGATGAACATACTAATGCACATATTTTAAGGACAGAAAATTATGAAACTATAATACACTTTTATTTAATTGCAATTAAAATACAATTTACGTATGTCCTACATTTAACATTCATTTCTCAAGTCAAGTATATTATTTAAAAAGTATGCTAAAAATGTACTTTAGCATGTACTCCTTTTTCACAAGGGTAGTGAGATTTTAGTGGTCAGTAATATGTCTTCATCTAATGTGATTCTAAATCACTATAATCATATTTGTTAAAATGATATTCATGGTATTCTGTGGAAAATGTGCTTTACTAGTATATATTTGATGTAACAGATGTTATTTTTGTACAGACTGCTGAATCATATAGATGGACACAGGAATTATTAAGGCAGAACATATAGTACGGAAAAGGGAAGCAACTACATGCATTTCATTTCCGCAAACTGCACATCCAGAGTCAATCATTCCAGCAATGCAGCAGATTTTACCTAGAACAGGACCTGCAATCTAGATGCAGCAATGAAAAGGCTACGTGTTCAAACTTTATTATTTTAGCAGCGGTGTTATTAGCCATGCATGACAGCTTTGGCCAAGCAGCGTGGAATATTAGCAGCAGCTACAGAGAAAAGGCTGAACCAGCCGATTTATGTTAATAATCCCTCCCCGACATGAGCATTAAGTGTTTAGCCTTGTCATTAGCATAGCCCACATGTCCGAGCAAGAGCAAGATGGCAACATGGCTGAATACCTGAGTCAGCGGTTTTTGAGTTATGCTTTTGTTTGTATCTGTCTGAAACAGAGGAGACACAAAGCAAAAGAGGAGACAGAAAAAAAATAAAGGAAGTAAGTTACATTCAGAGAGGCCTCTGGAACCCAAAGTAGCTCTAGTATCTCCTCGGGTAGTCACATGCTTTTGATATTATAACAGGCCACCATGCCAAGATGAGAAACACAGGCAGGTACCATATGAAAAAAAATGCAAGATGTTTTTTAGGACCCAAAGTAGGACAGTCAACAACAGTATATTCAAAATCGTTCAAATCCCATGATTAAAACAGGTCAGACACAATAAACATTATTTTATTTGACAACAGTGTGGAATGAAAAATAAATACTACTATTATACATCTACTAATTTATACTAATATTCAGTGGGGTCCAAAAATCTGAGACCTCTAATGTCTCTGTCTACTTCTATCACATTTTTAGAATTTAATTAAAAATAATTAAATACAAATTACATTATCTGCATTAATTAATTTGAGTGAAAAAAAAATCGTAAAGAACTCATAATGCCAGAAATTTGCTCATTTGATTAATTGTAAATATTTCTAATTCATTCCTGTGAATTCAAAAAGTTTGTTTTTTTCCAAGTAAAAAAAAAAAAACAGATTTTGAAAATACTGGATTTTCTAAGTGGCCTCAGACTTTTGGACTCAAATGCATAATGTCAAATTAGGTTACAAATTATTTTTTTCCTAATTAGTTTTTCTCTAGCAGTTCAAATGTATACAAAATTATATCTATTTCAAGTTGCTTAAGACTTTAAGGCACAAATGTTGCATATGAAAGCAATGAAATTGACACTTACTGTCACACACATAGGGTTTATCCTGATCGTCGTTGGCCACTGCCTCTGTTCGCCTGCGCCCAGAGCCTCGACCCTGATCAACAAATAACAGACAATTACATTACATAATCACTTTCTTTTTGTTTAGATCATTTCTCATTCATCTTTTCTTAGTCTCTGCACACACCATAAGTCAGAGAGATCAACACAAGTTTTCCTTTTTCATGTTTTATTTCCCTCTCCGGTGTCAGACCGCCCTGTCTCAAGCTGTCTCTTTTTCTTGCTCTCACTTGCCTTTTTTCCTTCACACCATCCACAGACTTTGATGAGTCATACTCATCACTCACCCTGCCTTTGTTTCGATGCTTCCTCTTTGGTGTGTCCACTTCAAAATCTTCATCGTCATGGAAACCATCCCCATTTTCATCTGCCTCAAGCACCCTCTGCAGAGAATGAAGAAAGTTGGGGTAAGCGATTAGATGACTAAGATCAATGCACTGCACAAGAAAAGACAATAGTCTACATATAGAAAAAGTGGAGAAATTTATTGCCATACATGGTCAATGGGGTCCTTAAAATGCTGGCATTTCGTAGCACCATAGTATAAGAAACACTAAAAGTGAATTGTTTTTATGAGTGGGTCATTGAATTATTCATTCAACCGATTCATTCAAAGATGCTGATTCATTCAGGAATGAAACAGCACCTACTGTGTGTTGCTTCTCCTGTGGCTTCGCTTGGAAGCATAAACAGATAATGTAACTGGTACAATTGAGTTTAAAATATAAGTTAACTTAATTAACTTCTATTTAACTATTGTATGAAAACAAGATTATACTCGCAGTCGTGCATTTTCTTGAATGATATTTGGTTACAACGTCTCTCTTGCTTGTGTGATATTGTGAAAATATATAGTAATGTGAAGTGCATTGTGTAGAAAGCATGCTGCAGTTTGTGTTTTGTTGAGTCTAGTGGTCCTTGCCCTAATAATGCGGTATTGTTTGCCAGAAGGTAGGAAGCAAAACAGCTTGCGGCTGGGGTGGATGAGGTCTCAGATGATGGATTGGGCTTTACAGCGACAGTGAATGGTGGATATCGCTGATTGATGGTAGATTGCATCTTAAAATTTTGCAAAGCATCTCTGCTGGGTTTGATAGTATTTTTGAACCATACAGTAATGCAGCTAGTAAAGAAGCTTTATATGGTGCTAGAAGTTTGAGAGAAATGGTTTCCCCATGCAAATTTTATGATATATTTTTACATTAGATGTCAAGTGGCACTCCAACCAAAACCAAAATGATTATTTATCAAACAAAAGTAACTGAAACTTCAATGATCATCGCTTCACCCTGAAGCGCTTGGTGAAGAAGGTGAAGCGATGATCATTGAAGCCAATCACAGACGTATCTGTTGAGCGCATGAACTCAATGACCAATTAGCGCTGTTTAAGAATCTGCTCAACAGTGCTCAAATCTTCGCGGGAAATGGACGTATTTAAAATTTCAGTACCGAATGGTATCGCGGTCGATACTTTTGACAACACTACATGCATGCGTCGTGGTACTCTCATGAACGAGAGACTGACATGAAGACACTGAATAGAAGAAATTGTTGAATCATTATTTTTGTTTTCTTTGCACACTAAAAAAGTAGGGTTAGAAAGCTCTCGGATTTCATCAAAAATATCTCAATTTGTGTTCCGAAGATGAACAAAAGTCTTACTGGTTTGGAACGACATGTAATTAATGACAGAATTGAATTTTTTGGGTGAACTATCCCTTTAAAATTGAAAGTGGAAATTCAATATATGACTTAAAATAACAAATTATTGATCAATTGTAAATGTATGAATAACAGCAGAACTATTATTTACCATATTTTAATATATTAAAAACAAAAATTGAGCCAAATTATTGATTAGTATTAGCCATTTTAACCAAATGAATGAAATGTACAGTATCTCACAAAAGTGAGTACACCCATCATATTTCAGCAACTATTTTATTATATCTTCTCAAGGGACAATACTATAAAAATGAAACTTGGATATATTTTAGAGTAGTCAATGTGCAACATGTATAGCAGTGTAGATTTACTGTGCTCTGAAAATAACTCAACATACAGCCATTATTGTCAAAATAGCTGGCAACAAAAGTGAGTACACCCTAAGTGATAACAGCTATATGTTGTTAAACCATGCAAAGCCACATGTCCTATTCATCATGTACATGTGTTTGTCTGCTTAACAGGACTATAGAAATGTGTGCATCTTGTATTAGAACAGTTAAAATTTAGTGCTTTGAGTACAATTCTCTCATACTGACCACTGGATGTTCAACATGGCACCTCATGGCAAAGAACTCTCTGAGGATTTGAGAGTTAGAATTGTTGCTCTCCACAAAGATGGCCTAGGCTATAAGAAGTTCGGTAACATCCTGAAACTGAGTTACAGTACAGTGGCCAGTGTCAAACAGAGGTTTTCCAAGACGGGTTCCACTCGGAACAGGCCTCGCAAGGGTCCTCGTGTTAGAAGTTAGGTCCTCGTGCTGTGCGTCAGGTGCAGAAGCTGGCTTCAAAAAAAACATACGCATTAGTTCTGCCAGCATTGCTTTAGAGGTTGCAGAAGTGAAAGGTCAGCTTGTCAGTGCTCAGACCATACGCAACACACTGCAACAAGTCGGTTTGCATGGCCGTCGTCCCAGAAGGAAGCCTCTTCTGAAGCTGGCTCACAAGAAAGCCTGCAAACTGTTTGCTGAAGACAACTTGTCCAAGAGCATGAATTACTGGAACCATGTCCTGTGGTCTGATGAGACTAAGATAAACTTGTTTGGCTCAGCATGTGTGGTGACGGCCTGGTGAGGAGTACCAAGAAAATTGTGTCTTGCCTACAGTCAAGCATGGTGGTGGTAGCATCATGGTCTGGGGCTGCATGAGTGCTGCTGGTACTGGGGAGCTGCGGTTCATTGAGGGAAACATGGATTCCAACATGTACTGTGATATTCTGAAGCAGAACATGATGCCCTCCCTTCAGAAACTGGGTTTTCCTACATGATAATGACCCTAAACACACGGCCAAGATGACAACTGCCTTGCTGATGAAGCTGAAGGTGATGGAGTGGCCAAGTATGTCTCCAGACCTGAACCCTATTAACCACATGTGGGGCATCCTCAAGTGGAAGGTGGAGAAGCACCATGTGTCTAACATCCAGCAGTGGAAGAGGATCCCAGCAACAACCTGTGCAGCTCTGGTGAATTCCAAGCCCAGCAGGATTAAGGCAATGCTAGACAATAACAATGGTGCTCACACAAAATATTGACACTTTGGACACAGTTTTGAAATATTCACTTAGGGTGTACTCACTTTTGTTGCCAGCTATTTTGACAATAATGGCTGTGTGTTGAGTTATTTTCAGAGCACAGTAAATCCACACTGCTATACATGTTGCACATTGACTACTCTAAAATAAATCCAAGTTTCATTTTTATAGTATTGTCCCTTGAGAAGTTAAAATAAAATAGTTGCTGAAATGTGAGGGGTGTACTCACTTTTGTGAGATACTGTATTTTCACCAAAACACTGTAGAGTTCTACACAACAAAAGGGAAGTAGGAGGTATTTTACAATTTTAAAAGTTGATAGGCCTATTTATTTTGCCTTAAAAGGGTCATATGATGTGATTTCAAGTTTTCCTTTCAAGTCTCAAAACCAAAGACATATTCTTTATAAAAGTTAAGACTCGGCCACGCCCCCCTAAAATGGCTCATTCAAACACGCCCCCACATGGCTACGTCATGGTGTGGGGAGATTTGCAAAACACCGCCCAAACGTATACGCAATGAAAGAGGGCAGAACTTTTGTTCTCGCTGTAGTATTGTTGCTGCTGCCGGCGCCATGTCCTGGAGACGCTGTGTGTTTCGTTGTGAAAGCGAAACTACTTTGTTTGGGCTTCCAAAAGAGGACACAACTAGAAATTAGTGGTTAAGTTGTATTTACAACACTGTTCTAGAACAGTTCAACCCAAATATTCGAGTGTGTGCAGCACATTTTACAGAGGACTATTTCCTGAACCTGGGAGCAGCCTGCCAGCTATGCTCAAAGACTGTTTCTATAAAGTGGGGCAATTCCAACTTTGCAAGGACAGTTTGGCGCTTCTGACTCACAGCCTGTAAGTATGTTTTCATATTTAAAGAATTTGCAACTGACTATTCAAATGTGAGTTTTGAGCCGTGTAAAAGTAGCTCTTGTTGTTTGTCGTTTCTCCGATCACAAATGCAGACATGGTAATGTTTAATGTTTACACGGCGCGATGCAACGTGATGCGTAAAAAGACAGTATAAGTCATTATAATCAGTAATTATGTCCCCACTGGATGCAACAAATGCCTCGTTTGTAATGGGTTTTATTCTTTTTGTGTCGTCGCGCCGGGACACGGCATCACAATACGGTAAGGGGCGTAACATTTCCATCTCACACTTGAGGTATTCGGCCAATCACAACGCACAGGATAGCTGGCCAATCAGAGCACGCCTCGCTTCTCAGAACGATGAGCTTTGTAAAAATCGGTGTGTTTCAGAAAGGCGGTGCATCGAGGAGCAACAATAATGTACAGTATATGGAAAATAATGTGCTGTTTTGAACCTTAAACCGCATAAACACATTGCATTACACAAAATACACAAAATAATGTTCTTTTTAGCAATGTCATATGACTCTTTTAAAGCTGCACTAAGCAATTTTTGAAAAACACTTTTGACCACTCTGTAAGTCTTAATACATTATCGTGCACTTCCAAACCAATTGGAGCTGGATGTGTTACCTGTCACGTTTCTCAGGGAGTCAGGAACACGGAACGAGGAGACACGGAGAATTCACAAAATCAGAGTCTTTCATATCCAACAGGGTTACATGGAGCACAGGCAGGGAAGACATTCAAGGACCGACAAACACTAACTGAATGGACTGGGGCTTTTAAAGACAGGGCAATCAAGGAACTAAGGAGAGACACCTGGAATCAAATTAACAATTAACATGAGGGAGAAACTGGGTCACGGAACACCTGGGGAGCAAAAATCACAACAAAAACAGTCCATGATCCTGACATAACTCCCCTTCCCGGAAGGAGTGTCCTCGCACCGTAGAAACATCCAAAGGGGAGGGGCGGGCGGGAACTAAGGAGGAGGCTCAGGAGGAGGATGGACACCCGGGAGGGGGCCGGCAGACGGAGACCAGGGAGGCGACGACGGAGGGAGGAGCCAGGGGAGAGACAGGAGGGACCCAGAGCAGGAGGAGCCTGGCAGGACCCAGGCCACAGCCATAACAGTGGCCCACGGTGGAGCCGACGGAGGGAGGAGCCATGGAGGAGGAATGGCCGCCGACTCCAGGGGGCCGACCAACGGTGGCGGAGCAGGTGGAGGAGGAGCCCGAGGTGGAGACGGACAGCCGAAGAGCAAGGGCGACAGGGAGGATCCGGAGGTCCAAGGTGGAGCAGATAGTGCCGGCGACCTATTTGGAGGCGTGCATCCGGGAGGCCACGGTGGAGCTGGAGCGACGGAGAGAGGAGGAGCCGAGGGGATGAAGGAGCCTGACAGAGCCAGAGGGACAAAGTGACGAGGCGAAGCCAGAGGAGTGGAGTCCCGAGGTGCAGGATGGTCGACACCAGACCAAGGCGGAGCCGGAGGGACGAGGGAGCCCGGCGGAGCTAAAGGACTGCCGGGCCACAGTGGAGAGGAGGGAGCTAGGAGCCATGGTGGAGCCGACGGGTCAACAGACCCGTCGATGGTAGTCCCGCCGAGCTCGCACCGCATAGATGGTGGGCTGCGGGCAAACAGAGGAGCTGCCAGACGACAGCGGTGGAGGAGGCAGGAGTGGGTGGGAGGGCGGTCATTTGAGAGCCACCAGACTTCCAGGGCTGACCTCAGGAACAGGAGCCAACACTGGAGGGCACTCTGGAGGCGCGGGCTCTGGAGGACGCTTAAGGGGAGCCACTCCGCGGCGATCCTCAGCTCTGTCGCTCCGTGCGGCGATGGCTCGTCGGTCGCGGCGGGCGATGGCTCTCCGTCAGCAGTGGGCTCAGGCATGCTTTCCACGCAGCGGGGAGATGGTGGGCTGGGCACTGGGTCGGGAGTGGCACTGGCGAGATTCTCCTGGGAACAGGCGGGGAACGGAGATCCGTTTCTCGCCAGTGTCTACTCAACAAAGGCGGCGAAATTCGCTCGAGGTCCATCCTCGGACGACGGCGCTCTGTACGCGGAGTTCAAGCTGGTGTCGTAGAACAAACAGAGCACGTTGTCCAGGTAGGTGGTGAGGCTGGCGTGGACCAGGAACAATCTGGTGTGACCCTCGAGGGGTCTCTCCCCCTGATCCAGCAGGAGGAGGAGTTATTCCAGGCAAAGGAGGGGATCCATAGGGAATACACACAACAGAAACAAAACACTGAGGAAAAAGGCGGAAACAAAAACGGAGGGTAAACACACGGAGGTTACTGACTTTTGGTCGGTCCTTCTGTCACGTTTCTCAGGGAGTCAGGAACACGGAACGAGGAGACATTCACAAAATCAGAGTCTTTAATATCCAACAGGGTTACATGGAGCACAGGCAGGGAAGACATTCAAGGACCGACAAACACTAACTGAATGGACTGGGGCTTTTAAAGACAGGACAATCAAGGAACTAAGGAGAGACACCTGGAATCAAATGAACAATTAACATGAGGGAGAAACTGGGTCACGGAACACCTGGGGAGCAAAAAACAACAAAAACAGTCCATGATCCTGACATTACCTGGATTTCCAGTAGTGTCTCTTCCTCTTTAGAGTTATTGTTCCTCTTGTCCAAGATCCCATCACCACGTAACAGTGCCTCCAGGGCCGTGGCCTCTGTCGCGGGGGCTTCTCTCTTGGTCATCAGCTCAGCCTCTAAACATAAAAAAGAAAGAAGTAGAAAATGAGAATGTCTGGTAAACAGCCAGTAGAAGCAGCTTCTTTGAACCTCTCATCCATAAATATGAGGTCCAAATGTCTGAGACAAATTATATTACTTGCATAATACTGTGTGAAAAGGTGTGTTAAAAATAAATAAATAAATAAATTCCTTAGTATGTAGTATTTCTGTTTCTATATGTTTCTTATTATTTCCAGGTTTAAATAAAACCTCAGATTAAAATTCCATTTTTTTCCCCAGATTTTGGACCCCACTGTATATCTAAATAGAAGGTACAATCAGCTAGAGACACTGAGTGCACTGAATCACTTTTCTGAAGTCACTTCATGAAGGCATCGGTTTCACACAGGCAGACAGAGTTGGTGTGTGTGTGTGTGTTTTCCACCATCAGTTTCGGTAGGTTTCCTGGACACACCAGCCATCAATATGTTTTTATAGGGTGGATAGCTTTTCAAAGCTCATTAAAGGTGAAAAGCTCCAGGTGCTGAAGACAAAATGGAGGATGTGTGTGTATGGAGGGGAAGGCAGGAGAAAGCTGTGTCTCATTTCCCTCCCTATATGTTTATGATGTGAATTGGTATATCATAAAAATACTATCGAGCACTAGCAAAGGCCTGGATCCACTAAGCATTTGGACATTTATGACTCATTTACATATGACATAACAGCAAGATCATGCATCCAAACATAGCTGAATCTGATATTTTCAACATTGCTACATCCACCTTATTTTGCAACATGGGAGTAAGCTATTTTCTTATGAATAAGAAAAATAAAGTGGATATGCATCATGAATTTGCTGTTTAAATGTACAGTTATGAAGTATGTGCTTGTCTTGCATTTTTGTTAATCAAGCAAAACTGATTATGTACATATATTAACTTTCATACATAAATATAATAAAGCAAGACACAAAATACTTACAATATAAATATCAGTAGTACCTTAGGAAAAAATATACATATACTACTGTTTTGGGGACAGCAAGTTGTTTTTTGAACAAATTCACAATATTTAAGAGGGCAGCTTTATTTATTTATTTATTTATTTATTTTTATTAATGATACAATTTATATAATAAATCAGTAATAATGTGGATCTATTACAATTTGAAATAACAGTTTTCTATTTCAATATATTTTAAAATAATTTATTCTTATGATGGAAAAGTTGAATTTTTATCAGCCATTACGTCAGTCTTCAGAAAAATTTATTATTATTATCATCATTGAAAACAGTTGTTCTGCTTAATATGTTTGAAAAAAACTGTGATATTCTTAAGATCCTTTGATTAATAGGATGTGCAAAAGAACAGTGCTTATTTGGAATAGAATTTTTTGTAACATTGTAACTATATATTTCTGGCCTAATAAATATATTAATTTCTTTATACATTTTTGTCTTCTTTTAATACCTCTAATTACTGTATAAACCTTTTACTGGCTTAGGTTTTTCCCCTTTACTGCACATGAGGGACATCTGATGTTCACTGGTTGTTACCATGCATTCTGGGTATGAAGTGAACGTTTCAGTGCAGTGGAACCATTTTGACAATGGAGAGCCTTAGAAATGGATGACTCTCTTAGAAGTGCACTTATTGGTAAACTAAGGAGTGGATTGAAACACACCCTTAGGTCTGTCATAATATTTGAATTGTTTTCTGATCTATAATCTGCATCAGCGGATTTAAAGTGTTCCCAGAAGCTGTGGTTTCCGATGGCCATATCATGTGTTTGCTGTAAGATGCTCCTACTCCGTATGTGTGTACATGATTGAGAATGTTTTTATGAATCTCTGTCCTTGTCTTTATTCTCTTTGTGTCTGATTGAGCCGAGACACACTCTTCCCCTGGGAGAGGAGCTGAAAATAGCGCAAGCTGCCAGTCAGGGGCTGATTGCAGCCGCCCATCCCCCGTTTCCAGACGCCAATCATGAACAAGAGGCTACGAGAGGTTGATGTCTACAGACACAAATCATAAGGTCTTAATCATCGCAATATAATACAGCACTGCAATATTTATGCATGCCATTAAATCACGACATTGGCACTGAAAAGGCATGCGCTGACTGGAAAGACTATGTACTGTTTTTAATTAAGAATTTAGCAAGACCACTCTGAGGAGTCCGTTTCACATGGCAAATGTAGAGCATAACGAATATATCAGTTTACTGAGATGCAGCTATTTGGTGTTGTCATAGTGGCGTGATTATATAGCAGACAAAATAGACTGATTGAATCAGTTTATTGAATTAGAGGCTGTTCTACATGCCATATCTGCTGTGGAGAAAAAGAAAGCATATGAAAATTTACATTGGAATTGAGCTTGCTTGCTTGTCATTATGAACCAGGCTTGGATGGGATATTGGACACCAAACCTGTTTACAGTGGCTGAGCACCCAGAAATGTACAACACAAACACATTTCAGACAGGAAGCGTAGGAACGATGTCCTGCTGTAACAGAGCAGAGTTATGCCTCTCTATAGTGTAAATATTACGATTCCAGGACTCTGGAAAACACATAACTTAAAGGGATAGTTCACTCAAAAATGAAAATTACGCCATTATTTACTTATATTCATGTTGTTCCAAAGCAGTTTGACTGACTTTCTGCTGTGCAACATGGAGTTTAGTGCAGAGACTACTTTTATGCTGTTTTTACATATTTTTTGAAGCTTGAAAGCTCCAGTCCCGATAACTGTAGTTGGGGTCAGTACAGTTTTTTTTTAAGAAATCAATGGCTTTATTCCGCAAGGATGCTTTAAAATGATCAAATATGACAGTAAAGACATTTCTAATGTTACAAAAGATTTTGTATTTCAAATAAATGCTGTTCTTTTTAACTTTCTACTCATCAAAGAATTCTGAAAAATATGTCTCATGGTTTCAACATTGAAAATAATATTAAAAAAGCTTTTTGGGCACCAAATCAGCATATTAGAATGATTTCTGAAGGATCATGTGATACTGAAGACTGGAGTAATGACTGCTGAAAATCCAGCTTTGCCATCACAGAAATAAATTAAATTTTAAACTATATTAAAATAGAAAACATTTCTTTTCAACTGTAAAAATATTTCACAATATGACTATTTTTTCTGTATATTTGAGCCAATAAATACAGCCTCTGTGAGCAAAAGGGACTTTCAAAAATATACCCCAAATATTTAAATTTCAGAAGGACACAGAAGAAAGAGAGTCATATAGAAATGAGGGTGAGTAAATAATGACAGAACTTTCATTTGGGCATGAACTATCCCTAAGAATAAATTGCAATGCATCTTAATTATTCATAATGCCAAAATGTCTGAATGGCTTTTGAGGGGTTAATTGTGGATCCTGCATGACACTTGGCAGGAGTTGTTTTGTTATTCAAATCCTTCTTCTGATATCTGCATTATTGGAAAGCAATCACACTTTACTTGAGGCCTGAATCAGTTTTATTCACTGTTTTTTTGCCAAACTCATGCTGGCTGAGCTCCAAGTGAAGGTCAGGGGTTCTTATATTGCTTTACTGCTATTGTATTTCCAGGGACAGCTAAGAAAATAATAGAGTGGCTTTCTTGTTGACACAGACAGGCCTTTATGTGCCTTTATCGAGTTCTTCAAGCCCTTCTGTAGCCCCCCATCAGTCCCCAAGACTTACAATCTAATGCTGCATAGCCAAATGATTAAAGGGGCCCGGTCAGGGCACATACAGACAAAGAGAAGGATAATGAGACCCAGATGGGCCGGTTCTACAGCCTCTGAATGACCTTAGAGCAAAGAAGCAAGGATGGAGAGAGAAAAGAGCAGCAAGAAAGAATTCAAAACCAAAATCTAAGCTTGAGAGAAATCACACAATTAGCCGCAATCATGATCTCACCGAGTCGGAGTTCACAAAGGCGAAGCTGGGGGTCAAGTGGTGGGTGAAGTCGCCTCTTCTTTCTCCAGCAACGCGCTGGGTAGGTGTACATCTGACCTGCTGCCAACCCTGCGATCAGACAGTAGTAGCATGGTTTGAATATAAGCACCATTTGGATGGGATTATTTTTGAAGACAAAGTTTAGGCTGAAATTAATGATGGAAGATATGTGTAATTTCATATACCAATCTGGATTAGAAACTGTTGTCTGGATGTGGATGTTATGAGATGTCAAGTGTTCTTAGGTTGAATAAAATGATTTTTAAAAAAACTGCATAAATTCATATTTAATTTTGATAAAATATAGTAAAAATATTGTAAAAACAGAATTATTGTGAAATAATATTACAACTTATAATAACTGTTTTCTATTTTAGTATATTTTAAAATTTCATTTATTTAGGTGATGGCAAATCTTAATTTTTAGTAGTCATTACTCCATAAAAACCTTCAAAAAAAAAAAATATATATAACAACAACAAAAAACATTTCTTATTTATATCAATGTTAAAAACAGTTGTACTGCTTAATATATATTTTTCTGATTCTTTGATGAATGGAAAGTTCAAATGAAAAGCATTTATTTGAAATAGGAATGTTTTGTGACCAATGGTATATTGTAACGAAGTAATAATACTTCGTTACAGTACTTAAGTATTTTTCGGGAGTATCTGTACTTTACTTGAGTTTTTATATTTCAGCTAACTTTTACTTTTACTCCACTACATTTCCTAATTAAAATGTATACTTTTACTCCGATACATTTCCCCGAAGCATATTCGTTACTTACTACAATATAGTAATAGAACACAGACCGCAAGCAAGCAGGTTTGACGAATCAGTGGTCTGGCGTTTGCCAGTTAGACTCCTAAAAAACACCTTTGCTCATGTGCAAACAAGTGCGCGCACAACCGCGGATGATTTCATTTTCCATTCAAGTCGAGTCTGGGGTGTGCGATACAGCATCGTCTGCCATAATATGGTAAGTGTTGTTGTAATGATGTGCGATCTGACACTTTCAAGTAGGCTATATCACCAAATCACACACAGAGTGCAAGCACATTGATTTATAAGTCTATTAATATTCAAAATTCCAGGCATTCTAAATTGTAGATGGCAAAAATGCTTCTGTATGCTTTTATATTTATATAATTTAATATAGTTAACTTCTATATCTATCTATATCACACAAAGAGTACTGTTTTTCTGCAGATATCAGCATGAACACACTTAATAATCATATTATTAATACAAGTTCAGTAAAGCAATAAGTGACTTTTTGCTTTGATTTTAGACATAATATTGCTTGTTTTTGCTCAATTTTGCCAACGAAAACAGTTCCAAACAAAGATCACAGCACTGTTTTGAGTCTCTGAGCAATGGACAGTGTTTACTTATTGAATGTATCAGCTTTTTCAACGAATCGGTTGAATAAATGATTCAGTGATTCACTCATTAACACAGCCAAATGCTTTGTTTCTGAATGAATCAGTCGTTTGAATGAATCGGTTGTATCTCAATGACTCACTCATTAACAGTCACTTGCTGTCACCTACTGCCAGTTTTAATTTCATATTTCGACTATTTTTTTCATGTTTTAAATTATTTCAAATATCAGTATTCAACGTTTTTTGTTAATAACAAAACATTAGGCCTATTTATGCATCTGTAACTGCAGTGTAAATGCATTCATGTCCCCTCTGAGATACATAAACTGTGTAAATACATCTAAATGCTATTTCAGATGCAGATTCCAGAAATGTTTTCTTATGTTGGAATAAAAGACACTAAGTACCGGATGAAGTGCTTCTTATTCTTACCCAAAAATACAAAATGGAAGAAAGAGTTCAAACTGAAAACAATCTTGCTACTCAAGCTGTATGAATATCTTTTATATATATTTATTTGCTGCTTTTCCATTTTGCATTTACTTGTACTTTTACTTTCAATACTTACGTTTAAGATTTAAAAAATACTTTTCGTACTTAAGTACAATAAATATCAGACACTTTAAGACTTTTACTCAAGTAATATTCTAAACGGTGACTTCAACTTCTACCAAAGTCATTTTCTGATAAGATATCTGTACTTTTACTTTAGTATGGCTTTCAGGTACTTTATACACCACTGTTTGTGACATTGTCTTCACTGTCACTTCTGATCAATTTAATGCACCTTTGCTGAATAAAATCATTGATTTCTTTAAAAAAATAAATCTTACTGATCCCAAACTTTTGAAGGACAGTGTGTGTAAATGTAAATTTTGACTTGCAGGCATCACACTAGAAAACACAAAACTAGTCTTATCTGGATAGAGCTTTAGACACAAGAACTTGAATAAAACATCTTAAATGAAAACGCTGGCATCAGGGGTTTTCACAGGGCCAGCATATATTCTGTGCAGTTATATACAGGTGCATCTCAATAAATTAGACTGTCGTGGAAAAGTTCATTTATTTCAGTAATTCAACTCAAATTGTGAAACTCGTGTATTAAATAAATTCAATGCACACAGACTGAAGTAGTTTAAGTCTTTGGTTCTTTTAATTGTGATGATTTTGGCTCACATTTAACAAAAACCCACCAATTCACTATCTCAACAAATTAGAATACTTCATAAGACCAATAAAAAAAAAACATTTTTAGTGAATTGTTGGCCTTCTGGAAAGTATGTTCATTTACTGTATATGTACTCAATACTTGGTAGGGGCTCCTTTTGCTTTAATTACTGCCTCAATTCGGCGTGGCATGGAGGTGATCAGTTTGTGGCACTGCTGAGGTGGTATGGAAGCCCAGGTTTTTTGACAGTGGCTTTCAGCTCATCTGCATTTTTTGGTCTCTTGTTTCTCATTTTCCTCTTGACAATACCCCATAGATTCTCTATGGGGTTCAGGTCTGGTGAGTTTGCTGGCCAGTCAAGCACACCAACACCGTGGTCATTTAACCAACTTTTGGTGCTTTTGGCAGTGTGGGCAGGTGCCAAATCCTGCTGGAAAACGAAATCAGCATCTTAAAAAAGCTGGTCAGCAGAAGGAAGCATGAAGTGCTCCAAAATTTCTTGGTAAACGGGTGCAGTGAATTTGGTTTTCAAAAACACAATGGACCAACACCAGCAGATGACATTGCACCCCAAATCATCACAGACTGTGGAAACTTAACACTGGACTTCAAGCAACTTGGGCTATGAGCTTCTCCACCCTTCCTCCAGACTCTAGGACCTTGGTTTCCAAATGAAATACAAAACTTGCTCTCATCTGAAAAGAGGACTTTGGACCACTGGGCAACAGTCCAGTTCTTCTTCTCCTTAGCCCAGGTAAGACACTTCTGACATTGTCTGTGGTTCAGGAGTGGCTTAACAAGAGGAATACGACAACTGTAGCCAAATTCCTTGACACGTCTGTGTGTGGTGGCTCTTGATGCCTTGACCCCAGCCTCAGTCCATTCCTTGTGAAGTTCACCCAAATTCTTGAATCGATTTTGCTTGACAATCCTCATAAGGCTGCGGTTCTCTCGATTGGTTGTGAATCTTTTTCTTCCACACTTTTTCCTTCCACTCAAATTTCTGTTAACATGCTTAGATACAGCACTCTGTGAACAGCCAGCTTCTTTGGCAATGAAAGTTTGTGGCTTACCCTCCTTGTGAAGGGTGTCAATGATTGTCTTCTGGACAACTGTCAGATCAGCAGTCTTCCCCATGATTGTGTAGCCTAGTGAACCAAACTGAGAGACCATTTTGAAGGCTCAGGAAACCTTTGCAGGTGTTTTGAGTTGATTAGCTGATTGGCATGTCACCATATTCTAATTTGTTGAGATAGTGAATTGGTGGGTTTTTGTTAAATGTGAGCCAAAATCATCACAATTAAAAGAACCAAAGACTTAAACTACTTCAGTCTGTGTGCATTGAATGTATTTAATACACGAGTTTCACAATTTGAGTTGAATTACTGAAATAAATGAACTTTTCCACGACATTCTAATTTATTGAGATGCACCTGTAGATCTGTGAGATACATGGTCTTAGTTATTCATCTATCCAGTCTCTTAATGGTAAAATAGAGGAATTGAGAGCAAGAAAAACCCAGAATAAAAAAAACATCCAATAAACACTGGTCTACCACAAAGTGTAGGGTGTGGCTATGGAGCTTATAGTAGCGAGGCGCTGACTCTATTTGTGTCCGGTTCTCAGCAGGCATATTGTTCCCTTTGGCAGCTGTATGTCTAGATATTGGCTGTTTTGGTTAGATAATAAGGAAAGGAATGCTGTGGAAAGACTAGAGACATACTTCTGTCCCATTACATTGAATAGTGCAATGCATTGTTTAACATGTTACAAACTTACAATTTCCTAAACACTAGTATGCTGTATAAACACACACCAACACATAGTTTTATCGTTAAATCAAGCTGTATTTTAAGTGGATTTTAAAATCGAAGTGTACACTGCCAAAGTCCAACTTTCCAAATGCCTGTGATGAGAAAAAAAAAAAACTGTACAATGACCGGACATGATGTAGTTTACCAATTTTAAACATTTGTTTAGATGACTGTGTCTTGAGACGACAGCACCCTACAAACCCCTTCATCCAATTTGTAGTTCATTTAATGCACACGAACACATATGCAATATAAGTAAAATATTGCTGATATATGCTAAAAGGAGAGTTCACCCAAAAAATCTTTTACTCACTATCGTATCATCCCAATCTCATATGACTGACTGGCTGTTAAGCTCCAAGAACACAAAAAACACACCAAAAAAAAAATTGCAATTTTACCATTCAATAGTTTTCAACAGAAACAGGCTGAAATTTAATCCATTATTCAGCGATAATCCTACCGTCCACTGAGCTGTTAACTAAAAAACCACTGTGACCAGATCAGTCATTGAATTCATAAACAAATCAGTCTTGTTACAGATTCACTTTGTTGAAAAGAGTGATTCATTCACTTACACAGTTGTCATATTTAACTTTCAGTCAGTTCCTCACATAAAGTTACTGTATGGTGGACCACTTATTTATTTAGCGTTTTAATAAATGTCTTATAATATTAATATAATATTATTATATTTGTATATTGTCACGGTGCACACACGAGGGAAGCGAGGAGACGAGGATAACTCAAAATACAGTCTTTAATAAATCCAAATCAAGACAAGACAGGGCAAAACAAGGCAAGGCTGGGACACACAGGAACACCAGGGAGTAACGAGTGGACCAGACGAAAACTAACAGAACAGGCAGAAACTAAATACACATGATAATTAGACACACAGCTGAAAGAAATCAATAAACAATCAAACTTAACAAGGACAGGAACAGGAAGGACCAAATAAGGGCATGGAGGGGAAAACATACAAGACAAGACAGACAAGACTGTGACATATATAAGCCTTGTATGTGTTCTGTTATATAATATTATTATATAATATTATTAAATTTGTATATAAGCCTTGTATGTGTTTTGCTATACATTCTATTAATAACATAATATAATATAATATAATATAATATAATATAATATAATATAATATAAAGCACACCTCGCTTTTCAGAATGATGAGCTTTGTAAAAATCTACGTGTTTCAGAAAGGTGGGGCAGAGAGTAACAACAATAATGTACAGTATGTGGAAAATAATGTCTTTTTTTAACCTTAAACCATGTAAACACATTGCATTACACCAAATACACAAAATAATGTTATTAGAATAAAATAATGTTATAGCATCAACATATGACCCCTTTAAAAGACTGTGAACAGTCACTGTATGAAAAAATACCACTTTTTTGTGAAGACTCTTAACAAATATGTATTTTTCTCTTCCACAAAAAATATGTAAATAAATAAATAAAATGTATAATAATAAAAATAATAACAGCATGCAGGTTTGTAATAATATGTAGGTAAGTAAATAATAAAATAATTTTTCTTTTCATTCTGAATCTTTTTAACGTTAATGTTATTTTAAAGGCAAATGCAGAACGTGCTACCTGGCCCCCGGTGCCGCTTCTCCATCCAGATGTAACAGTTGTTCTGAGCTACGCCTGTCTGAGAGTCCAGGAAGGGCATGCGTACACTGCGCTCTGCACACAAGCGGGCATTGTAGCTGCGACAGTGCTCAATGGCCTCCCTGTAGAACTGGTCCCCGAGCCTGAGGAAGACACATTTGGAGAGGAAACCTGGTTTTAGCATCAATCATGCCAGTCCATACTAGTGTGGATCATTAAAAAGAGATTCTGAACAGTGCCACCTTCAACTAGTAATTAATAGTATCCAAATAGTATCTCATTGCAGGCTAAACTTCCATACGTTAGTCAGACTACGAAGATGTTAAGTTTTAAAGAGCTTGCTTTGGAAAAGATAAGGCTATTTCTGTTGACTAATACCACTGCAGTTCAATACAGCTTAAAGTGTTTTGTGCTGTTGAGCCTTTGGGTCATGCTTTCTTTTCACAATTCATTTTCCCACAGTGTTATCCAAGTCATTCTCTTGGTAGTCAAAAGGCACAGAGATGTGACTACTAACTTCCAAACAGAAAGACAGGAGATACACTGGACCTGAGACAGCCTGCATGGCTTCTCTCCCCATAACTGCCTCCTGTTTCGATTAGATCACTCTTCTCTGGACTAGAGGATACACAGATATGTGAGGAATGCTGGGCTGGACAAAGAGGAGTATTCCAACCCAGTATAGTGACACAAAGAGCCTCAGTGTTTGGAGGGAGCAGGAGAGAAAAAGAGCAGGCAGGTATGAAAAGCAAAGGACTGAGAAAGACAAATGAGACAACTAACATTTGATAGCCTTGACTACTCACAAAAGTAGCTTTGAGAATTGAGAACCAGTTCTTATTCAGAACCATTTCCATTCAAATAAAACTGTTACCATTCTGGAACATCTGTAAATATGAACAGAAACAGTTCATGACCTTCATGTCATTCCAAATCTGTGACTCTTTCTTTCTTCTCTAAAAGAAGATATTTTGAAAAACAGTGCAGTCCAGTGTTGTTTTGGACTAGTGCTGTCACGATATCAGATTTTAGCTACACAATTATCCTGCCCAAAATAATTGACAATAGCAATATTATTGCAATATCTAAAGAAATTCTGGGGGAAAAAAATACTATCAGTGAAATTGATCTGTAACTTTGTTTATTTTGTGTTTTATTTTTTTCAATAAATCACACTCAAAATATGAGTGTATGGAGGCGGAAATAGAATTTGTAACCATAACTATACAAATGCATTCAAAAAAAAATGGTGTTGATTGGAAATTTATGCAGACTGGTGTGTCTAATGTTTTTTTTTTATTTTTTTTTATAGAGGATTTTAAAAAAAAAAAAACTCCATCTTTTTCCATTTTATGAAGGGTGGTAACCAGTGTGTTACAATACCACCACGTACTAAGTCGGAGTGTCAGCCAGTTTCCAAATTTCAAATACTAATTTCCAAATTAGTTATTTATTACTGGATGTGTAGTATTATTAACATAAAATCGATATTTCACTCTTAAAATATCACAGTCAATTCCGATGTATTGCAACACCCCTATTTTAGACCCCATTGACTTCCATCAACTGTTTTTGTCCAAACATTCTTCAAGATGTCTTTTGTTTGTGTGTGTGTGTGTGTGTGTGTGTGTGTTCCACAAAAGAAAGCAAGTCATACAAGTTTAAAATGACAAAGGTGAGTAAATGATGATAGAATTGATGATAGAATTGTCATTTTTGGCTTTTTTTCTTTGTCACATGTGACATGCCACATTGATAGTATATAATACACACACACACACACACACACACACACACACACACACATATATATATATATATACATATATATATATATATATATATATATATATATATATATATATATACACACTAAGGCTGGGCAGTATATTGAGTTTGTACGATATATTGATATATTTTTTTATAAGCGATACGGTATGAAGCAATACCGTTAATATCGATATAGTTTGATATGAGCGCATCTGAAAAAATATCTAGGGAGGACACAGACTGAACTGCTGCGGAGAAAGTGCATAATACAATTTGTTCCAAACATGTGACAAGCTTTATATGAAGGGCTTTAAAAAAACTCGTAAGATATAGTAGCCTATAGTTTATAGTTTCAGTTTAAAGCGGCTCTGACAGAAAGGCTGACAGAGATGCTACTCACACTGTTTAATTTATTTTCCTTAATGCATAACTTACATTTTACATGTATATTCTCCATCTGTAAATGTTAGAAAGCCATGGAAATATTTCCATTTTGCTGTCAGAAGTGCATGAGCTTTTGCTCTGCGATTCTCCGCTAAACTTCACAGACTTCATTTAGAACGAGTGCCGCGACGAGCGACTAAAATATACATTTTGCTGAAATATTTGTAGTTGGGCAATAAATGTGACATGTAGAATTTTAAACCTACAAGTAAGTGTATTTGTATGATAGCACTAACTGTAAAGTGCAATGGGGTAATCAAAATAGCCTTTTTATTCAATTAGTCTGTGCTTTTTTATTATTTTCATTTTTAGTTTAATAGCCTAAATACCGAGATATACAGGTGCATCTCAATAAATTAGAATGTCGTGGAAAAGTTCATTTCAGTAATTAAACTCAAATTGTGAAACTTGTGTATTAAATAAATTCAATGCACACAGACTGAAGTAGTTTAAGTCTTTGGTTCTTTTAATTGTGATGATTTTGGCTCACATTTAACAAAAACCCACCAATTCACTATCTCAACAAATTAGAATACTTCATAAGACCAATAAAGAAAATACATTTTTAGTGAATTGTTGACCTTCTGGAAAGTATGTTCATTTACTGTATATGTACTCAATACTTGGTAGGGGCTCCTTTTGCTTTAATTACTGCCTCAATTCGACGTGGCACGGAGGTGATTAGTCTGTGGCACTGCTGAGGTGGTATGGAAGCCCAGGTTTCTTTGACAGTGGCCTTCAGCTCATCTGCATTGTTGGGTCTGGTGTCTCTCATCTTCCTCTTGACAATACCCCGTAGATTCTCTATGAGGTTCAGGTCTGGTGAGTTTGCTGGCCAGTCAAGCACACCATGGTCATTTAACCAACTTTTGGTGTTTTTGGCAGTGTGGGCAGGTGCCAAGTCCTGCTGGAAAATGAAATCAGCATCTCCATAAAGCTTGTCAGCAGAAGGAAGCATGAAGTGCTCTAAAATGTCCTGGTAGATGGCTGCGTTGACTGTGGACTTCAGAAAACACAATGGACCAACACCAGCAGATGAAATGGCAGCCCAATTCATCACTGACTGTGGAAACTTCACACTGGGCTTCAAGCAGCTTGGATTCTGTGCCTCTCCAGTCTTCCTCCAGACTCTGGGACCTTGATTTCCAAATGAAATGCAAAATTTACTTTTATCTGAAAAGAGGACTTTGGACCACTGAGCAACAGTCCAGTTTTTTTCTAGCCCAGGTAAGATGCTTCTGACATTGTTTCTGTTTCAGAAGTGGCTTGGTAGCCCTTTTCCTGAAGACGTCTGAGCGTGGTGACTCTTGATAACTGACTCCAGCTTCAGTCCACTTGTTGTGAAGCTCTCCCAAGTGTTTGAATCAGCTTTGTTTGACAGTATTCTCAAGCTTGTGGTCATCCCTGTTGCTCGTGCACCTTTTCCTACCCCATTTCTTCCTTCCAGTCAACTTTTCACTTAATATGCTTTGATACAGCACTCTGTGAACAGCCAACCATTCAGTAATGACCTTCTGTGACTTACCCTCTTTGTGGAGGGTGTCAATGATTGTCTTCTGGACAACTGTCAGATCAGCAGTCTTCCCCATGATTGTATAGGCTATTGTGTAACCATTTTGAAGGTTCAGGAAACCTTTGCGGGTGTTTTGAGTTGATTAGCTGATTGGCATGTCACCATATTCTAATTTTTTGAGATAGTGAATTGGTGGGTTTTGTTAAATGTGAGCCAAAATCATCACAATTAAAAGAACCAAAGACTTAAACTACTTCAGTCTGTGTGCATTGAATTTATTTAATACACAAGTTTCACAATTTGAGTTGAGTTAGTGAAATAAATGAACTTTTCCACGACATTCTAATTCATTGAGATGCACCTGTATACTGTATCAGCCAAAAAATACCAAGAAATCAGCCAAAAAATACCAAGATATGAATTTTTGCTCATATCACCCAGCCCTAATACACACAAACACACACACACAAAGTACTGTATGACTAAAATAATCCAACCAGCCAGAACTAATATTTGAATTTAAAATAGAAACCAGAATCATTAAATTCCTTATGTTACCAGTGTCTACCCAAAAGACACTGAGAACGGTATCATCTCCCAAATCAGCTTTTGAATTCTTGATTCTTTTCGTCATTCATCTCGAAAACCTCCAGATTACATCTACATTTCTTCCTTCCTCCAGTATTCCACTGCACCCTTTTTCCTGGGTTTCCTGTGAGCATTATTTCCCTGAAACGAAATGCCTGTGCTATCAGCTGGAGACTGCAGGAGTCATTATGTAAGTCGCAGTGACAGAGGCCCGCATTAGAGCGCCCACGACCTGTAGGAAAGCCGCTATCACCATAATCATCAACATGCTCTACTGGACTAAACGGCCCTGATGGCTCTCAACTCAAGTTTCCTCTCAGAGCCGATCTATAACTACTTTTCAGCACCTTAAACAAAACCATAACAGCCCCTAGAGATGACAAGTGCTTACCAATGAGCGGCTGATGATGACGGTGTCTATCAGCACCATCTTAAGGAGAGAGCTTGTGTGTAGACAGACACCACGCTTCAGCCTCCCCCATACAAAACCTCTACTGTAAACATACCGTGTGTTCATGGCCTCCTGTATTACACTCGAGGCAAGGACTCTGGTCAACAGAGTGGAGCGGTTATATAAACAGATAGACTGGTGTGTTGGAAGACACGTGTTCTCTCTGCCACCTCCCTGGAGGCACGGATGAAGAGAGCCTCTTGAAGGTCGTTGAGATCTTCACTCTTTTAATGTCGATTAGTTATGGACTGAGGAGAATAGAAGGGATGTTTATTAAATCTGTCACGGTATTTGATTTTCACAGCCCTAAGAGCATGAAGCTACTATAGATGATGCATGTTTTACAAGTGTGTGGTCAGGAAACAGAAATGTGACTTTGGTAAAGTAAAATCCTTTAACTTTGAAAGTGAAAAGTTAAAGCTCACAGTCTTTGTGAGCTCACCAAAATTGTGGGTTGGTATGACACTGCAATGTTTTAGAGTAAACATTCAGCTAGGTGTCATAACAAGGCATTATGGATTTCACTTCTTCTGTAAGCTGAGAGTCTTTAAAGATATGTAGACCAGTGCAAAACATCTACAATGCATGATGAATGGAAAAAACCTAGACCTTAATTTTGCACAGATTATGTTGTTAATTGTTAATTATTAAAAGTCAATCAAATAAATGAAATCACCAAACAAATATTATTGAATTCAAAAAGATAGAAAGAAAGAAAGAAAGAAAAGAGCAAAACATTTTCTTTAATTGTTTGATTATTAATTCTAAAATATTACTAAATATTAAGTGTTCGATACACAAAATGTGAAACTTTTTATTATTTTTGCATTTTGATAAAATAACAAATAATAATACTTATACTGCAACAATGAAAATATGATCATCTTCATTTTTATAATTACCGGTATAATAATAATCATTTGATTCAATCATTTGTTCTTGTTATTTATGAATTTCAATTCTGTATATTTATACATAATAAAATATTTAACGTGAAATAAATTATCATTATAACATTATCATTATTATTATTATTAAAAAGAACTTTATTACTTTGTTTTTGCATTTTGACAAAATAATAATAAAAAAATTATACTGAACAATAAAAGCATTATCTTATTTTTATTAATAATAACGGTGACCATTATTGTATTTCTGGTTGTGTAATTTATGTATGTTATTATTGTCATATTTTATTATTTTCACATTTTTATATTACTAGAGATTTATTAAGATTGTTCTTACTATATATTATATGATATAAATTATAAATAATAATGTTTCTTACTTGAGAATAAATGGCACTGATTGTTAGAATATCTAGAATAGAATATCTACTTTAGAAGAATAATATATTTACATTCATGCATTTGGCAGAAGCTTTTATCCTTTACAGAAGCTTTATTCTTTGAGCTACAAGAAGGCTAAAAAAATTCAGAAAAATATATAGGAATAAATAGGGAAAATACACTGCTGAGTCTGACCGAAAAGCAGCAGACAATATGTTCTCATTGAGAGGTAGAGCAAAGAAAATTAGCAGCAGACTAAACATTTACTCAGTCTTCACACATCCACTTCAAATGCATTTATAAACAAGCGTTTTTCTATCAGCCTGTTTCAGCCTCGATGAAAACTGTAAATGAACGTTCTGCACTGAGCCATGTGCTTTGTGCCTGGGCTGCTCTAAGGAAATTAATACCTATTCTTTATTCAACAGAGCAGAGCTGCAGCTCATTCACAGTTTTATGTGTAACTCAGAGGCTGGAGGCCCCTTTACTCACCCAGCGTCTATATTCATATTACTTGAACAACAGGGGTGTCTCCTTTGTGTCTCAAAAGAACATAGCCACACTTCTTAAGGATGTAGAAGATGTCTTTCATATTCAAATGACCCCTTTAGTTTGATTTAATCCGAATGGTCTCTCTAAGGACAGGTGTCCATGAATAATCATTGGCTTAGGTAGGCGTTGCTCAGAGAATTGTTGTTCGCTTTCAAATACATATGCATACTGTCGTGATAATCAGCACTGCATTTCAATTAGACACGTGCTTTGTAAACCGGCTCTCCAAATGTGATTAAGCTTTCATTAGTTAACACAGACCAGCACAGAGACGTCTTGTCTCAAAGCACTTCCTAAGGAAGCTTTTCATCAGTGCGAATAAACAAGATCTGCTTTCACTGAAATGCTGTATTAGAATTTTTTTAATCATATGGTTTTCTTGTTCAAATCACTCATTCACAAATCTCACTACAAATGCTTTATCATATGTCCAGATTTCCAGATGAAGTGCGCCATTTTTTTATGTTAAACACAGCAACATTTGGCTCAACCAATGGTGCTAATTTGGGGGCGGGGCTTTCTGTGATGATCTGATCTGCTACATCACCTCTAAACCTCTTAAAACCTCTCACTTTAAAGTAAACCCCCTCTCCAAACAGAATAAGCATTTTAAGTGATTGTATGGGTATTTTAAAACAGTCTGTGGTGCACCGGAGGATAGGAAGGTGCTGATATGAATAGGGATTTAGTGAGAAGAGAGAGAGTGATCCATCACAGTCAAGCTCCTTTCTGTGTGTCTATGGGGAGATGAAGAGGCTGAAAACAGAAGCTGTAGTCTCTCTCTCTGAACACCCAGGGCACTGAGTGCACCACATTCACTAAATTCACTCATTACATGCCTGTTAATCCAATTGACCATTAATTACTGGGGCTACGGTTGCCATACCAAAAAGCATTGATCCTCTACAACAGAATTTAGGCATTTAACAATGTAGCTTCAATTAATTTTAATCATTAATTGCAGGTTTCATTTTTTGTTTAATGGCATATAAACCATACCTAGACAATTTTTACTGTCATTTTTAGCACTACATGATCTATTGAGACCATGTCGTTCCAAACCCATAAAACCTTTGTTCATCTTCGGAACACAAATTAAGATGTTTTTGATGAAATCCGAGAGCTTTTTCACCCTCTATAGACAGCAATGTTACTGAAATGTTCACAGGCCCAGAAAAGATATCGTTAAAATAGTCCATGTGACATCAAAGGTTCAACCATAATATTATGTAGCTATGAGAATACTTTTTGTGCGCAAAGAAAACAAAAATAACAACTTTATTCAACAATTCTTCTCCGACAAAGGTTTGGAATGACATGAGGGTGAGTAATTAATGACAGAATTTTCATTTTTGGGTGAACTATCCCTTTAATATTGGAAATATATACCGTTCAGAAGTTTGGTCGGTAAGATTTTGTAATAATTTTGAATGAAGCCTCTTATGCTGCACTGATCAAAAAATACAGAAGAGTAATATTGTGAAATATTATTATCATTTATAACAACGGTTTTCTGTTTTAATATATTTGAATTTCAATTTATTCCTTTGATTGTAAAGTTGAATTATCAGACGTCATTACTCCAGTCTTCAGTGTCACATGATCTTTCAGAAATCATACGGATTTCCTACTCAAGAATCTTGTCTTATAATCAATGTTCAAAACAGTTGTGCTGCTTAATATGATATATATATTTTTTTTCTGAATTCTTTGATGAATAAAAAGTTCAAAAGAACAGATTTATTAATTTTTTTTGTAACAGTGTAAAAATCACTGTCACTTTTGATCAGTTCAATACATCCCAACTGAATACATTTATTATTAATGTTTCTTAATTTTACTGACCCCAAACTTATGGTAGTGTATTATATTAGTTTTCAATGTCCTCCTATCCCTATTCACAAGGCAAATCATGTACAGTTAAACAAACTTGAAGCTTTTACTCACCCACAGACTAGTGTAAGTATTTAGAAGATTCCATTTCTGATGGTAATTCACATGCAAGTTGTACCCAGAAATTACAGTTTTACGATTTATTATGAATCTTGTGAAATCATGTATGACTGTAATGGTAATGCAATGCCTAATTCAGCTCTGCTGTGAACATCTTTAGTCAGTCATGAAGAGTTTGAAGCAAATCTAGGCTGTGAGGAAGCTAAACATAGGTGCCCCATCAGACCGCTGTGCTTTCATGATATCACTCACATTCTGAGAGAAACCCCTCAGCGGTGAATAAAGAAAGGGCCTTGAGCAAGAGAGAGAGCCAGAAGAGCTTGAAGAAGTCCTGAAGTGTGCAGTTGTCGGCCTTGTTAGCAAATATTTAGTGTCTTGATTTTAAAAAAAAAAAGAAAAGAAAAAGGGTGATGTAGAGGTCTAGACTGTTTGCAAATGGATTATGGAATGGAATGAAGAGAGCCATGTAAAATATGCTTTCCTTTCAGTTTTTTATTTTATTTTATTTTTTATGTTCATTCTTTTTTTTTTTCTTCTTCTTCTTTTACAAGCCATATTATTTCAGCTGACTAAAACATGTATGGCATATACAAAAAGAAACAAATGCTAAACAGGAAAAGGGTTTAGAGTAGTGGAGTCTATCCCAGCACAAACCCCTGTTCCTGGACACACAAAGACCTCGGGCTCAACGGTGTTTGTAGTGCAGTTGTAACGCGAAAGCGAAATGCATCCAGACAGCGAAGATGGGGGGAGGGGAGCAGGCTACTGCAAGCGCCTTAACCTAAACCCCACATATTCACCCCCTCAACGCCCCCTCGATTTATATGAGATGAAATAAATGCAAACCACCTGATCCTGCTCAGACACTAATAAATGAATAGACTAAATGCTGTTGAACACATATATATGACTGCTCCTTGGTAGAAAACAACACTTGTGTTTAACGGCGGTGGGAAGTAATCTCATTCACAATGAACAAGCAACCAGACAAGAAACACATTAATTGCCTGGGCAACATAATGAGATTTACAGAGGAAGAAAAATACAGCATAGCCAAAACAGCCAAATTACACCAGCAACAGTCTTTGTTAACCAAATCCAACATTCACAGATTCCTCCATAACACAATAAGGGAAAATGCTTACTGTTTTATAGCAAAGTATTTAGAATAATCGCACCGGGAAGAGGGAAAAACATAAAAGTGTGCTCAGACAGGTGTGTATGGCTCCTTTTCCTGCTCCCGGTGACCCCCTGATGTCTTTTTGGTGGGATGGGAGGGGAGCTTTATGTCCCTGATCTGGAGCAGATGGGGCTCCGTCTCTTGCCCACTGACATCTCTGCGGCTAGTCATCGGAACAGATGGGTACTGAGGGATCCTGGGATATTGCTAATCTGCTCCACCACAGCATTTAGAGATGGTGCATCCCCCTCAGTGTACACACTTACATCGACAAATCAGCTTGAGTTTGAATGGAGATGAATCACTAAAGTAACTATGATTTAGGCGGGTATGAATCCAAGGGTGTAATGCAACCTTCTTCTTTTTTTTTGAAGAGGCACCAGATGCAATCCTAGCTCACTCCTTACCAAAATAAGACATGACCAAAGAAAATAAATACTTTTGTAAATAATGTAGTTACTCATGCAATATAGTCATGCAATGTAGGAATAGCTTGAGATAAATGCATATGTGAAATTCAAAGGGAGACATGTATTTGCTTTATTAATGTCAAGATTGCTGATTATTAGACATCACACTAAAAGTAAATCATTTCTTCCTCCATCAAATATTTAAAATTCCTGCAAAGTTCCACATCAGGACAACTCCGTCTAAACCAAAAGGTATTGACAAATGCCAGTAATAAAGCCAACCTCTTCTGACCTCTTAAAGCATAATAAATGTAATGCAATAAAACCTGGAATTCTGTCACATGCACTTCAACAGACAAACAACAGAGAACAGGACAGGAATTCCATTGTTATTCATCACTTATCTCTCGACTTCATGATTCTAGCCTGGTTTTTATAGTACTATAATATATTATCACAAATCAAACGGCGTTTATTCACCAGACACGACGCAAATATCAATGTATATTAAACAATATCCGATGTAACGTTTACTGTCACGCGGGTGCACAAAAACGAAAGGGCTTAAAGCTGTATGTGCGTTAGAGAAACTTATCTAATTAATTCTTAAGGAAAATGAACATATTTCATATTTTACTCGTTCTGCAACTTGCCACTTTCCAATTCTCAAAAATGTGTATGTGACAGGGTCTGTCAGTTCTCCATAGGCCACAACGGGGAAATTATTCGATGCCTTCTTATAGGCATTTTTAAAACGATAATGCAACCGAAACATATAATCAATTTACTTCACCACGTTGCATCTGGATCTTTAAATGATTATTTTACGTTCTAAGTTGTTTATTGTGGCATCCAGCGCGCTCGTGTAGTCATATGACAGCTCATCCCGACAGATTTCACATATGGACAAGGCTTTATCTAGGTGTCCTGCAAAGAAGTCAACGGAGTCTGTAACGTTACACTCTCAAAGCATTGCATCCGAAATAATGCTGCACTAACACTGACCATCGGAGGCTGAATGCTGAGACACACATACTGCATATCTGCAGAATGAATATCCGAACACAACGCTTCTAATGTATTTACATATGTATATATACATTTCACACCCACACAAAGACAAACTACATGGATTAAACAGTTATTCGTTTGGGACAGAATTCCTTGAAAAACAAAATGCACGGTCCATACAGTCCTATTTCGAGACTCGATTTGCACCCACGCTCTAAATCATGCGGAATACAGCACATTTTCGAAAACGAGCGAAAATAATGTTTATAATTACTTACGCTTTCAGCGGATTCTGAATGACAGTCGCCATTTTGCCACACTGTAACCCAATATTCCAAATCTCTGAGTTCTTTGGGAACCTTGTGAAAGAAAAGCAGCCAATACGGACCTCAGTGTCCGGCAGTCTGGCCAATACAATGCTAGGAATCAGAAACTGGGCGTGGCTTCCGAGAGCTGTCAAAATTATACAAATTATTTCAACATCTTTGACTACTTGTTTGGCAAGTTTAAGAGATAAAGTAACGCCATTTATGCAAACTACATATGTTGTTTTAAATTCAGTAACAGCTTTTAGAAAAATAAGATTCATCTGTCAGTTTTAACTAGATTTTTATTTTAATTATATTATTGCAGTTGCTACACTACTACACAATTTGTGCGATTTATATAGGGCTTATTTTAAATATTAAAATGTCATTTAATTCATTAACACTATTATATATGATAATATAAGTAAACGTAAATAAACAGTATACATGTTTGTGCCTATATTGTTTTATCTGTTTTTCTTTTAAATATAAATACATACAACGATCATAATTAAAACACAGTTACATCGTGCTAATTATAACTATTTATATTTGTATTAATTCCTTTAGCTTCGTGTATGTTTCTGTATGTCAACGAGACAGCCCCTAACGTGATTGACAGCTCATTATCCAGTCACATTACTTCAACATCGCAAAGTCTCAAGGTTCCACCAATGAACAGTAAGGAGGCGGGACTTCTCGGTGTCATGAGGAAATCATATTTCCAAACAGGAAGTCAGCACGAGTGCATCTTTTTCAGGTAAGTTTATTATGACTCCTTTTTGCATAAAGTTTGCAAGTTATATCAGCGATCAATCAATATATGAACGTGAGTTATCTTCTGCAAGAGTAACCGTTAACATGAACGAGCCACGTGCGTGTTCATAATAATAATCTTAGCATGTTAGCTCCATGTTTAGCTCCATAACAAATCAGTGTTTTTTCATCACTGCTCAGTTTCTAAATAATGCTCCAAAAAGTTTGGGTTTTCCTTCATATGTGCTAAAACCAAAAATGAATACACAATTTCCCCTTTTCATTTATATATAAAGCATTAACTGTTTTGAGATATACTGGCATGACTCCTAAGAAGTAGAAATGAAGCGGGGCAGCTGGCGATCGAGCGGCAGGGACCGACGCCGACACCATAATCAGTCACAGTGGCGGGGCAGACACCGTTCAGCCCACGATGAGCAGGAATATAGGTAACTAACACAGACAGACGCTATCATGTTTCACCTAGACACACCTTTAAATGAAAATGATGTCATTTACTCTCCCTCATGTTGTTGCAAACCTGTTTATGTTCTTCACAAAAGGTGATGTCAAGCAGAACGAATGCCTCAGTAATATTCACTTTTATTGCATGGACAAAAGATGCATTCAAAGTGAGTGCTGATATTCTGCATAACATCTGCTTTTATGTTCCACAAAAGAAAGTCATACAGGTTTGAAACAACATGAGGGCCAGTCATTATTTTAGTGATCAATCCCTTCAATGTGTATGTTGGATTATTTTCAGTTAGGCTTGTATTTAACTTTATATTAGCCATTAACATTATTAATTTTTCTAGTTCTGACAGTGCCGCAGGTGATGCAAGTTCATCCTCAGCATCCTCATCTGCACCAGGTGAACTTTTACTTACATTAAAATGATTATGATAAAATGATAATGTCCAAAATGATTCATTTAACCATTAACCATTATTGTTGATAGAGTTGCCAGGTTTCTATTTTGATCCAGAGAAAAACCGCTACTTTCGTTTGCTGCCTGGGCACAACAACTGTAACCCTCTGACAAAAGAAGGGCTTCAGAAAAAGGAAGAGGAGAAAAACAGATCAGCGCTGCTGGCAGAGGATGATGGTCCTAGGAAGGTGAGTTGGGGAATTACTTAATATGTCCTCTAGCTATATGTAAATGTAGTTTATATGGACGTTCCTCAATGCTTGTATCACATTTTTGAACTGAATTCCAACCGTAAAGTTCTTTGAGAAAAATCGATTGATGTTTTATGGACAAGCATATCTGCAGTAGCTGGATGGGTTTTTTTGGTAATAAGTCATTGTATTGAGATGTGCAGGTGATTCACTTTCTCTTTGTTTGTCCCTAATATGTTCAGAAAGCTCCCAGGACTGGGCTGAATTCTGCATTGCTGTTACAGAAGAGACATCTGGGTCTGCTGCCCCCAAGCTCCTATTCTAGGTATGACATAAAATATCTTATGGATGCAACTTTTTTTCAGAAAGTACTTGGGCAGGAAAAAATTGGATCCCAAAATGAATTAGATTCCAAGGGTGTTCTCATTTTGCAGGTTGATCCATGAAGTGAAAGTCAGCGGGATGCAACGTCACAGGCTGGAGGTGCAGAGCTCCAACTCCACCAGCCCGAACACAGATAACTTCCATCTTATTGTTGTAAGCCTCTCATTTAATGGAAAAACTTGAAACTTGATTTCTGAGGCAACTCAGTCCATTTAAATGTGTTCTCAGTGGAAAAACAGTATGTTATGCTGAGGACAGGCAACTTGAGACCAGTCAAAGCATTTGTGGGTTACTCTTTGTTTTCATGGAAATGGATTGCTGGCAGGTGTTACTGGAGGTTTTGGCCTCCAGTTGTCTGTTCTTTGAAAAACTAGCTGAAGGAAGATTAAGTTTTGGCAGTCTGACTGTGTTTTTCTTTTTCTTTTTTTCTTACTAGGCAGATTCAGCTTGTGAGCGAGTCTTCACAGTAAATGATGTGTCACACGGAGGCTGCAAGTACGGCATTATGAATTTCCACGGCTGCAGAAAGGGCTCTCTGTCGGTGGAGATGTGTGATAACCTTTATTTCACTAACCGCAAGGTAACCAGGGGAATTTAAAATGAATTCCTTTCACCAAAAATAAGATGTTTTATAGTACTGAAAACTATTTCCTTTTTAATTTTGTTTCAGGTGAACTCTGTGTGCTGGGCGTCCGTGACACATACAGACTCTCATGTTCTGTATCCTTCAAACATTTTAGATGCTAAAAACTAAATCTTCAATTATTTTTATGCTTATTTTGAAATTATAATGGGGAGTCAGTTTTCAGGAATTTTCACAGTCAATGGCCAATAAAATAAATGGTCAATAAATTGTTAACATTACCACAAAAAAGATGTGGAGGTGGAAGAAGGACTTAACACACTATATTCTTATGATATGCAATTATTGGCATTGGTTAATATCCTCTTAATTTTAAAACATTTAGTCTTTCTTCATTCAGATTTCACTTTAATTCTAAAATACTTATATGAATGTAGGTCAAATAATAACTCATAGTTTGAATAAAGTGCGTAAACTATATCATTGCAATAGGAGCATACCTGCATATTTACTCTATTAATGACAATTAATCAAATAAAATAGTCACAAACATCTCTAATCGATAAGAAAGTGTTTCTTGACAAGTCTTTTCAAAAGGTTGTGTTTGGTGGGCATTTCTCAGACCCCAGGCTGTGTAAGCTTATTACCTGCTTCTCTTTTCAGCAACTTCAATCCAGGTACAAATCTTTTCCTTTTGGGTCTCCCACATTTTTAAATTAAAAAACACTTGTTATTTGTTTTCCCTTTATTAAACTGAAATTACTTTTTTCATCAGATCAACCAGGGATGCTGTGCAGTTTTAAGATCTCCACAGCTTGGTCATGTGCATGGTGCCTCAACCCACAGGCTGATAAAACCTTCAGCACTGGTGAGTTTTTGTATGTGTTTCTGCAATATGCTGTTGGAAAGAAAATTATGCTCACCATGGCTACATTTATTTGACCACTAATATGGTAAAAACAGTAATATTGCAAAATATTATAACAATTTACTGTTTATATATTTATTTAGATTTTGTTTGTGTACCTAGGCCTTTCTCGACGAGTGATTGTGACGGATGCTGTGACTGGACGCAGAGCGACATACCTTGCAGGCAGTGATGTTTTAGCTCAACAGTTTGCCCTGAGGGTGAGAAAAAACAATGATTTTTCATCCCAAGCAACCGTGAAGTCGTGGCCAATGGTAGTGCACATGCTTGTGCTTTGAGTCTAACCTGCATCATGTCTGTCTCTTTCTGTCGCCTCCTACTTTCCAGTCCTTCTCAATTTTACTATAATTTAAAGTGCTGTCATTTTTACCTCATTAAAATGTTTTACAGAAATTAATGATTGTGTAATGCTGCATCCATACCACTAAATTTGAGAATAAGTCCAAGTCGACAACACACGAAAAAAGAGTGCTCCTTTGAAATGCGTAACCACTTTAAATACAAAGTTCATGCAAAATTATATTTAAAAAAAATGCTTTATTAAAGGGATAGTTCACCCAAAAATGAAAATTGTCATTACTCACCCTCATTTCGTTCGAAATCCGTAAAACCTTCGTTCATCTTTGTAACACAAATTAAGATATTTTTGATGAAATCCGAGAGCTCTCTGACCCTGCATTGACAGCAACGCAACTACCACGTTCAAGGCCCAGAAAGGTAGTAAGGACATTGTTAAAATAGTCCATGTGAAATCAGCGGTTCAACCTTAATTTTATGAAACTACGAGAGAACTTTTTGTGTGCAAAGAAAATAAAATTAATGACTTTATTCAACAATTTGTTCTCTTCCGTGTCAGTCTTCAAAGCGTTCACGAGAGTAGCATGATGTATGCATGTGGTGCTGCTGACGCTCTTAATAATAAGCTTTTGTAAATTTTATCAGTCTTCTCACGGTTTTTTACTTTATGTACGTGAGTAAAGATGTCTGTGTGATACTTTGTGTTATGCATCTCATAAATTAGGCTCCTGTGTTGTTCAACGGCTGTCGCTCAGGAGAGATCTTCAGCATTGACCTGCGTCAGCGTGACAGGGGTCGCAGTCACGGTTGGAAGACCAGCCGCTTCTTCCAGGAGTCAGCCATCACCTCGGTCCAACTGCTACAAGATGAGAACTACCTCCTCGCTGCTGACATGCTGGGCAAGGTCTGTCTATGATAAACAGCTAAAATGACCACAGACCATCATACTATTAATAACAATTTAGAGCATTGAATTATTCATATTGAATTATCTCCCTTTATATCGTCGCTGAACAGATAAAGCTGTGGGACATCCGTGTTAAGCGGTCTGTCAAACAATATGAAGGACACTTCAATGAATATGCCTACCTACCCATTCATGTCAATGAGCCAGAAGGATTGCTGCTTGCTGGTATATCTTTTTTATATTTAAACCATAGTTTCAGTTCAGTTCTATTGCAACGCTTGTAACGCATCTCATTGTGTGCCGTTTGCAGTGGGTCAGGACTGCTACACCCGCCTCTGGAGCCTCCACGACAGCCATCTCCTCAGGACCATCCCCTCACCTCACCCTGCAGGGAAAGACTCGATCCCAAATGTGGTGTTTTCCTCCCAGCTGGGTGGTAGTAGAGGACTTCCTGGACTCCTTATGGCTGTCCGCCATGATCTGTATTACTACTCTTACAACAAAGACTATCAGGATGGTCTAACACTGGAGGGTCAGTGCTAACATTTGCCATTTAAAAACACAGGCTGCTGTGTGGTAAATACATTATTGTTACTGTGTCTTACTGAACAAAATGTTGCCATTTTACCATTTGCCTTTAGTTTTTCTTTTTCATTAATATTCTAGATTAGACTGTGATCTGAATACTTCAGGAATCAGAATACTTCTTACCCGTTATGTCATCAATAGATAAACTTTTGGAAAAGCTTATTAGATATAAGATCTAAATTATAGTCACTTGAAACATACCTCTTAAAAGTGCAATTTCATGTTATGTTGTTTTTCTGGAAATACGTTACTTGAAATGTGCTGGAACTTTTTGTAAACAAAAGGGGGAACGATTCTTCAATTCAAAATAAATCCAAACTTTGTTTATCTGTATCTTTAGTTCAAATCCCAACATGAATTTTTAATGTTTTAACTGTTTTTGTCCATAAAATGAAAAACAACATTGGACCCCATGGAATTTCATTTTATGGACAAATAAGAAAACAGTCCCTTTCAGTACAAATATGCATTTACACATTTTTATATTTAAGCCACACTCTTAGAGGTACTCAAGTTTAATTTAATTGGCATACAAGGTGCAAAGAACATAAAATGATATTCATATTTCTTATGTCTTTGTCAGTCATGTTCGGTCATCCACACATAATGCCTCACTGAGCCTACGATAACCTGATTCTACATAATGAGTTGTTTATTTGGCCAAGAAAAGAGTTTAAATGATCAGAACATACCTGGGGCTAAATAAGAGTAACTACCATATGATAACATGAGATTTATGTGGATTGGCATCTCTTTTGACAGATAATGCAGAACCACATCATTTGTGTGGTTTCATCATAGCTTTGTGTTAAGAGTCACTATGCAGTTTGATTCGGCAACAGTGGTAGTGATTCAATAAAAAAGTCAGTTTTTAAAAACGTCAAACAAAAACGTCCTGCTCGAGTACACACATTTAAAATAAATGATAAAGAAGTCTTTAAATTATGCTGAACAACATCTCATAGTTTTGCATGATCATGCCAGATCTGTTTCATAACAGGCAGCAAATAATAGAGAGAGACAAATAGGAATTAATCTAAAATCTACACTAGGGTTCCTTGGAGGGTGAAGGAATGCAAAACAATATGGACAACCTTGTGTTTAACAGGTAAAAGCAAATGAATCTTTCCTTAAACTGAAAATTGAGCAATACAACAGGACGATAAACAATATTACTAATAATTGTGCACCGGTCTATGTATCATGTAGAGGCCATATGTTAGCTGCCTTTACCCACAGGAAGGCCCATATGGATCTGCAGCCACAGAAATGGAACGGACTTAATTCATATTTTGCACCTTTGATCATGGTTAACACTCTTTTTCTACCATGTGTAAATCCATTCTGCTGATTTTCCCAAAAACGCTCATTCCAACGTTCCATCTGGGCCTTTCCCACAGGTAACGTACTGCATGGTAGACAAAGGATTGTTGAGGGTTTGACAGATTTATTTTCTTGCTGGATTTAACCTTTAAAAGAAGAAAATATGTAGGCCATTACATATGTTAAACTGTGAACAGCTTATGTAGAGCTGAGGAGCATGACGTGAATGAAGTGTTGGGACAAAAAGCAGAGATGTTCCTCTCAAACAATCATTCGTTGGATTCATTGGTTCGAGAGCAGTGCTTTTTCCCTCCCAACCCGTCCTGAAGTGCTGTGGCCACATACAGGGGTGTCTTATATTGCGGAGTGATGTTCTGTTCTGCTAGAGCTCTCCAGATTTCTGGTTGCAGGTGATGCACACCCGCACAGGATGGTCCCAACCCCTGGAGGGCACGGCCCGGCGATCAGGGGAGCAGTCGTTACATACTCCTTGTCCACATGCACGGCAGTGATGGATAGAGAGACGGACATTAAACTCACGCTGGCACTGGTTGCAGCAACGGATGTCTTGGTCAGGGACCCAATATGCTGGACGGGCGGCGTCTTTTACCAGACCTAGTAAACGCATTTGATAATTTATATACGCTAAGATGAGATGTTCCTGCACAAGTATGTAACTCTTATGAAATTAAAATGCTTAATCCTAAAGATAACAGAAGAGGTTACTTGAACAAGCCAAATGTTTATTATTAGTTAACATTATAATAGATTGATACTCAACTGTATTTCCAGTGTGCATTTATATTAGTAGTAACACTGTCATGTTAACTTTTCTTATAGGCTCTTAGAGGAGCGAAGAACTCACCAAGAGGGATGTCTATAGCAGTGACTACCGCTCCTAATGTGTTCTGAACAGCTTCTCCCACCTTCCTGGCGATCAGAGTCCCACCTTGCTCCTCTTCCAGCGCTGCATCCAGTAGTTCTAAGTAAAACAATTACATTATGATATTATGGATTGAAATACTGCATGTTTATGTCACAACATGTTGCACCAGTATCTGACACCAAGTGTGTAGTACTTTCAAAATTATTCAGACCCATGTAAATCATGCATTGTTTGTTTTTTATAGTATTTAGCAAGGCGTTAAGATATTAATGACCTCTCTGATTTGCGTAATAGTAAGGTAGATTATGAAAAAACAATCACTTTTTAGCTAAATTCTTTGTTAGTTTTGAAATTTCAGTATGCACTAATACATATCTATGTCTATCTATCTATCTATACACACACACACACACACACACATAATATACAGTGGTGGCCAAAATTGTTAGAACACTTGACATATTTAAGAGTTTTCAGTTGTTTTTGTTGAATTGGCCATTACAATACCCATAAAACAAACTTTTGCTGGAACTACCTGCGAAGGAAGGAATCTCCTGGAACATTGAAAATGATGGATTGGCCCCTCAAAGTCCAGACAAATTTGGGGCGAGTTGGAAAATAAACTGGACAGAGCTATTGTACATTCAAAGGAAAGCCTTTGGCTTGAGTTGCAGAAGGCATGGAATAACATTAGTGTTGAAGTTCTCAGGAAATATATTGACTCTATGCCAGAGAGATGTGCTACTGTAATTGATGCAAAAGGTTGACATACCAAATATTAAATTTAAAAGTGTATAAAAACAGTACGACTAACTTCATCTGATATTAGTTGCGCTCAGAGCAACCATCTGCATGTTTCATGAACATTATGAAATTAATTAATGAAATCATGTTTTGGAAGCAAAAAAAAAAAAAAGGTCAATATTTTCAGATCTGTCAGTTTTAGCCACAATTTTGGCCACCTATCTATCTATCTATATCTGTATCTCTATATCAGAATATCTACAGTCTGGTATACCTTCAGAGATTCCTCTGTTTTGAAAGCAAGTGTCACAGACTCGCACAGGCGCCAGACCCCAGCCTCTCTCAGGGACTGGCCGTGTCTTAGAGGAACAACCATCACAGAAACCATCTCCACAAGCCCGACAGTGGTGCTTTGTATCATTATCTTGGAATTCCACTCCGCAGTTTTTACATCTCTGGAAAAAGTTTAAGTGTTTTAGTGAAGACTTCTCTTCATTAAAAAAAAGCCACATTAAAATGGCCTAGCATTAAAACTCACAATGATGAGAGAATTGGGCTTCCAGTAAGCAGGGGCAATCTGGTCTGTTAACCAGGCAGTGACGGCTTTGGCAGGCTTGACGCTTAGCTCTGAAACAGACTGAGCCATATAGTTCACACCATCCAGCAGCCTCTGCGCAGCGTTGTTGTTGTCCTTCAGGAATCCATCGGACTGAGATGTAAATGTGAAAGTAAACAAAGCTTGTTCTTTTTGCTATTTAAATATTGATACGTGGGATAAACAGCAGATTACTCTCACCCCTGGCCAGACATGCTGGATCTCAGTCCGAACCACTGTATCAACAGGGTCCTGGTTCCCATACCAGTATTGCCTACTTCTATAGATCACCGAACAGTTTGGACACTCGATCACATATCTGCAAAGGAAAAAGCCCAACTTAGTCCCGTACATCTAAATGAACTGAACTAAATGCACCTTTTACGAATATAATTCAATAACACGACTAACCCGGACCAGGCGTATATGGCCAAGCCAAACCATGGTGAGTCAGAGGATGCCGTCGTCTTTGGAACCACAATCACCTCTTTGCCACTCTCATAACAAGCCTGGAATAGCAGGTTTACACACACAATATCAGACCTGTGCAGTCACAGAGCATGTGTCAGGGTCAGGTCATGTGTTTCATTGTTTATGTCTTACCTTGCAGGTATAGATGCGATTATCATAGTGGACTGAATAGCGACAGCGGTGTTTGGCCTCGTGCACCACACCCTCTCGTAGGTGATTCATGCTGTTTTTACAGCCTGAGCTAAAAAAACAAAAAAATACACCACAAAGTATTAGAATTACATTTGTTTAAAAATGTAATTCAGAACAGGCTTCAGGAGGGTGTAAATGCAAGGAATTTTCCACCTGCATTACAAGAGTCAAAACTAGTATAGTCAAACGTCTAATTACTAGTTTAGCCACCTTAGTGGAGCCATACAAATAACTCCTTTGAACCGGTGTTCTGTCGATTTGTGCTACCCTGTCAGATTTTGCTACCTCCCATTAAAACAGTAGGTAGTACAATTTGACAACGAAAAATGCTGCCTGTCAAATTATGATTTATTAATGTCTACACCTACCACAACCCTAAACCTACCCTTACAGTAATGCAAATGAAGTAATTATGTGTTATATTCGCGGTTGTGGCTAGAAGGGATACAGCTACCGGAAACCAACAATAAATAATTTTTTCTACCTATTAGATTGTGTTTTATTAACATCTACACCTACCCCAATCCTAACCTTACCTATACAGTAATGCAGATAAATTAAATATTGTTGTTCAGCGTGAGAAAAATGATGCAATATTGATGTGCGCATGCGCAATAAGCCCTGGTAGGAAAATCTGACGGGTAGGATAAAATGTCAGGACACCGGTTCTTTTAAATGATTCTACCATTTAGTTCCCAGTGTATGTAAATTACTCAATTGTAAAAATAGAACTTTCTTTGGGAGTTAAAAATATTCATTTTACATGCTTAAATGTTGCTCAGGGACTCTTTAGAGCAGGGGTTCTCAAAGTCTACATTCAAAGGTCCAAATCTGAATTTTCATCAGTGTCAAAGGTCCGGACCGGAACAATTGTTTATTACAAAATTTGTTTTTAATAAACATACATAAGAAATCAACACTATTTTTTTGAAAAATAAAGTGCCCTTTGCATTCAAAATACATTAATAACAAGTGCAAAAATGGCAAAACAATTCATTTAAGTGTCAGCATTAGAGGTCGACCGATACGGGTTTTTCTAGTGATCGATGGCAAATATATGATGCTGATTTTTTGGCCTATATGTTTTTCTTTTTCCCCCCTTCATCTCATAAAAGAGAGTTTGAATAAATGTTTATTGCAGGGCACAAGATGGTAATAGCAGTAGTAGTAGCCTAATTCATAGTAATAATATATTGCTCAACACTTAAGCGCCTTCTCAACACAATTCTGAAGCTTTTTGTTTATGTTTGCTGACAAGACAGCAGTGTTCCCCACACTTGCAAACTGATTCTCTGCCAGCAGGAGGCGCTTTTAGAGCGCAGATAGCATGGTTTCCCCGGTAACCGCTGTAATTAAATAAGCACTGCGCTCACAAACGCTACATTACAGGAAAGACGAAATGAAAACGACATCGAGCTTTTCTGAAAACGGTCGGTTCTTTTCAAAGATAGATTCATATAAAAACCCCATGCCCCGCATTTTTATTTTGAAACGTGCAATGCTCATGTTTCAACGAAGTATAAGCCTTTTGGAAAATCTAGCTATTTGTGCCTGTTTGTTTTGATATAGTGACGGGCCGCCACAAATAACTCAATTTATGGGAAACACTTGGACACTGCTATAAGTCAAATGGCCATATAAGTGATGACAAAAATGTAAAAAATAAAAAATAAAAATTACTCAGCGGTGAAATGTCACACGATAAAGTCAAACGTCAAACGCTCACTGGATGTCATGACAACAAATGTCACGTAGGGAAAGTTTGAATATCTCACCTTGCTTTCATTTCGGACCATCTCCAAAAAGACATTAAAAAAAACTAAACAAATGATTTACAAGTTTAACATGCGTTAATCAAAGTAGGAAATATAATTAGTGCTCTTGAGTTATGAAATTGAGGCGGGTCCGGATTGAATTCCTTCACGGACTTTGAGAAGCACTGCTTTAGAGCATTGTCTCTCTATTGTTTTTTTTTTGTTCGTTTGTTTTTGTTTTTTTTTGTTTTTTTTTTTTTGTTTTTTTTTTTTGAACGATCATTTGAAGAAAATAGGCCCACGTGGAATTTGGAAATGCAGAATTTAAATTCAAAGTTTTAACAAAGGCTCTAAAGTTCTTTGGCTAATTAAATCAATCTTATTATTATTACTACCATATTTCATTAAAAAAAAAAATTCCCTCAAAATCAGCATAAAGATTCCACAAAAACAGTCACAGATTCCATATGAATCTTTGAACCAAATTGCTAAAATGACACCGTTATTTAACAAAAAGTTTGGGGTCAGTAAGATATATTTTTAAAGAAATTAAAACTTTTATGCATCAAGGATGCATTAAATTCATTAAAAGTGAAAGACGATCAAAAGTGAAAGTTGGAGTAATGGCTGCTGAAGATTTAGCTTTGCCATCACAGAAATAAATTACATTTTAAAATATACTACAATAATAATAAAAAAAAACTGTCATTTTAAATTGTAATCATATTTCACAATATTACTGTTTGTACTGTATTTTTAATTAAATAAAAACAGCTTTGGCAAACTTAAGAGGCTACTTACAAAAACTTTTTTTTATTTTTTTATTCATACCGTCCCCGAACTCGTGAACAGCAGAGAGTATGTTCTTTTAAGTGAGTGTTGCTTTAAAAATGTGAAACAGATTTGAAATCAGTAGTGGAGTGATTCCTGAGATGTGAAGACTTACCCACAGCTGAGGCAGATGCTGGAGCAGGTAAAGTATTCATCTGGAAAAAAAGAGTTGCTTGCCAGATGCTCATCAGGAATCTCTCCACTGAAGCACTCACTCAAAGCCTGGAGAACAAGAGCTTGATCAGCCACACAAACTACTGTACATTACAATTGATAACTAGAAATAGCACAAATGTCCTTTGGAATATGTCAAGGCCAGAGCTTAAGATCTGTAAATAGTCATGTGACAAAAACAGGCCACTTCAGTAGATAAAAAAGGAATGTTTTTAGAGAAGTTGTTGAGAACATTTCAAACCAACTCTTCCACGGTTTCATGTCATTGATGAGCTAAAAGTGTTATTGAGATTATCAACGAAAAAAAAATAACCTGCAAGGCTTTATAGATGACACCGGCAGACCGTGGAGATCGTGTAGTGTTGTTGTCTAACTGCTGCTCCACGCTGCGCAGCAGACCGCTGAAGTCAGTCGGGGGGTTGTGGGTTCGAGTGCCCCGGTACTGAACAGAGCTGAATGCTTCCGGAAAGAGGCCAAGCTTTCTGAAACGTTCCTGAAGAAGCCGCTCGGACGATTCTGATGGCTTGTCTACAGTGTGTGCAAAAGAGAGGTATTATGCTTTTATTATTTTGCTTACCATATCTTTCAGTGTCATTCCTAACTTCTTATTGTTGGGTAAGAAGGACAGCAAAGTAAAAAACTGACCTGAGCCTAATAACTTGGTGTGGACTGTCTCATGGAAGATTATAACAGCGGGACCCAAAGTCGAAAGGGGCACATCTAAACCACAGCGTGCAGTTGTGGCTTTCAGCTCTTTTGTGAAATGTTTTAGATACGCATCTGATGCATCTCCAAGAAACTTGAAAAGATCATCATGTAGCCGGTCAGCATGTGTCCGATAGATGACCAGATCAGAGACCGCAAGCACCTTCAGGAGGAGGCGGGTTCGCTGTCCTTGGTTAGTACCTGCCCCCAGGAGTCCCTCTGTGTCAACAACCACCACCCTATGGACAGGATCTAGTGCTGCCCACACCCCAATGGTGCAGGATTCCTGGGTTGGAGATGTCTTGAAAACTTCACGACCCAAAAAGAAAGTGTGATTGAGAGTGTGGGATTTGCCTTCTCCAGTGTTGCCGAAAATGGACACCACCTTCAAGAGCTCCTCTGGCCTGCAGCCTAATTTCCTCACAAACTCCTCCTCACCCTTCACCTGTTCAGGTTGTGGAAATGAACATGTTGCTTAATAATGTGTTACATTTCACCTCACTCAATATCACACATTTTCCTTGTATCACGTTTTTATTATTATTATGTTTGTTTAGTTTGCATAAAATCAAAATAAAAATTTTATGCTCAAAAACTTAATTTTGAGACAAAATTTGATAATTTGCGATTTTCTTCCAATGAGTAGTTATAAAGCAGGGGTGTCAAACTCAATTCCAGGAGGGCCGCAGCCCTGCAGAGTTTAGGTCCAACCCTGCTCCAACAAACCATGTAGTTTTCAATTGAACCTGAAGGACTTGATTAGCTGGATCAGGTGTGTTTAATTAGGGTTGGAGCTAAACTCTGCAGGGCTGTGGCCCTCCAGGAATTGAGTTTGACACCCCTGATCTAAAGAAAGAAAAGTATCACGCTTTGAATGTCACAATGCAATGTACAGGCTAAAAGCTGGTCTGGAACAACATAATTGAGTGGAGTGGGGTGGCAAAAATCACACAAATCCGTTTCCATTTGCGAGATCCATTTCCGATTTTCCAAAAAAAACAAACAAAAAAGCGGGTCTAGCTTTATTCACTTAGCTTCATAATGAGCACCTGTTTAACTCCACTCAGCCAATCAAATTTGAGGACCAGAACTAACTTGTATAAAATGGAAAACGGGTGTAAAGTTCAAAAGTTCCACAAGCTGTCTTACTTGCATATCTTCATTTTCATCCACTAGGAGAAAGCTGGTGACTTGCTCCAGTTTAGCTTTCAACGCATCCAGCTGTTCATCCCCAGTGCTGCAGTTCTTCTCCGCGGGTTTCGAGGGAGGGTAGGCGGTGAGAGGGTGCTTTCTTTTACTGACCCCGCTGTGAGTCCGTTTCTGACAGTCCAAACACAGGTTGATTTTACATCCCTGACAGCGGACCACTGCTCTCAGCCGACCCCCGTTCGGAACGCCCCCGTCCCCTTTACATGAATCGCAGTAGGGCACGTGTCCAGGTGAGATTCGGATCCTGTCGTGGTTCCTCATGCGCTCCTGTCGGTGGAGCTCCAGCTCGCAGCGGACGCACTGCAGGCTGCCGCATTCGTCGCACTCGAAGGCGGCCTCGTCGGAGCCACCGCAGGCGTAACTCTCCTGACAAACCAGGACGCCGTTCACCCCCTTCTCCACCGACGAGCCCTGACTGCTCATTATACGTCTAAATATAACAGCGAGGTAGCGAACCGAACGGAAGCGACCGAATTTAAAGTACTAAAATCCTTCAGTAAATATACTGACTAGATATTCCTCAAAGTTGCACCAACTACAGCAGAGACCAACCTAAATGTACAATCAACAAGATATAATGCCTCAAATATGATGCATTTGAGATCTTAAACAAAATATCTTACTCGTTTGCCTTGAATATCACTGGAATTCGAAATGTGATGTCAAATTATGACACTGGCTTAAAATCAAATATTCAATATGAACTATAAATAGATCAGTTGACACCCGTGTAGCACTGGCACTAGGTCAGACTTGTCTAGCTTTCTGGTTGATTTTAAAGTGATCAAGTAATCTAAAGTGTCTAAACTTACAAACTACAAGCAACAACAATCGACATGTATTTGTTGGCAGATGTAAACACTAAGAAAACCGCTACATTCGGGTGTTCTCGTCCTGGGCTTTGTTACTCAAGCTAGCTAAGCTTAGCATACGTGTCTGTAAAAACACCTCCAATTTCAAAGACCACAAATACTGGGGTGTTAGAAATATGACTAATGCAGCTAAATTAATTATTGTTTAGTATCGTACAGACTGTCCTTAAAGTATGTTCACCCAACAACACATTGATCAACCCAGCTTTGACCGAACAAAACAAGCTGATTTCGAGCCAGAATCTCACCGCAGTTTACATCAAACAAGCTGCTGCATTCCCTGAAACCTCGCACACGAAAACGACCCTTTGATAAACACACATTAATAAGCCGGCTGATGTCAAGAGAACTGTTTTTCCCCACCAGCTTGTAAAATGATTCCCCTCCCCGGTAGATTCGGGTGAATGTTGTTGCCAGGTCAGATCAGCTGATCGGCTTGTTTTCACTGGAGCGGAAGTCGAAGGTTATCAGCCGCAAAGCCAGATGGGAAACGGAGTCCATTCTCCACAAGCAGTATTTACTTGTAGGATGCTGGTAGGATGTGGCAGGAGAGTTGGGGTGGGCAGAGGTCAACAACTATTATGATTTCAAAAACAAGATGGTGCAAGAGGAACATATGAGGGGACAGAATAATAACTTCCCGTTGGGTGTTCCTGTCGGAAAAAGAAGTGCTTAATAATAATCTTTATATATATATATATAATTTATTTTATTTTTTTTACTTTTTAAAAACTGTACTTGCAGATAATATTAATGAAATTACGTTAAGACCCTTTCATGTTTCTTAACACAAACTTTTAAAAAGTGCACTTTTATAATGTCAAATTATTTTTAAAGCACATTTTAACTTTTAATCTTTTTTGATGTGCTTTAAAGAAGTACACTTAATGTAGACTAACATTTTAAAGCACATGTGAAGTACTTGATTAAAAGTTTTAACTGTTATTTAATGTTAAATATAAAGTTTAAGCTATTAGACTTTTTCATTTAATTATAAATAGCCTGTACAATTTAGTTCACACTTATGTTTGTCGAAGTAGGCTATATTGTTTTAAAGAATATTTCTGTAACAAGTACTCTTTTTAAAGTATCCTAAAATTTAAAATCCCTTGTATTCATTTTCACAAAGATTATGCTGCTAAAAAAGTCACTTATCGCTAGTAAACACAAATTATTGTATGGGCTATATTCAGACAACATTTAATTTTTTAATTATGACAGCGAAGATCTGAAGGACAGACATTTAGAGCATTATAAACAATACACTACCTTGAAAATTCGACATGATATAGAACCTATGCAGAATTGTCTAATTTTGATTTATTTTTTAAAAATGCTTTTTAAATAAATGGCGTATCCAGGTACACAACAGTAGCAACAACCCACTGAACTGACCGTCTGGCCTTCATTTTTATTCAAGTAAAATTAAATGGGCCTTTCTATCCTGAAAAAGGTCAACCAGAAGAATTTTTTCCACAACCCAGACCACTAGGTGGCGGAAAAACACTTTTCTATTAGTGTTTCAACGCCATACCCCATAAGAAGAAGATTACACTGTTGTCAAATGACTGTCAAAGCAAAGCTATTTAATCCTAAATCTTTATTCATATAATGTTCTGACTGTGCTCATCATGGCCGAGGAAGAGTTCACAGACATAAATGGTAACTCGATTTCTTTAGACTGCCAAACTCGCTCTGGTTTCTGCAGAGAGTTTACCGTCACCTCACCGAAACTGTCCTTGCGCAAGGTGATGCTCTACACCTGCTTCGTTTGGTTATTTGCTTATGCTGTATTTTTCTTCACCGAGGTAAGAATATCTGATACTGCAAGGATATGAACTCGTAAGCTTATGTTCCGAATTAAAATGAGATTATTCCACTATTAATGATTTATTTATTTATTTATTATTATTATTATTATTATTATTATTATTTTCATTAAACATCTAGAGCACGACTGTCCTGTCGAGTGCCATCATCGTCACTCTGGCTGGGATGATGATTCATATTCACTTTGTGAAGGTGGACCATGAGACCCTTCTCATAATTGGTTCCCTTGGTGTCCAGCTCTCTTCATCTTATGCATCTGGACGAGAAAGTACGATATTCATTGAGATGAGCAAGCTGAAAGACATCGTGATCAACGAGGCTGTTTATATGGTAAGCATGCCGTTTTCTCCAGTGACTTTTGTGCATGATTGACATTGTGATCTAGAAATAGCCAAAAATAATCACCGTTGTGTGTTTCCACCTCAGCACAGCATTATATACTATCTGTGCATTCTGATAAAGGACCCAGCAGATCCTGAGACGGTTACCAGTGTTGTCCCTCTTTTCCCGGTATGAAGCAGCTGTTGTTGTTCTGCTGCAAAAGCAAGATTATAGAAATCTTTGGCATGTCAGTCTGTAAACTAATATGTTGCATTCTTCCGGCAGAGTTCAAAGCCTCGGCTGAATTGTTTGGTTCAAGTGTACAGGAGCTGTCAAGAGATTCTTGCACAGTCCAGATAACGGAGAGGTAATCGTTCATGTTATGCTTCATACTATACATGTTTTACATAATTGACATTTGTGTCTATAAATATTTTATGGCTCTGTTTCTTTTACTCTTTTCTTTGAAACAGGATAAAGATTGGAAATCCCAAGAATGAACCATAAGTGTATTGTCAGTAGTGTGTGGTGGTGTTGTTGTTGTTGTTGTTGTTGTTGTTGTTTTTTTTTTTTTTGTTTGTTTGTTTTTTTTTTTTTGTCACCAACACTACGTTTTTCTGTTACATGTAGTGGTTTTTTAGATACATGTTGCATCCATCCACAAGCTTACTGGGTCCTTTAAACTTTATTTAAAAAAAAAAAAAAACGAACAAATAAAACATTTATAATCAGATTTTATATTTGTTAGTGCTTTTAATATTTTTCATATAAATTGGGTACACTCCTGATTTTGATATTTACAGTTTGTAGTATAGGTTTTAAATATTTTCTATATTAATATTGCAGTGAATATAGCTGATTGTTTTTCCTTCTGATTCTGACCTTTTTTTGGCCACTAGAGGGACATGTGTGCCAATTTTTGGTAACTGGAACCAAATCAGTTTATTAATATTAATGATTTCCTGTTATACTCTTTTAATTGTATGACATTTTAAATAATCATTGTGTTTGTTTGTGTGTTTGTTTTTTTTTGTTTTTTTTTTTTGCGCCACCATTGTTGTGGATCAATTGAGGGATTATGCTAATCCATCTCATTTACTTTTTGGTGGGTCAGCATTTAATTGTTCCTGCTTTTGTCAGGATGTCAAGCAGAACTCACTGTAAGTTTATCTGAGCTCTTATTGCCGAATTCACAGCATCACAAAGCTTCTGAGTTAAGTGATGAATGTTCCTTAAAAATGAAGTAGTTGAATTAAGTTTTGTTTTCTGAACTACGTTTAAATTTTATAAATGGGAAGTGGAAATGTATACTGTGGTGGTCTGTACCAAGTAGATGCTTTCTAGAGGTCAGACAACAGAAGGCAAGTGAAGCTTTCCTGCAATATCAGTTTCACAGTATTTCTGGTGCACAGCTGTTGTGAACATCCATCACACTATAGCTCTTACTGTGGTTTTGTGGAACAAAACTTCTGTTGTTGTGTTTCTTTACTTAGGATTCTGCTAACCTTTACATATTCTGAGGAAATGTTTTACATGTCACCTCCGTATTTAAATATTCTGCAAGTTATAGGAACTCGCCACCTGTTGCATAGACACATGTAAGTGTTGTCATTCAAGTTTACCTGTTTGGGGAAAAGGAAAGAGAAACCACCCATGTGTTTGTTCATGCTGCTTTGTATTTACACACAGTGAATCATTCCCTTCACTTTTAAAATCAACTGTCGGTAAGGAGTAAGAACACAAATTCCCCTTGTTTTTAAATGAGTATACTGGGTTCGGTACAAGTTAACCTTAAATGATGGCAGATCTGTCATTGATTACCAAAGGAAATTAGTTAGAATATTTTCCTTTTCCTTAAAATAAATAAATAAAAATCTGGGTTACAATGAGGCACTTTTTAATAGTATAACCACAGGATTCAACAATATTTGTGTTAACGTGGTTTTAGTTTGAAAAGTTATCACGTACGGACCTTTTTCTGTGTGTTTTCATATATTTTAAAGTGTAATTTATTCCTGTGATGGCAAATCTGAGATTTCAGCAGCCATTACTCCAGTTTGTGGTATATTCTTCAGAAATCATTCTAATGCTGATTTGCTGTTCAGGGAACATTAACTATTATCAATACTGAAAACAGTGTTGTGGAAAGGTTGGTGTTTTTTTTTTTTTTTTTTTTTTTCAGGATTCTTTTATGAATAGAAAGTTAAAAGAACAGCATTTGAAAGAAGTCTTTACTGTCATTTTTGATCAGTTTAATTGCTAAATAAAAGTATAAATTTCTTCAAAACTGCTAACCCCAAACTTTTGAATGGTATAAATTGTACACAAAAATTGTCCCCTTTTGCTTCTTTTGTAAGTGCCTCATTGTAATCTTGATTTTTGCCCTTTTTTATTTTTATTTTATTTATTTTTTTGCGATAATCAACATTGTTACAAATGCTGTCGTTTGGGCTTAACACGTATTGAAGTCATGCTTTAGCCAGAATAGAACCTAAAGGTCAGAGTTCAGAGCCCTTGTTATTCAAATACACTTTCCCATGTAGCATTGCTTCATTCCCTTCTGACCATTTGGAATGACCATTCCCCATAAAGGCTGTGAAAACAACTCGGGGGTTTGAAATGATCCTGTTAAATTGCTGTGAAGACGCTCCTGACAGGATAATCTTCCCGCCTGGAGGTGTGAACCTCCCAGGAACTCTGCTCGGGGGGGTGTCAGTGGGGGATTAGACCGTCCTACACCCTCCAGCCACCCAACAGAGCACATCATGAGCAAGCCATCCACCATCAGCTCTTTTCCAATGAATTCAACTCAGTATAACAATAGAATATCAGTGTGTTTAGCTGCTCGGATTGATATGTTTACACTGCGCCCTCCAGACCCAGTTAATTGGCGTTAACCACAGTTTATATCGTTGTGTATACATAAACACTCCAGAGGCACGTGAGCTCCCTTGGTTTATAAACTAAAGTGCTCAAGTGATAAAACTTGGCATTTTCAGCACAAGTGGGAGGAAGCCTCTTTAAGGGCTCTGTTTTGGGCTTTTTTCACACAAATGATTGTAGAAAAGGGTTCTTTGGATTATTAAAACACTAAGAAAAAAGGTTCTTTTAAGAACTGTTCACTGAAAGGTTCTTTAGGGATCCTAAAATGGTTCCTCTGTGGCATCGTTGCGAAAACCCGCTTTTGGATCCTTGTTTTTAAGAGTATATTTAAATCGAGACCCCTCGTGAGCAGATTTAACAGCTACATCTGATTGCCTGAAGGATGGGCTGTTTTTGGAGGGAAAAACAGTTGTGTTGGAAGGGTGCAGGAACCCCACTGTGATGGGAGTTCCCCTCCTGACACTACGTTGCCTCTCTGTGGACTTTTACTATATGCTAAGGTGTAACATTCACAGGCCACGAGGCAACACAAAAACACTCTAGTGATAGAATATGGACCGCTGCAGCGATTCCCCTCTCAGTTGTAATCTTGTCATTGGCCACCATTTTTTTTTATATGCAGTTGCTAACTCATGGGTTGGATGTACTTATGTTACCGGGAAGCGACATAAACCCTCCCTAAACTATGTTTGTGTGCTTTTTGTATTGTGTAATAATAACATGCAAATAGTGCTGAGCAACTCAATGAGGAAAATCTCACCGCATCTGCTTCAGTTATTGACTTCAGATATGCAAATATTAACTAAAGTAAATCAGGATATAAAAACAATTTGAGGGCATTATAAAGGCTTTGAAAAAAGAAGTCGTCTCGATAGTTTTACCCAGGAAGCTATACTGCTGTGCTTTTTCAATGCTCTCCATCCCCCATGCCTCTCTGAATAACAAAACTGTTACTGGAACTTCAACCAGAAAGCCCACCCCTTCAGCCTCAAGTTTTCATTTGAATCTTGGCTCAAACCTCTTCAGCTTCACTTGATAAATATGTGCAGAAACGTAGGACAGGTGCTGTGGATTGTCACCTGAACTGACTCGTGGGAACTCTGCGGCATCTTTTGCCTTGCCATGCAATTTATTTCTTAAAGTAGCCTGTTATAAAATGTCTCTTTTTCAGCTTTGCACAGTTAGGTACTCAAGCTCTCTCTTTTTTTCCTGAAGTTGTTTTGGACTGCAGTTTCCATCTGCCTCCCTGTGAACCTTCACCTAGAAATATCCACCAGATATCCTCTTAAATGAATTTCTCAAGTTTGCTACTGCCAAGCCCCTGAGAACAGCAGAGAGGGGATAAACGATTTTTGTGATAGTAGGTCAGGCAGCACTGAAGCTGAAAGGTGACGCTATTAACTCATTATAATAATAACAAAAATAACAATAGTTGTATTGACATCATTTTCTTTAAAATCCACACCCTGGAAGTTATTGTAAATAATCTGTTGGGAATGCATTATTGAGATCAAATGTGAGAACTAATAAATAAAATGTGTATGTGTGTGTGTGTGTGTGTGTGTTTAATTTAACTTTGAAGCAGTGAACTTTCTATTTATCAAAGAATCCTGAAAAAAAGTATGACAGTTTGCATAAAATATTAAGCATTAAGTTTATTACACCCAAAATCAGCATATTTGAATGATTTCTGAAAGATAATGTGACACTAAAGTCTGGAGTAATGGGTGCTGAAAATTCAGCTTTGCCATCACAGGAATAAATTGCATTTTAAAATATATAAAAACAGAAAATTATTTTAAATTGTAATATTATTTTACAATATTACAGTTTTTACTGTATCAAATAAATGTAGTGTTAGTGAGCATACAAGACTTCTTTCAAAAACATAAATCTTATGGAGCCCAAACTTTTGAACGGTAGTGTGTCATTACAGGTTTATCATACGTTGTCAGATGTCATTAAAATTACCCTTATGGCATTTACAGTACCTTGTAGTTTAAAAACAAAAATTGCAGCAATGTCATTTCCTCAAGGATTAATCTGAGGGCCTCAGTTTCATTGGAGCTTAATCATCTATAGATCTCATTGTCTGAGTCTGTGGAAGTGGATGTTGATGTGTTAACCCAGCTCTCTGCTCACATTACCTCACCAGCAGTTAGCTGATCTGAAGGTTGGGCGATAGATGTTCTTCCAGTCAAACCGGCTCTTTTGACTCGGTGGCTTTTAAGATGAAAGGTGAGAGAGAGAGCTTGTAAAGCCAGTCAGGTGAGCATTCGCTTTGTTAACAAATCTTAAGCCTCGTGCAGATTTCGTTTTAAATCATCCGTTTACCTCTTATCAATGACCTTTGGTCTGGATATACTTTATACTTACATTAAGAGCCACAGTATGTGTTTCCATAGCTGGGTTAAATTCAACATTTGTGGGGCTGGATAATGCTGATCATCCACTCATTTGCAGAAGTTATCTTCAAACAAATTAAAGAGGAAATTCGTTTGTTGTGACATCATGCTAACAAAAATTTTATCTTCAATGTTAAAGGAACACTGTTATCATCTTTTTTTCAAGACATGGCTAGATTGGGTATACTGGTGCTTCCAAATAATCCTTGTCAGTGTCTTTTTCCATCATTTTAACAATCAAAAATATGTAAAGCTCTTCAAAAACTCTGAGGATTCCCATTCTTTCAGAATGAGTAAGCGAGAACCAGTCAAGTTTAAACGTTTGGTAGATGTCATTGGAAACACAGCTGACCCACATGCCAGTCCTGCATGCATTGCATTCTTACAGTAATACTATGATTAGAGCTGACAAATGATAACACTGATGTCTGTGCTGTCGCAGATCATTCTTACAAAGGATTATACGGCTCTTGTATGCTTCCTTTTCTTAGCTCAATGTCAAGAACTTAATCTGACTTTGTCTCATTGTTCAGCAGCAGCGCCTTTCTATCTTCCTTTAACTACTTAAAAATAGGCAAGTTGTCACTTCACTAATGAGAAATGTAATAAAGCAAAAAAAATAAAAAAAATATTGACAATGTTGACAAGACGTTTCTGTTGGTGTTTGTTGGGGGAATACAAGATAATTTCCCCAAACATTTTTGTCTCGAGAATATCTTTTTGTATTTATTTATCTTTTTGTGGCCTAATGGTTAGGGAGTTGGGCTTGTAACCTGAAGGTTGCCGGTTCGATTCTCACACCGGCAGGAATTGAAGGTGGGGATTGTGAATGAACAGCACTCTCTCTGCCTTCGATACCATGACTGAGGTGCCCTTGAGCAAGGCACCGAACCCCCAGTTGCTCCCCGGGCGCTGGAGCAATGGCTGCCCACTGCTCCTGGTGTGTGTTCACGGTGTGTGTGTGCGTTTGTTCACTATTCACTGCTGTGTGTGTGCACTTGGATGGGTTAAATGCAGAGCACCAATTTCGAGTATGGGTCACCATACTTGACAATACGTCACGACTTTCACTTTCATCTTTTGTATTTTTTCCTGGTTCGTTTGGTGTTGTGGACTATCTAAGATGACTGAAATAAACTGCCAAACTATGGAACTGTAATATCTGTCAGCCAATCAGAATCAAGCATTCTAGAGGGCCGTGGTATCCTTGCAAGATGAAATTAAGCTAAATCTGTGAATGTGTGAGACTTCTGATTCATTAGCTGCTCTAGGTAATTAACTACAAGAATAACAAAGTGCAATACTATTTGTGTTATAAACCAGTGGTTTTATGATAAAGGTGATAAATTAAGGGGATAAGTCACCCAAAAAAAAATTCTGTCATTAATTACTCACCCTCATGTTGTTCCAAACCTGTAAACCTTTCGTTCATCTTCGGAACACAAATTAAGATATTTTTGTGAAATCCGAGAGCTTTCTGACAACTCCATAGACAGCAACAAAACTGACACGTTCAAGGCCCAGAAACATAGAAAGAACATTGTTAAAATAGTCCATGTGACATCAGTGTGTCAACCGTAATTTTATGAAGCTACGAGAATACTTTTTGTACGCAAAGAAAACAAAAATAACGTCACATGCACAACGACACCATACAGATGCATCATACTGTCATGAATGTGCGTCGAATACTGACACGGAAGAGAAGAAATGTGACCCTGGACCACAAAAACAGTCTTAATTTGCTTGAGTATATTTGTAGCAATAGCCAACAATACATTGTACGGGTCAAAATTATTGATTTTTCTTTTATGCCAAAAATCATTAGGATATTAAGTAAAGATCATATGAAGATATTTTGTAAATTTCCTACCATAATATGTCAAAACTTAATTTTTGATTAGTAATATGCATTGATAAGGACTTCATTTGGACAACTTTAAAGGCGATTTTCTCAATATTTTGATTTTTTTGCACCCTCAGATTCCAGATTTTCAAATAGTTGCATCTTGGGCAAATATTGTCCTATCCTAACAAACCATACATCAATGGAAAGCTTATTTATTCTAAAGAGTTATTTTAAATATTTATCTATGTTGTATAAATCTCAATTTCAAAAAATTGACCCTTATGACTGATTTTGTGGTCATAAATTGTTGAATAAATTCATATTTTTTTGTTTTCTTTGCACACAAAGAGTATTCTCGTAGCTTCATAAAATTAAGGTTGAACCACTGATGTCACATGGACTATTTTAACGATGTCTTTACTACCTTTCTGGGCCTTGAACGTGTCAGTTGCATTGCTGTCTATGCAGGGCCAGAAAGCCCTTGAATTTCATCAAAAATATCTTAATTTGTGTTCAGAAGATGAACGAAGGTCTTACAAACTTGGAACGACATGAGGGTGAGTAATTAATGACAGAATTTTCATTTTTTGGTGAACTATCCCTTTAAAATAGCATGATAACTAATACTTTGCAATATAACGGACTGTTTTTGTACAGCTAAAATAGTTGGAAGCTGCTGGCTCTGGAACCCTGGCACATTCAAGTTAAAAATGGCTGTGCCAACTCTTAAGATAAAGGTGGATAACAAGGATGTAATGCAGAATACAGTGCAGCTATTTGAAAATAAAGCATTCTCCTTTATGTTTGTAGAGGTTTCTTATGTGGAATGGTAATTGAGGGACAGTGATGGCGTTCTCATCAGCCAGTGTTCTTGTTAGTTATAACAAGCCTTAGCAAGCTTGTGAGAGTTCATGCGACTTGATGCACCATTGGTAAACATGTTCTGATGTCAACTTGTCTTCTCTTTCGGTACTTACTCGGTTGGTTGATAAGTGTGGGATACTGTTGGTTGTTGTTATCATCTTGTCCTTACTTGCAGTTGCGCCACTCAGTTGGCTTGTGAGGCTGCACCCCCATCCCTACATGCAAAGTGTGAGAAAGGCACCGCCTCCTGATTCTCACCCTTGATGGACCTATCATAATTAATTCACTTATCTTTACAGTGGCATCTCATCATTACAATAAAGCTATTGATGTTTCTGAATCTTTATATTGACTGTATGTGTTTATGACTCTAAGCTTCTTAAATGAAATGAAGTGACCAGTTTTGAATGCCCTGCAGCAAACTGAACAGAAGACTTGACTCAGATTTACTGCAACCTTTATGAAGTGATTCTCTAATAAGCATAAAAAGCCCGAAAATCACATTTAAATTTTTGATAAAATACTTAAAAAATATTAATTAAATTAGGCTTTGGTATTTTTTCACGGATCTTTTGCTGTTATATGAAGCTCTTAAAATAACATAAATAAATTAAAGTCATTTGGAACTGAAATATCTGTCAGCCAGTCAAAATCTAGAGCACTGTGGTATCCACCTTATTTTGCAACATTAAACTAAGCTGTTTTCTGTGAATGTGCAAATGTACTTCACTGATTATATATTTATTTATAATTTTTCTTTAAAAAAAAAAAAAAATTACTGACCCCAAACTTCTTTTTAACTTTTTATTTATCAAAGAATCTTGAAAAAAGTATCACAGGTCCCAGAAAATATTAAGCAGCACAACTGTTTCCAAACATTGATTATAAATCAGCAAATTAGAATGATTTCTGGAGGATCATGTGACACTGAAGACTGGAGTAATGATGCAGAAAATTCAGCTTTTCTTCACAGGAATAAATTATATTTGAAAGTATATTAAAATAGAAAGCTGTTATTTTAAATTGCAATATTTTAGAAAATTACATTTTTTTTCTGTATTTATGATCAAATTAATGTAGCCTTGATGAGCATAAGAAACCTCTTTAAAAAAAACATTTTAAATCTTACTGATCCCAAACTTTTGAGCGGCACTGTCTGTTTGTATGTATATATATATAATGAATTTGTCATTTAGATGCTTTTACATTTTGTATTAATATTTTGAATTAGTTTTTAGTGTATTTTGAATTTGTGTTTTTACTTTAATTTTAGTTACAGTTTTAGTAATCTTGTTTTATGTTTGTTGTTTTTATTATTTTTGGTTAATATTTCTCCATCTGTTAAATATATAAATTTTTCACCACAAGTTTGCCACAATGTGCTCTAGGATTGTCATTTCTGCAGGGACAATGTGATGCTGCGTGAAAAATTTGTTTTAGAACATAACTATAATCTCCTTTTGGAAATCAAAATACAGCAAAGTGAAATGTCAGCATGTAACATTGTGTCATGTGACAAGATTGTATCTTTGTGTTTATGTTGACCAAGATGGATCTTTTGTTGGTCAGACTAAGCAGATCGTTGCTCAATGGGTTTCAAAAGGTCAAACTATAATGTGGACAAGAGCGACATGTCAATGGCATAAGAGCCGTGCAATTGATTTAGATCAATGGTCAAAATGATACCATCACATTGAACAGTCCAATCAAGGCTTATATCAAATCTTTGAAGTCATTATCAGCTCATCAGTCTTGTGAAAGGGGACCAATTTGAGGAGCAGGAGTGATTTCTTTAAAGACAGGCATTTGTAATGCACTGAAAGACGTATTGCAGCTGATGAACTGTCATTCTCTAATGAGGCAATCCGTACGTGTTATCAAGCAATCAGTGTTCACAAGATCACATGACTACTTACCAGTTATCTGTCAATACAGCCAGCAACAGATTTAACAGGATTCTGTCTTACAGTACGTGTGTGAGAACTGAAACCATAACAGCTTATAAGCCACACACCCGAAACTGTGGATGAATCAAATAAACATGACAGTGAGTGTGGGAGTGTGTAACGTTACTGCCTACAGGCAGTTCGACAGACAACAGCTGTGAGACAAGCACAAGCCCTCGAGCTGTCCGTTATCCCTACTTTTATTTTCCTGATTAAAACTTACCCTTGCTCCAGGGATATTTTCCACAACAATATTTGCTGTCTAATTATACAGATTCACTTAAATTCTTAATTTATAGTTAAAAGCATCACGTTTAACTAATTACATGAAGACAGTTTATTAGTGTCAATTTGCAAAGCTAACAAGGATTTATGTAAAGAAAGTTTGAATGCATGAAAACTAAAATGACATGATTTTTTTTATAATTTTCATCAATTGAAATAACACTGAAGTGAAATAAAATATAAATAGTAATATTAGATAAAAACTTAACTTGTACGAAAATTAGAAATGTTGCACTGACAACTAGTGAAGTTGAAGTACTATAATTACATAATTACATATATATATATATATATATATATGTAATTATAATTATATGTATATATATATATATATATATATATATATATATATATATATATATATATGTGTGTGTGTGTGTGTGTGTGTGTGTGTGTGTGTGTGTGTGTATATATATATATATATATATATATATATATGTATACTAGTCAACATTTGAAGTGGATCAAAAGCTTTAATCAAAGTTGTCCTAAAACCGAAATGCATTCTTGTCTTAGGACAACTTTGAACTTTTTTGATCCACTTCAAATGTTGACTACTATATATATATACAACCCGAATTCCGGAAATGTTGGGACGTTTTTTAAATATTTTTAAACGTTTATTAAAATATCTAGACATTTATTAAAATATTTTATTCACAATAGAACATAGATAACATAGCAAATGTTTAAACTGAGAGCTCATTTCAAATTTGATGCCTGCTATAGGTCTCAAAATAGTTGGGACGGGGGCATGTTTACCATGGTGTAGCATCTCCTCTTCTTTTCAAAACACTTTGAAGACGTCTGGGCATCGAGGTTATGAGTTTCTGGATTTTTGGTGTTGGAATTTGGTCCCGTTCTTGCCTGATTTAGGTTTCCAGCTGTTGAAGAGTTCGTGGTCATCTTTGACCTATTTTTTCGTGTAATGATGCGCCAAATGTTCTCTATAGGTGAAAGATCTGGACTGCAGGCAGGCCAATTCAGCACCCGGACTCTTCTACGAAGACATGCTGTTGTAATAGCTGTAGTATGTGGTTTTGCATTGTCCTGCTGAAATACACAAGGCTTTCCCTGAAATAGACGTCATCTGGAGGGAGGCATATGTTGCTCTAAACCCTTTATATACCTTTCAGCATTCATAGTGCCTTCCAAAACATGCAAGCTGCCCATACCGTATGCACTTATGCACCCCCATACCATCAGAGATGCTGGCTTTTGAACTGAACGCTGATAACACGCTGGAAGGTCTCCCTCTTTAGCCCGGAGGACACGGCGTCCGTGATTTCCAACAAGAATGTCAAATTTGAACTTGTCTGACCATAGAACACTTTTCCACTTTGAAACAGTCCATTATAAATGAGCCTTGGCCCACAGGACACGATGGCGCTTCTGGACCATGTTCACATATGGCTTCCTTTTTCCATGATAGAGCTTTAGCTGGCATCTGCAGATGGCATGGCGGATTGTGTTTACTGACAGTGGTTTCTGGAAGTATTCCTGGGCCCATTTAGTAATGTCAATGACAGAATCATGCCGATGAGTGATGCAGTGTCATCTGAGGGCCCGAAGACCATGCATCTAGTAAAGGTCTTCGGCCTTGTCCCTTATGCACAGAGATTTCTCCAGTTTCTCTGAATCTTTTGATGATGTTATGCACTGTAGATGATGAGATTTGCAAAGCCATTGCAATTTGACATTGAGGAATGTTATTTTTAAAGTATTCCACAATCTTTTTTGTGCACTCTTTCACAGATTGGAGAGCCTCTGCCCATCTTTACTTCTGAGAGACTCTGCCTCTCTAAGACATCCCTTTTATAGCTAATCATGTTACAGACCTGATGTCAATTAACTTAATTAGTTGCTAGATGTTCTCCCAGCTGAATCTTTTCAACATTTCTTGCTTTTTTAGCCCTTTGTTGCCCCCGTGCCAACTTTTTTGAGACCTGTAGCAGGCATCAAATTTGAAATGAGCTCATTTAGTGGATAAAAGTGTACATTTTCTCAGTTTAAACATCTGTTATGTTATCTATGTTCTATTGTGAATAAAATAGTAGCTCATGTGATTTGAAAGTCTTTTAGTTGTCATTTTATTCAAATTTAAAAAACATCCCAACATTTCCGGAATTCAGGTTGTGTGTATATGTATATATATATATATATATATATATATATATATATATATAGTAGTCAACATTTGAAGTGGATCAAAAAAGTTCATATATACACTATATTGCCAAAAGTATTGGGTCACCCCCTTCTAATGAACAGGTTTGACTACTTTAGTAATTTCTTTAGTAATTAGTAAAAAACTCTTTACCAAACACCAATGACAAACGTATTGGGACACCCCCTTCTTTAGAACAGAAAAAGGCACTTACAAAACTGTGGCAACAAAGATGGAAACATAATTCATGTATTTAAAAATTGTATTTCCATCTCTGTTGCAACAGTTTTGGAAGTGTCTAAAATGACTGTACCCATATGTACAAGTCATTGGTGTTTGGTGATGAGTTTTTGGCTCAAGATCTGCATTTAAAGTCACACCAGAGGTGTTCAGCTTGGATTAGGACTTGGCTTTCTGCAGACCAGTCAAGTTCTTCCACACTGACTAAATCAATCATTTCTTTTTGAACCTTGCCTTATACACAGAGGCATTGTCATGTTAGAATAGAAAAGGGTCCTGTCCAAACTGTTGCTATAAAATTAGAAGCACACAATTCCCTAGAATATCATTATATGCTTAAACATTAAGATTTGTACTCATGGAAATTACTAAAGTAGTCAAACCTGTTCATTAGAAGGGGGTGACCCAATACTTTTGGCAATATACTGTATATTGAAAGAGGTGTGTTATTATTTTTCTAAGTTACTGTACTTGCATTTTTTTTGTTTTTGTTTTTTGATAAATTGGTCAAATAAATCTCATAAACAAGATCCATAGGGAACACAATATCGTAAAAACTTTAGACCCTGGTGTTGTTAACTAAACCTATTAAAATAATTTTCATCAATTGAAATAAAAATTAAATGAAATAAAATATAAATAGTAGTATTAGATGAAAAACAACTTATATGAAAATAAGAAATGTTGCATTGACAACTGGTTAAAATTAGAAATTTTGCAATGACAACTAGTAAAGCTGAAGTACTATAATTACTAAAACTGAAATAAATTAAAGCTAAGTAAAAAATATTTTAAAAATACAAAATGACAATCAAAGTATTTGAAACAAACTAGAAAAATAACTGAAAATAGAAAATATCTAAATAAAAGCTAAATAAAAATATTTATAAATACCCTAGCAACTGGTTAGCAACATGCTATAAATCGCTCAAACACCCTGGCTAAAACAACCAAGCAACTAGCATAAATTACGCAGGTTCAATGGTTGATAAAACGCAAAAATCTAGTTAGCGTTTAAAAGAATGAAGTAAATGTAATTTTGAAAGCAAAATTTGTAAGATTCAAATCAAAACATTTTTAAAACAAGAAAACAAGCCGCAAATAAGTCCCAATGGCCTATGCATCATCTTGTCTGTGAATCAGCCTCTGGCAATAACAGTATCGGGTGATTTGGCTGACCAGGAACAGGCCGGGTCTGTGACTGTGTACCTGTCTCGTCTCAGGAGGCCTGTAGGTAAATGTGACAGGAGTGAAACTGGCTGCATGCCAGAGAAGGCACTAGTCAGTTTGGTCTGAGGCCTGGGAAAAGGGGCGGGCAAGAAAGCTAACAAAGAGGTGAGTAACCGTTTTTTTAACCACAAAGTGAGATGAACACCTCACCATTCATGGGAACCTAAACCTGTCAGGCCTGGCCTCTGTTGCTCAACATGTGGAAAACGGTATCATGCTAGACTCCAAAGCACAAATGCATCCTCAAAGAAACGTGGGTGTGTGTGAACGTGGCTGAATTTACAAGCAGAGAAGATTAGTTTAATTACTTCATGTCAGGCTAATTATAGAAATTTGTTATGTCTTGCTTTCCTGTAGTTCTCTGACTTTTTACTTAGAGTATGTTCACTATACTGCTAATAGAAGTAATAAAAAGTACTGTATTGTTTGATTCCATTCATTCAGTCATTTTGTGGTCTAAGAAACATGACGGTCATGCATCATTTGATCTTTCATATTGTTAGGAGTGGCGACACCTAATGAAGTCCTCATAATCCATAATGGTTCACTTCAGTGCAACAGGAATTGTGCAACTCATTTAAACAGGATTGCTTTTCAGGTAGCAAGAGCGTAACCCCACAGTGGAAGTGATTCATTGTTGTTAGGCTTTGTTACAGCAATAGTGAGCAATACCATCATGCACATGACAATTTCACTATGTGGTTTTTGTCATTTAGACAGGTACTAATGGCAACCGTTACTTCTGTAATTCAACATGACTGTTTAGTATTTTATGAGACATGTGAAAGTTTAAATGTAAACTGTTATAATAGAAATTTGAATTTGATCTAGAAAATTATAGTTTGTCAAGACGCTTTAAATGCTGACACCATATTATAGTTTTGCCTGAAAGTTTAAAAATATTGTTGCTCACCGATGAATCCTTTGCAGCAAATGGGTGCCGTCAGAATGTGTACAAACAGCTGATGAAAACATAATATTGACGAATAATCCACACAACTCCAGTTCATCAGTTCACTCAAAAAATAAAATTTTGGCATCATTTAGTCACCCTCAAGTTTTACCAAACCTGTACGAGTTTCTTTCTTTTGTTTAACACAAAAGAAGATATTTTGAAGAATGCTGGTAACCAAACAGTTGCTCGTAGCCATTGACTCCCATAGTATGGAAAAAATACTACGGAAGTCAGTGGGAAAACAAACAAACAAAACAACAGAATTAGTTTTTTTGGGTTTACTATACCTTTAATGTCTTGTGAAGTGAAATGCTGTGTGTTTGTAATATAAAAATTCATAATTAAATTAATATTTTACATGGTTAATTGATGGACTGTAATACAATGTGGATTAATTGTAGACAGCTGTTTGGACTCTAATTCTGATGGCACCCATTCACTGCTGAGGATCCAGTGGTGAGCAAGTTTTGTAATGCTAAATCTGTTCCGATGAAGAAATAAACTTCTCTAGCTCTTGGATTTCTGAGGGTGTATACAATTTTAGCACATTTTCATTATTTGGTGAACTACTCATTCAAAGCCTTGAATTTGAATTCTATAAAGAACTAAGCTTTTTTTAAGAAAGAAAGAAAGAAAGAATATATATATATATATATATACACACACACACACACACACACACACACACACACACACACACATATATATATATATATATATATATATATGTATGTATGTGTGTGTGTGTGTGTGTGTGTGTGTGTATATATTTGCAAATTATCTCTTTATATATATATATATATATATATATATATATATATATATATGTATATGTATATATATACATATATATATGTATATGTATGTATATATATATATATATATATATATATATATATATATATATATATAAAGAGATAATTTGCAAAAACAGACTCCATTTTTAACAATTCTCAAAAATCATGTTTTTTCATTGTGCATTCCAATTAATCTCAATCAAACTGCAGTTGGGTTATTTTGATTAGGTTAAAAAATAACTAAAAATACAGCTAACTAACACAATAAAAAAAATAAAAAATAAAAAAATAAAAAACTGAGTTATGTGTTTTTGCAAATAAACTCATTTATATATAATTAGGGCTGTATTTACATGTAAATATTTATATTCATATAATTTATATTATATCTAAATATATTTAATATATAAAAACATTTTTCTTAAATATATATATATATATATGCATGTGTGTGTATTTATATATACATAATAAATATACACAGTACACACACATATATTCTGTAAACAAAAACTTTTATTTTGGATGCGATTAATCGCAATTAATCGTTTGTCAGCCCTAATTATATAAATAAATAAATAAATAAATTTCTTAGGGCTTGTATGTATGAACTTTTGAATGTGGAACTTTTGGAAAAAAGTCTAGCAATGTAACATTCTGAATTTCATTTTGAGCAGTTTGAACACTACAAACAACAGCAACAAGCCCTTTGTCTCCTGTTTACACTTCAAGGGTACGTGAGAGATATGCTCTCCCACATTCATCCGAGCTCGGCTCAAAGTCACAGCGTGAGACCTCGGAGCAGAGAAGTGTGAGTTCTCAATGTATTCATATTCCTTCAGTACCTGACACTTCTCTGTGTCTCATTTACACCCTCTGAAGATATTTGCAGGACCATTTACATTAAGTACTCACACTGTTTGGGAAGTGTAATCTCTAACATTTGTTTGCTATATACATAATTTAGTAGCACATAGTGTGTGTAAAGAAAGCGATGTTTGTTCTCATAACCACATATTTAATTTAGTCATTTAATTATTTTTAATCAAAGTGAATTTAAACATTCACAAGCTCATATTTTATTAAAATATTTCAAATGATAATCAATATAATTGTATTCACCAAAGATACATTCAATTTAACAAAAGCGACAGTAAAGATATTTATAATGTTACAACGGTTTCAACAAAAATATTAAGCCACATATTTTTTCTAGATTGATAATATTAAAATGTTTCTTGCGCACCAAATCAGCATATTAGAGTGATTTATGAAGGATGTGACACTGAAGACTGGAGTAATGGCTGAAGACTGGAGTAATGGCTGCTGATTTAGCTTTGCCATCCTACGAATAAATTACATTTTGAAATATACATATATTAAAATAGGAGTTATTTTTGATTATATTTCACAATATTATAATTTGTATTGTATTTCTGGTTGAATAAATGCAGCCTTGTTGAGCACAAAAGACAAAAAAAAAAAAAAAAAAAATCTTACTGACTCCAAACTTTTGAATGATATAATAGCTTACACTGTTGCTTAACTGAGCTCAGAAATACAATTAGGGAAAAATATCCATTTTCATCATGTTATTTATTTGATATTTAAGAGAAACACATGATTGTGTAAATAAACAACTTTCACATATAACACTTAAAGCAGGAAAAAAAGAATAAAAACAGAGAACTTGCATAGTTGCATTGGGAAAACAGCATTGGAAATGTATTTTGCCCTTTAAATTTATTTTTAGATGATGCAAAGAAACACTGAAGGAGAACCTGTATAAAAGTGCTGCTTGAATTTGATCAAAAGGCAAAACAATAGTGAAGACAGATAAAATGATCAAGCGGTACATCCTTCTTGCCTGAGGCACCAAAACAGAACAGTTAAAACTGTTAAAAAAGAACTGTTAAAGCAAACAGCTTTAAAAAAAAAATAAAAAAAAAAAATAAAAAAAAGATAACTTCCACAAGAAGCATATTTGTAACAAAGACAGTATTGTTTACCCTGTGAGAAGCACACACTGTCAGTAAAAGATTAAAAAATAAACATAACCAAGCTACGGCTCCACAAAATGGGCTGGGCTTCTATACTTTCATCTGTGTATGCGCCCTCACAATACATTTGCACAAGAGAAGACGTTAAACCCGTCTTAGGAAATCAGGAAAAACCCTGCCGAATTTTCCCCGGATGTAGGAAACCATTTTCACACAAGCCTAATAATCTTATCTTGCCAATTTGCAAGACAATCCCCAGCTAAGGTTTATCAGGAGAACAGGCTGAATCATTATAAGAGTGATGTAGGATTTATACGGTCACAGGCACCTAAGAAGGAGACATCTCACACATTGGCTTTAGTTTGGGCTGTTGCATATGAAAGAGGCTGTCTAAGTAGTGCCTGACACAAAAGAGATAAGACAGATACCCGCTCTTGTTCCCTCAACCATCAAAGACATCTCCACGTAAACACCATTCAAGCTTCGAATAGGCAGCTATCCAGCTCATGCAAATTCATTCATTTACATATGGTGGGTGCTCTTTGTGAACAATAAATGATTTAAGGAGTAGTTTTCTCTAATCTTTCTTCATAATGTGTATATAAATCTTACAGGAAGTGTTACTTATACAGCTTGTGCGATTAAAACGCTCCGTAAACTTTGTGTCTAGTAACGCAACAGCTCTCAAATGTCACTCAAACATTTCCTGGGAAGTTTCCCACAAATCAAACAACTCCGCCCATAAAATAAAGCCAAATGACCGTAGGTAAACACACTGTCCAAAATAAATTAATATCTCATGTAAACAGTTCACACATTTTGACCCACAGGGTCAGATGAAGCAGAAGAACTTCTTCCAGCTGCACTTGGAAAAAGCTTTAGCTCGTCTGTCCGACAGTCTCAGTTTTTTGGCCTTCCTGGCCTTGTGTTTAATAGCCGCGAATATTGCCGCGTCGAAGACCTCCTTTAGGTTCTTCTGTGTCAAGGCCGAACACTCCACGTACTCGGCGGCCCTGATCTTCTCAGCAAGGCTCTGTGCTCGTGAGCTGAACACAGGTTTGACCTTGTACCTGTCCAAGTCTATGAGAACGTTAACGTCCAATAGAAGGTCCGACTGAGTTCCGACTAAAATGATGGGGGAGGATGGGTTACACGCACGAATCTCAGGGATCCATTTCTTGGTTATATTCTGGAATGACGTGGGGTTAACCACACTGAAGCAGAGAAGGAAGACATCTGTGTGTGCGTAAGACAGAGATCTGAATTCATCAAATTCTTCCTGCAAGTCAAAGACAAACACAGATAAGAACACTAGACAAAAAGTTAAACATCTGTTTAACAGAATTTACACTTTACAAACTTTTTTTTAACAGAATATAAACTTTTTTCCACTGTTTAAAAGTTTGTAGCGTAAACAATGTTTTCAATTTACAAACTTTTTTTTTTTAAAGTTAATTTACAAAACTTTCTGAACAGTTTACACTTTACAAAAAAACTTGTTTGCAATTGACAAACTAAAAGTTTACAACTGAAACTTTTTGAACAAAGTTTACATACTTTATCCATTCTCAACTTCTACAACTAATGTGAAATATTTGATTAAACTGACCACAAATTAACAAAACAGTTACCTGTCCAGCTGTATCCATCAACTGAATCCGCACAGGGGTCCCATCCACCTGAACTTGTCCTGAATAAGCAAAATGTAAAGACTCTTTTTAAAGTTTTCATCCTCATAATTCATCTAATTACTTTAATTTAACCATCAGGGTTTAGAAGGGGTCAAAGATCATCCTCTTACCTGAAAAGACATCAAAAGCCGTCTGTTTGTAATCCGTAGGGTATCCATTGGTTGTGTAGCTGACTATCATACTAGTCTTCCCGACAGCACCATCCCCAACCAGCATACAGCTGATCCCGGGCTCCAGCGCGTCGTGCTGCTCTAAACACACGGACGGGACTCTTGACTCGTGGTAAAAGTAATCCATTTGAGGTGGCATGTCCAACAATTAAAGCCAAGAAGAACTGTCTTCAGGAAACCTTAGTAAACTCCACAGTATTTGGTGGTGTCTTTGTTGAGACTGATGAGTGACTCATTACTTTCGCAGCTCAAAAGCTGACTCACTCTGATCCGTGAAGAATCTCTCTGTGCCTTTTTAATCAGCGATTCGGAGAGACCGACTTTGCATAGCCACGCCCACCGCAGTCACTGGCCTCAATGGAAAGAACAAATCTTTGGTTTGAACGCAGATAAACTATTCGTTAACGATTTTAATCCCAAACGATTCTCAATGAAACAAAGTGCATGCCTTTTCTAAACGGTTGAATAAAATGCATTTTATTACTATGCAATTTAATAGATCATTTAAATATTAAATGTACTAAATGTAGTAGTGTCCTGGGGCGTTTTATGCTGTTGAGTCATCATCTTTAAGAGGAAAAACTGGAATTAAACAGACTAGTTAAACACGAGCCGTGTACAAATGTTAAAAATAAAATCTGCGTTTTCATGTTGGTTTTTACTCTTTTTAGACCTTTGTCTTTGAATTTAAAATCACAAATTAAGCATAATTCTAAAATAACTTAGAACACTGCAATATTTAATTACGCATGCATGATATTCAAACCTTAACTAAACAGTACCACTACGTGGACAGATAAAGAACAACAGTGAAGTTTTGTCATGTAATCACATGATACTCATCAGCTGACCAAGACAGCAATGCACGCAACACAACTCGGTCTCTTACTTCTGTCTTTATTCATTCATAAAATATCATTTAAAGCTCAGTTTCGTTTTATTTAGTATCTTTTTTAGTTACAGTATATGTTAACTAGCACATAACGGAGGCATTGCCAGTAAATGAGCTTTTGAACGGGATATTTAGCTCACATGCTAGCGTGTTATGGGTGGGAACAGCTGCTAAAGATACTGTACATCATTACGTGCAATGTGAGCACAGCTTCAGTATTTGTTGTACATACTGTAGTTTTGTGAATAATTGATAATTTGCAATGGCATCTATTCTGGATCAATATGAAGATTCTCAGAACGTCCGTCAACACTGCCGTGTGTCAGCGGCCAACATCGGGATCACTCATTCAGGTACAAACCTCTGCATCTACAGCTTTTAGGATATTGCAAACATTATGATTGGGTAATTTGGGTTGACTGTTGTACTTTACATGATTTTTTTCTGTTCAAAGGGTTTGTGAATGTAAGGTTGGAGGAAGAGAAACCTATTTTCAACAAGCAGCGCATCGATTTCTCACCTCCCGAAAAAATCAACCACTTATTGGTGTGCAACAACCAGTTATGCATGAGTCTGGGGAAAGACACCCTTCTGAGGTAAAGCTGCCATGTCTCGACTCTGTTATCAACAACTGTTCAATTGGGACATTTTGCAGCTGATATGTTTTGCATTGATTGGTTTATGTACATGCAATTAGTGATTGATGTGTATTTTATTGTCTGAATATTGAAAGCTGAAAGGACTAAGCAGGATGTGGACCATTAAAGACAATTCTCTTTGAAATGCAAGTTTAATCTGGTCACAGGCTGTTAAAGTGGGATAAAAAATCACTTAATCTGTCTTTTATTTGTGTTCTTGTGAAAAAGCAATTGCTAATTATGATTAATTTGCATTATACATATCATTAAAATATGTATAGGATGAATTCCTGTAAACTGGCCTGAAAGAGGTCAGCAACATTTACAGAGCAGTTTAAAGTGTTGTAGCCTAATATGTTGACATACATATTATGTTTCAGAATTGATCTTGGAAAACCTGATCAGCCAAATCAGATTGAACTGGGAAGAAAGGATGATTGCAAAGTGCACAAACTTTTTCTAGATCCTACAGGTAATTATGTGTCGATGTTCACACCTTGTTGTAAGAGGATTTAAATGCATCTGAACCATCCATTAGATGTCATTAGACAGACACATAAGTAGTCTGATTAGATTTCTATTGAAATTAGTATGATAAAAGAAGCTTCCCAAAGAAGTTTCACAGAACTGGGAAATTCAATTAGGAAAATTTATATTTTTAATGTTTGGAAACTAGTACAATGGATAAACACATGAAATGTAATCTGTTTTTGATATGATTTATATAATGTAATGCTCTACAATGCATCCCATTAAGAGAAACCAGTTCTCTGTTTAAGCCTGGTATTATGATCTGACTTGTGTGATCCATTCACAAATGGTCAGGTGAGACGCAGCAGTATTTACATTTGGTAACAATGTGCATTTGTCGTACAAACACAGTTTAAGCTTTGCAAAAATTAACATTTTTGAGTTTTCCATTAACCTTTTAAACTAGTCAGCAGGCATATGATTTTTTTTAAAATGTAACCAGCAAAGTTTAATATCTCTTTTTGGCACATCGTTTGATTGACAGATAAGTAGGATCATCAAATTTTTTAAACTGGTTAGCTTGGTCTAAATGTCTGACATTGCAAGATTATCTTGTGATAGTCAATAGCACAAACTGTACAGTAGTGTTTTGCCATGTATGCCACAATTTTAATGCTTAATAATATTAAATATTTTAGAAATTAGTATTAAGTAATACATATACATACACACACACACACACACACACACACACACACACATATATATATATATATATATATATATATATATATATATATATATATATATATATATATATATGAATTGTTGCATTTCTAAATGTGTATATATAGAGCTGTAAAATTAAAATAAAAATACATTTAAAATGGTTAGCAGCAAAGTTTAAAAACTGTTTTCGCACAGTGGTTAATTGACAAGTGATTAGGCTCATGAGAAGGATTAGCTTTTACAGTGTGACAGTAATTTTGAACCCCATTTACACCCATGTTTAGCATTGACTGAAGATGGATCTTATACCAGGTGTAAACTGGATCAAAAGCTCAGGCCTGGCATTTTTAAACTTGCAATTTAGTGTTAAACTGCTTAAATTTATTTGCTTTTTAATGCAATCTGTAAAATGACCTTATCAATTGTCTTACAGGGTCACATTTAGTCATCAGCCTAACGACAAGCGAATGTGTATACCTAAACCGAAACACTCAAAAAGTCCGAAGTCTGTCACGATGGAGAGGCCACCTGATTGAAAGCATAGGATGGAACAAATTAATCGGCTCTGAGACCAACACCGGGCCGATTCTGGTCGGCACCAGCCAGGGAATCATCTTTGAAGCGGAGATCTCTGCCTCAGAGGGCAGTCTGTTCAACACTAACCCAGACCAGTACTTCAGACAGGTTCATTCCCTGGAGGAGGATGGTAAGCCAGCTCCGGTTTGTTGCCTCGAGGTGGAACGTGGCTTGGAATCCAAGTACTTCATTGTTGCGACCACACGGAAACGCCTGTTCCAGTTTGTAGGAAAGCTGGCAGAGGGATCCGAGCAGCAGGGGTTCAGCTCCATCTTTGCCCAGAACCAGGATCTCCTACCCAGCTTCCAGGAGTTTCCAGTCAACATGGGCTACAGTGAGATTACGTTCTACACGTCAAAGCTGCGCAGTTCCCCAAAGACCTTTGCATGGATGATGGGAAATGGGGTTTTGTATGGACAGCTGGACTATGTGCGGCCCGACTCTCTACTCAGTGATGTTCAAGTGTGGGAATACACCTCAGACATCGATTTAAACTCCGTCAAGCCCATCTCTATAGTACTCACCCAGTTTCACTTCCTGCTCCTGCTCCCAGACCGCGTCAAGAGTATTTGCACACTGAATGGACAGGTAGTGCATGAAGAAAAGTTTTTTCCGGAAAAGTTTGGCAGTCTAAAAAAGATGATCAAAGATCCAATCACTGGGCTCGTGTGGATCTACACAGAGAAAGCTGTGTTTCGCTACCACATCCAGAGGGAGGCACGGGATGTTTGGCAGATGTACATGAACATGAATAAGTTTGACCTGGCTAAAGAGTACTGCAAAGACAGACCAGAATGCCTAGACATGGTGCTGGCCAAAGAGGCGGAGCACTGCTTCCAAAACAAGCGCTACCTGGAGAGCGCCAAATGCTATGCTCTCACTCAGAATTACTTTGAGGAGATTGCGCTGAAGTTCATCGAGGCCAAGCAGGAGGAGGCCTTGAAAGAGTTTCTGATTAAGAAGCTGACCAACCTCAAGCCCACTGAGAAGACTCAGATCACCCTGCTGGTGACCTGGCTGACAGAACTCTATCTGAACCGGCTCGGTCAACTGGAGGCCGATGACGGCAAGCAACACCTCTTTCTGGAGTTCCGCACCTTTCTTAAAAGCCCCAAACATAAAGACTGCTTCTACAACAATCGCAACACCATCTACGACCTGCTCGCTAGTCACGGCGACGTGGACAACATGGTGTATTTCTCAGTCATCATGCAAGATTATGAGCGCGTCATATCTCATTACTGCCAGCATGATGACTACAGTGCAGCCTTAGATGTTCTCTCCAAACACTGCGATGACAAGCTCTTCTACAAGTTCTCCCCGGTCCTCATGCAGCACATCCCCAAAAAGGTGGTCGATGCATGGATTCAAATGGGAAATCGGTTGGATCCGAAGAATCTGATCCCAGCGCTGGTGAACTACAGCCAGATGGGCAGCATGCAGCAGATAAACGAGACCATCCGGTACATGGAGTTTTGTGTTTATGAGCTGGATGTCAAAGACGAAGCCATTCACAATTACTTACTGTCGCTTTATGCCAAACACAAACCAGACTCTCTGTTGTGGTACCTAGAACAAGCAGGAACACACGTCTCCGACATTCACTATGACTTGAAATATGCCTTGCGCCTTTGTGCCGAACATGGTTACCTGCAGGCCTGCGTCTTGGTTTATAAGATTATGGAGCTGTATGAGGAAGCTGTGGATCTAGCTCTACAAGTACGTGTGCTTTTATACTCTTTACATTCTCTTTTAATATTCCGTCATTAATTACTCACTCTCATGTTTTTCCAAACCCGCAAAACCTTAAGATATTTTTGATGAAATCCGAGGTATTCTGACCCTGGATAGACAACTAGGCAACTGAAACATTCAAGGCCCAGAAAGGCAGTAAGGACATCATCAAAATAGTCCATGTGACATCAGTGTTTCAACCGTAATGTTATGAAGCTACGAGAATACAATTTGTGCAGGAAGAAAACCAAAATAACGACTGTATTCAACAATTTCTTATCTTTAATGTCAGTCTTCGATGCGCGTTCAGAAGAGTACCATGACGCATGCGTATCCAAACCCTCTCGGATTTCATCAAAAATATTGTAATTTGTGTTCTGAAGATGAATGAAGGTCTTGCAGGTTTGGAACGACATGAGGGTGAGTAATTAATGATAGAAATGTCATTTTTTAGGTGAACTATCCCTTTAAAACTCTCTGTTTTGGGATAATAATTAAAAAAAATACCTATGTTTATTTCTTTAGGTGGATGTAGATTTGGCCAAGTCTTGCGCTGACCTTCCAGAAGATGACGAGGAGTTGAGGAAGAAGCTGTGGCTGAAGATCGCTCGTCATGTGGTTCAGGAGGAGAAAGATGTCAAGAAGGCCATGAACTGTCTGTCCAGTTGCAACCTTCTTAAGATTGAGGACATCTTGCCTTTCTTTCCAGATTTTGTTACGATAGACCACTTCAAGGAGGCAATTTGCAGCTCCCTGGAAGAGTACAACCAACACATCGAGGAGCTGAAGCAAGAAATGGAGGAGGCCACAGAAAGTGCCAAACGCATCCGTGAAGACATCCAGGAGATGAGGAACAAGTACGGAGTGGTGGAATCTCAGGAAAAATGTGCCACTTGCGATTTCCCCTTGCTCAACAGACCTTTCTATCTCTTCCTGTGTGGACACATGTTCCATTATGATTGCCTCTTCCAGGAAGCCATCCCTCACCTCTCTGCCTATAAGCAGAATAAATTAGAGGAGCTTCAGAAGAAGCTGGCAGCGACCACGCAGACCACCAAATCCAGGCACAGGCCCAAAGAGGAGGATACGGTCAGCTTAGGTAAGGGCCAAGGAAGCAGAGAGCAGATCAAGTCTGACATTGATGACATCATAGCGTGTGAGTGTGTCTACTGTGGTGAGCTGATGATCAAATCCATTGACAAGCCTTTCATAGATCCACAGAAGTTTGATCAAGAGATGTCCAGCTGGCTCTGAAGGACACATTTCTCCATGAGTTCATTTGAGGGCTGCACAATAAATATATGTTATACATTGTACATATCCTGACAAATTAACCATTTGTGCATTGTGAAAGTTGTAATTTGTTTAGAATGTTACATGCTACATGCTGAATTAATAAGTATTAACAGAAATGTACTGCACAAATGGCCTTCTTTGATTTTATGTTGCTTCCTTAGATCACTGGTCACTTCAAAATTGAATATGCACTTGTTTTGCAGTAATGTGAATAATATCTTTTGTAATGTATGCAGCAAAAAAGAATAAATGATTGCTATTTGACCAGACTTTGTGTTGTGATACAATGTTATGGGACAAAGGTGTAAAGACATTTTATGGAAATTGTTTTCATTTGTAAAAAAAAAACATTTTGAGTTACATTTTGATGAAATCAGTAAGAAATGTACACAATACACAATTTTGTATCTAAGCACATTTTAAGTTATTGGTGTAATTTACTTGATAAGTTAAATGACCTCTGTTCATTAGTGTTATTTATTTTTAACAGTTGTATACTAAATAAATAAATACCCAGAGATAATGACCAAGGGTTTATACATAGCACTATAACACAGAGATAAAGGAAAATATATAAAATGAGTAAATGAAAAAACAAAAACTAAATAAATGTTATATAGGTCACTTAATACAATAGACCTTCCCTTAAAATATAAATAAACGCCAAAAATATATAAAAACACCAAAATGTGAGCATTTCCAGTTTTAGTAGGGTTTTTTTTTTGTTACAGTAGATATACAGACAGAGAGAGAGATAGATGGATAGACAATTTTTTTTAAAGTGAGAAAAATTGGGTTAATTTCAATACCTTTAATACCCTTCTATGCAACAAAATAATTAAGTTGCATAGAAAAAAAAATCATATTGCGTTTTTTTTTAATTAAATGTCAGTCATATTACAGCCAATGAACATAACAGTAGTCATTCCAACATATTGTATAGAAAAATATTGAACATAGACTACAATATGTAAAATATGAGAACATACAGTAAAATTTTGATACAAAAAAACTAAAACAATTAATCATAATAATGGAAAAAAAAGAAGAAGAATCATATTGCGTTAGTGCTATTTGTGTATTACAAGACTGTGACGAATTCTACGTAAAGTCCCAATCACGCGATATTTTGAGGCTACATTCGGAAAGTGTTACGTCATTAGACCTTCGGCAACGTTCGGTTTTTCTAGGCACAATCAGTAGAACTCCGATAGCCATTACTCTCTCCTCCAATATAACCCACTTAATTTATAATGGGTCGGATTCTCACCACTATCTTTTTTAAATGAAACTACTCTTTTCTTTTTGCTACTAGTACTTTATTATGATACGCCTCTAAATGCTTATAAGATTGCAGCCTCCGCTCTATAATTGATTGGTACGCCTGTTCCCCACTCTGTCCTCGCCATGGCGCCGTGTCCCTGCTCTCTCAGTTACTGAAAGTGGCCGCCTCTCTGCTGCTACCGACTCACGGTCTCTCTCCTCGCTCACAACCGCCATTTTGGAGACAGAGAGCTGCGAGTCGGCTGCAACAGAGACAGAGCAAAAACGGCGGACACGGGGGACAAGGTGAGCTAGCGTTTATGAGGAACATGGTGGGGAGCAATGGGGAAGATGGCCGGGAGGGAGAAAGAATTAGAAAACGGGAACCGCGGATCTGCTGGCCTCCTCGACTCCCGCAGCGCGTGTAGACATGAGACGGGACAGATGGTGCTTGACCTCACGTGGAACAAGGCCACGGAACACTACGAATCATTTAAAATCATATCTCCCTACATTTCATTTGACAAAGAGGTGGTGGCCTTAAAGAGACAGAACCCATTTCAATTATTCAAAATGATCAAAAACTTGCCATGATACTAATCCTTTGCTAAAAAGTCACCTCTGCACGGTTATCATTCCAAATAGCAGCCAGCTAAACTTCATAGTCTTGCTTTTAAAAATCTAATAAAGCTCGTTTTTAGTGGTCGTGGCTCAAGTTTACCTTACATTGTCGCGCTGCTAACTAGCAACATATACAGTAACCCTGGATTTAGATTAACTAGCTGCTGAGACGCTTAGCGTTAGCTAAACCTAGCCAGCTTAGTGTGCTAGCTAAGCTAAGTCGGAAATAAAACATTAGCCTGTCGATAATATTCTGTGAACTAACAGTAGTTTTACCTGGATTTCATAATAAGTCTTAAGACACCTTGCACCGCTGTACATTTCCTCTTTATATAAAAGGATACGCTCGTAGTGTGCGTTAGGTTTATAAATTGCGTTGTCTTTTATGAAGAAACCAAACTTGACGAGTATTTGTCAGTAACACATGAGTCTATTGATTTTATAATAATAGTTTCCCGGATATTAAAGCCAAATGAGTAGCCAAAGTATAGAAATTAGTAACTCATAGGCTAGCCATTGCTCTGTTGGTTGTATTGCATCCAGGAAATAGTTAAATGTGGCACTAAAACACTAGTGTGTGTGCTTTGGTTGTTTACAAAAACTCTCAAAAACCTGTGCAAATGCACCAGTATTATTTGAGGTGGAGTATCATGTTTGCTTTAGATTTGCAGTGGGTTGAATTACTACAAACAGATGTAAATCATTTTCCAATGGTGCATTTTCAATAAAACTGCCTATTTTTATATAAATAATACTATTTTTATAATAATACTAATACTGTTTTTACTATTTAATATTTTAAGCGTTCACTAGTAGTTTTAAAAATGGATGTGAAAAGGAAATTTCACCCTATTTTCTATTTATCTATTTTATAAATTTTATGAACAATTCATTAATTCAACAGTTCATTAGTTCAGTATTCCACAATTTAATATTCAACCATTCATCCATGCACTTCACGTTTGCGATTTTTTTTTTTTAAGTCACAGGGAAGTAGCAACAGATTTGTTGCTACATTTTCTCAACAGTAAAGACACCAGGAAATCACTTGATGCCACAAAAAGATGATTTGCTGCTTGGTACTTATTACAAGTGTTTTTGGAGGGTGTGGATATTCTCATACTAGTGAGCATTTGATTTGAACAAAAATCTGCAGTGCAAGATGAGTTATCAATACCTTTTGATAAAATCGTCAAGTAAATCTTTTGTGTGGGTTTTTTCTGTAATACTTGTAAGGTTTTTTTTTTTTGTGGTCAGTAAGATTTGTTTTTAGTTTTATCAAGCAAGGGTGATTAAAGTGACTAAAAGTAACAGTAAAGACTTGTTACAAAGTGTATCTAATTTTACACAAAAATATTATAAAGCTCAACTATTTTTAAAATTTAATTTTTGAGCAGCAAATCAGCATATTAGAAAGATTTCTGAAGAATCATGTGACACTGAAGACTTGAGTAAAGATGCTGAAAATTCAGCTTTGCCATCACAGGGATAAATTACATTGTAAAATCTATTAAATAAAAAATGTTATTTAAAATTGTAATAACATTTCACAATATTACTGTTTTTACTGTATTTTTGATCAAATAAATGCGGGCTTGGTGAGCATAAGAGACTTCTTTCAAAAACATATATATATATATAATGTTTTTGAAAGAAGTCTATGGGCTATATATATATATATATATATATTATTATTATTTTATTTATTTATTTATTTATTTTTTTGCCAGTCCCAAACTTTAATAAGAAAAATCTACTTTTCTTTGAACAGATGCAAATCTAAAAAGTCCAATTATAAGTTCAGGCAAAGTCATTCACAAGTTTGTCCAGCTGATTCTGAACCTCACAAGGCTGTTTATCAAGTTGATTAGCACCTCTGTTGCCCTACAGAGGGCACATTCTGCTACAACAATGGAATAAATTCAGTATTACATTTCAGTATGCTGTCAATAAACCTGTCAGCTGTGTTAATCTAAATCCACTTCATTATCATTCAGCTACTGCCAGTATGCAATATATGCAAATATATTTTTTAATTTATTTCTCATTTTTATTTGCAATTTGTTATTGTCATTAAGTTCTGAATATTTATATGCAATATTCTTATTCTAAATGTGCAATAAATCTTATAGTGATTATATCTATATAAGAGCAGACAGGTTCATCAGTAAATAAATCAATATCACATCCTTTTCTGTTTCAGATTAATCATTTCTGGGACACTGAATGTTGAAATTGTGAAATATGAAGTTTCGCTCTCCAAAGGTACTGTACTGTTCTTTGACCACAGTTTTATTACCTTGATTCAAAGCATTCAGATGATCTTCATAATCTCATTTAGAGTTAACCGACAAACACTGTCCATATTGTATTTGCAGTGATCACCCTTTCGGGCTCTTAACCTCTACCTATGGCCTCGGAGCAGGATGGTGTGGGAGACGCCACATGCTCAAAGTTGGCCAAACCACTTCACCTGCAGTACCTTGAGCGATCCCTCCGCCTAGACACTTTTCTAAGGCAGACTGCTGCTGTTTTTAACCAGAACATTTCCAGGTAAATTGTTGTGTAGTTCTCAAAGGCATACAGGTCCTTTTTGGCCTTTTATCATTTGAGTCACTTCATGACTACCATGCTTTTACAAAATACTTAGAGACTATAATGTCTCAACCCAGTTTGTGATTTTCAGCTCTTTTGTTGTTTTTGAATGTTTCTCCATTCCCCATAATTCCAAAATCCAAAAGCTAATTATGGGAAATAATGCACTGCAGCTTGGTTGTAAGGCATGTGGTGGGTTGTTTATGGTTGTGTTTGTGTGTGCTTCTCTATATCAGTGATGACAGCGATGATGGTTTGGGCGAGGGGTCTTCTCTGGCCCCGTCTAACCCACTGCTGGCAGTGAAAAATGATCACATCAACCCTGAGAATGAGAGCAAGGACTCCTGCAGAGATAGAGAGGCTCTCAATGGAGCTGTGCTGCAAGGTGCAAGACATAAAATAAAAAATAGGCATGCTATATAACATAAGAATGTAATTTTCTGTATATATTGTGCTGACCAGTTGTCGTGGACTTCTGCTGGCATCTAATGCCATGAATTTATATATTTAGTATTTGGCTGTTCATGTTATTTCAACATGGTGGCCTTTATTAGGCATTCCAATGTTTATATGATTTTAAACATATTTTTCAAAAGTACTCTTCATTTATTTAGGGGTAGAAGCTTTTAATGAGTAAAAAAATGACTGAGTTCACCTTAAACCCCAAATTGTCATCCACAGAAAACAAAGCTGACAAGGCCAGTCTGTATAACTTCTCAAAACTGAAGAAAAGCAGGAAATGGCTAAAGGTAATGTATAGATACAATACTACAGTAATTCTGGGAAAAACTTTATCTAAATCCAATCCCTGCTTTAAAGAAGCCTGTTTCTGCCTCGAGTAAAAATAAAACCAGTTATTACTATATAAATATAAAATTTAAAATAGTAAATAAAGGCAATTTGCAAAATATGAACTAACAGTTATAAGAAATATAGTCACAGTTTTGATATGAAAAGTCAAAATTGTGACAAATAAAGTAGCAGTTAAAAGAAGTACACTCGCAATATTGAGATACGAACTCTAAGAGGACATGGTGATGGAAAAAAATGAGATGCGGGAAAGAATTGTTGCAATTATGACAAAATGCAAATACATTTCAGTAATAAGATATGAAATTACAGTTGTTTTTGCTCTGAAGAGGAAACAGGTTTATCCATACTACTATTTGAACTGGCAAAAAAGTCATTCATTGGTAACTGTGTCTCTCCTATATGTCTGTGTCTAAGCATTCTTATGTTTGGGAGATTGTTTGTGAATTTCAGGGTATCTTGCTGAGCGATGACACCACAGATTCCGATACTGACTCGGATGATTCTGACTTCACAATGACACGGGAAGAGCTCCAGGACATGCTGCGCCTGCACAAGTTCACCAAACTCCACCAGAGCAAGGTCCACTCTGACAGAGAAGTACGACACGCTTGCTGAGTCTGGGATAGTTGCCCCCGCATAAATAGCTTCATGGAAACAGTTGGTAATGTGTGTTTGTGTTCACAGCTGCAGCACTATCAACACTACAGCACTGGCCTCCTGTCCACTCACGACCCATTCTACGAGCAGCAGCGCCACCTACTGGGGCTCAAGAAAAAGAAAATCAAGGAAGAGAAGAAATGTAAGGGTAAGCCTACAGAACAAAAGAGGATGACAGTAGCTGTTTTCTGGTCATTTGAATACTCATCCTTCTTCTGTTTTCATAGCCAAGTTAAAAAAGATGAAAAAGAAGAAGAAACGAGGGGAGGAGTTCTCCATGGAGGGACGGCCGCACGTTACTAAAATTTTTGCCAAGTTTTCTCATGATGCACCTCTTCCCATGATCAAAAAGAAGCACTTAACCATCGAGCAGCTCAATGCTCGTAGACGAAAGGTCTGGCTCACGATTGCCAAAAAAGAAATCCCAAAGGTACAACCATTTTTTTTTGGAATCCCATTGAGCTTTGTGACACACACAATATCTATTTCTTCTGTTCCCGCTTTAATCTATGCTTTCATTGTTTCATTTCAGGCATTTAAACAGAAAGTCTCGGCAAGGAACTTTGTTTTAACCAATGCCAGAAAGGTAAGATATGTTTATTTTTTTACATAACCTACCACTGGGGTTTGAGAGAAGTCTCTCATGCTCACCAAGGCTGCGTTTATTTGGAAAAAAGTAAAAAAATAATGTAATATTTTGAAATATTAATACAAATAATGTAATTCTATGATAGCAAAGCCATATTTTCAGCAGTCTTCAGTGTCACATGATCCTTCAATAATCATTCTTATATGCTAATTTGGTGCTGTAGAAACATTTTTTATCATCAACAGTTCTACTTAATATTTTTGAAGAAATATCTAATGAATATAAACTTATAAGATACATATAAAGGATGTAAGTATAGTACACATAAAGTATAAACAGAATTTATTTGAAATAGAAATCTTTTGTAACGTTATAAACGTCTTTACTGACACTTTTGATCAATTTAGTACATCCCTGCTGAATAAAAGAATAAAAATCTTACAGACCCTAAACATTTGAATGTCACAACATTTGAAGGTCAAAATTCTGAGACAACACTGAAAATCTGCCATTAAAAATGTATGTGTACACTTGTCCAGTTGGCCCACCAGTGTATGCGTGAGGTCCGGAGGGCTGCGATCCAAGCGCAGAAGAACTGCAAAGAGACTTTGCCGCGAGCACGCCGCCTCACCAAAGAAATGCTGCTGTACTGGAAGAAGTACGAGAAGGTGGAGAAGGAGCACCGCAAACGTGCTGAGAAAGAAGCTCTTGAGCAACGCAAACTGGATGAGGAGATGCGGGAGGTATCAATATATATGCACTAGAAATGATGTTTCACTGAGACTCACTCCCTAAAAACATTGTCCTGACAGTTCTTCCTATGTGCCCTATCAGGCTAAGCGTCAGCAGAGGAAGCTTAACTTCCTGATCACCCAGACAGAGCTGTATGCTCACTTCATGGGTGGCAAGCAGAACGCTGGGGGAGACGGCACACAGGAGGAGATCCTGCGCAAGCTTGAGGACAACACTTCCCAACGGCAGATCGACATCGGTGGAGGGGTTATGGTCAATGTCGGCCAGGAAGACTATGGTAAGATCTTATTCTGACCCTGATAGATCTTATCAAAATGCGGATTACAATCATGTGCATTTTTGAGTCAAATTTCATGCTGTCCTTTTGCAGATAGTGAATATTACAAGTCTCAGGCCCTTAAAAATGCAAAAGAGGCATACCAGATTCACCAGGCCAGAGTAAGTGGCAATCTGTTTTGATTATACATGTCTATTTTAATGAATTTCAGCTGGAAATTATTACATTGTCCCTCTTTTTGTTGTATAGACTAGGTTGTTTGATGAGGAAGCAAAGGACAGTCGCAGTGCCTCTCTGCATGCGGCTAGTGTGTCTGGCTCTGGCTTTGGCGAGAGCTACAGTTTATCAAACCCGTCTATTCAAGCAGGTGAAGACATCCCCCAGCCCACCATATTCAATGGGAAACTTAAAGGCTACCAGCTCAAAGGCATGAACTGGCTGGCCAATCTTTATGAACAGGTGATTTTTGATGTTCTCTTATGTTTATTTATATATATATATATATATATATATAAGCGTTCAAAAGTTTGGATCAATATGATTTTTTTAAAGGAATTGATACTTTTATTCATCAAAGATGCATTAAATTGATCAAAAGTGACACATTCATAATGTTGGAAACGCTTTCTTTTGAACTTTCTAATCATCAGAGAATCCTGAAAAAATATATATCATATGCAGCATGACTGTTTTCAACATTGATAATATATCTAAATATTTCTTGACTAAATCAGCATATTAGAATGTTTTCTGAAGGATCATGTGACATTGCAGACTGGAGTAATGATGCTGAAAATTCAGCTTTGCCATCACAGGAATAAATTATATTAAAATAGAAAATGTTTAATTTAAATTGTAATTGTATTTGACAATATTACTGTTGTTACAGTATTTTTGATCAAATAAATGCAGCCTTGGTGAGCATAAGAGACACAAAAAATTTTTACAGACCCCCAAACTTTTGAACACTAGTGTATATCGCATTTTTCCATCATGTCTGTGATCTTTAGATGATTTATGTCTGTTTGTCTCTCATAGGGCATTAATGGCATTCTGGCAGATGAGATGGGGCTTGGAAAGACAGTCCAGAGTATCGCTTTACTGGCTCATCTGGCAGAGGTAAGGACTGATGTTCCAAGAAAATTAAGTAGTTACACACTGAAAATCTTGGCATTCACCCTAACTTTTAATAATACTATTTTAGTATTATTTATACATTTACAGAGTTCCATAAATAACAAATAGTCAAAGTCAAAGTCAAAGTCTGCTTTATTGTCAATTCTGCCACATGTACAGCACATACATACAGAGAATTGAAATTGCGTGACTCTCAGACCCATGGTGCATACAGTTAACAATAAAACACTAACAGTAGACGTAGAATGCAAATAAATACAGTTTAAAATATAAAAACAAACTATACAGATATACAAATAAGGACATTGTAGAAAAGAGTTAGATTAAGTGGCATAAGGCACATGGCAGATGAAATGCAAATCGGTTAAATAAACAAAACTAAACAAAACAAAACTGTGCAGATATGAGTGTAGTGCAAAAAGAGCTTAACAAAAACGAAACTGTTCAGATATAAAGAGTGTAGTGCAAAAATAGCTTATCAGGCTGTTTAAAGTGACAGAAGAGGTAGTTGAGTGGGGTCAGTTCAATACTGACTGAGGTAGTGGGCAGTCCAGTGGTGCACTAAGTGACTGGTGCGGGTCACAGTGTGTAAGGGGGGGGGGTCAGAGTTCAGTGGTGCGTGGGGCAAAAAAGGGGAGGGGGGGCAAGGTCGGGAGGGAGTTCAGCTTCCTGACAGCCTGATGAATGAAGCTGTCCTTCAGTCTACTGGTCCTGGCCTGGAGACTCCGCAGTCTCCTCCCTGATGGCAGCAGACTGAAGAAGCTGTGTGTCGGGTGGGTGGGATCACCTGCAATGCAGAGGGCTTTGCGGGTGAGACGGGTGTTGTAGATGTCCTGGAGGGAGGGGAGAGAGACACCAACGATCCTCTCAGCTGCTCTCACTATGCGTTGGAGTGTCTTGCGGCAGGACGCATTGCAGGCGCCATACCACACAGTGATGCAGCTTGTTAGAATGCTCTCGATGGTGCCTCTGTAGAAGGTGCACATGATGGGGGCCGGGGCTCTGGCTCTCCTCAGTTTGCGGAGGAAGTAGAGACGCTGTTGTGCTTTCTTGGCCAGTGCTGTGGTGTTGTCAGTCCAGGAGAGGTCCTCTGTGATGTGCACACCCAGGAACTTGGTGCTGCTCACTCTTTCCACGGTCGCACCGTTTATGGTCAGAGGAGCATGCTGAGTGTGCACTCTCCTGAAGTCAACAACAATCTCCTTCGTCTTCTCCACATTCAGAGAGAGATTGTTGTCACTGCACCACCCGGCCAGGCGGCTCACCTCGCACCTGTAGTTTGTCTCATCTCTGTTACTAATGAGACCCACCACAGTTGTGTCGTCCGCAAACTTAATGAAGAGGTTGGAGCTGTGTGACGGTGTGCAGTCATGGGTCAGCAGAGTGAAGAGGAGGGGGCTCAGCACACATCCTTGAGGGGCCCCTGTGTTAAGTGTGATGGTGCTGGATGTGTTACTGCCGACCCGTACTGCCTGAGGTCTCCCAGTCAGGAAGTCCAACAGCCAGTTGCACAGCGAGGTGTTGAGCCCCAGCTGGACCAGTTTGTGAATGAGCTGTTGAGGGATGATTGTGTTGAATGCTGAACTGAAGTCTATGAACAGCATTCTGACGTACGAGTCTTTTTTGTCCAGATGTGTGAGTGCTGAGTGGAGGGCAGTGGCGATGGCATCATCGGTCGAGCGGTTGGACCGATATGCAAACTGGAAGGGGTCCAGGGAGGGGGGGAGGGCAGACTTGATATGATGCATGACTAGCCGTTCAAAGCACTTCATGAGGATCGGAGTAAGTGCGACTGGACGGTAGTCATTGAAGCAGGATGGAGATGGCTTCTTCGGGACTGGAATGATGGTGGTAGCCTTGAAGCATGTGGGGACAACAGCCTGACTCAGCGAGATGTTGAAAATGTCTGTGAAGACATCAGTGAGTTCCGCTGCACAGTCTCTCAGTACACGACCAGGAATGTTGTCAGGACCCGGAGCTTTGCGTGCATTGATCCTGCTGAGGGATCTCCTCACGCTGTCCGGGGACAGCGTCATCACCTGGTCGCCGGGAGGAGGTGGGGTCTTCTCTGCAGTGGTGCTGTTTTGTGCCTCAAAGCGAGCGAAGAAGGCGTTCAGCTCATTCAGCAGGGGGATGGTGCTGTCACAGGTGCGCGGTGGGGGCTTATAGTCCGTGATGGTCTGAATCCCCTGCCACAGGCTCCGAGTGTCCCCGCTGTCGCTGAAGCGATGGGCTACCCTCCTGGAGTACTGTCTCTTAGCCTCTCTGATGCCGCGGGATAGATTGGCCCTAGCTACTACTATGACTACAACTACTAATAAAAAATCTCAGTTTTAGTTTTCTTATAGCATTTCAGAGCAAATACACACATATGCTCTCTCCATCCCTATTGTATCATCTTCAAGCCAACAGACTTCACTTGAAAGATACTGTATTTCCCAATCTCCAGGTTCTCAGGTCGAAAATCTGGAAAAGGTTTATTTTTTGGGAATAAGACACCAGAATTTTAAAAGAAAATAATTCTCCGTTCATCTTTCCTGTGCTATCATATTCTTTTCTCCCAAACAAACCCCTGACACCACAAATCAGTTATTTGGCATCAGTTCGAACCCTCCAGCTGTCTCCGCTGCTCTCTGTGACTTCCAGGGCTTGTAAAAAGAGGAGGATACAGAGTTTTGGTATTTGATATGAAAGTGTAGCGCTGTGGGCCCATAGGAAGCCATGGTAGCATGTTACCTCGTTCTTCAGTTGTTTCCTGTTTTGACCCCTCTCTCCTCTCTCTTTCTTTCCCACCATCTCCGTCCCCTTCCCTCTCCGCTGTCTGCACCTGTTTGGCTTATTTTGTGTTCGTGTGCTCTATCTGACAGAGGGAAAACATCTGGGGACCCTTCTTGATCATCTCCCCAGCCTCAACACTCAACAACTGGCATCAGGAGTTCTCTCGCTTTGTCCCCAAATTCAAGGTGAGTGTGGCAGCTGTGCAGGGAAACACCTGCAGCCGTGGAATCCTTTTTACCGCTCTCTCTCTCTTGCTCACTTTCAGTGTCCCTCACTGTCTCAAACTTTTTATAAACCCATTGAACTACATCTATTTTCACAACAATGGAAAATGTGTTTTTTCTTAGCCTTTGCATATTTTTGCTGTAAGGAAACGCATGACAGATTACTGCATTTCTGGTCTGATTTTTGTAATACTTAGGGGGCAGTGTTGTATCATTTATAGCGTGTTCCACTAATATCAGCATCCTAAATATTCATTTGCTGCCAGTCAGACTACATCTCACAAATCATCTGTATCTGAAATCACAGCCAGAAAAACTTTAGGAATATCGGAGGGCTGAGCAATAATTATTTCTTTTTGTTCGGATTAATACTTGCCCTGCCAATGTTTTTACTGGCCCTGCCACAATTTTATTTTTAGCAACATATTTTTGTGTCAGAAGGAAATATATTTTTCATGAAACACTAGTTTTCTTTATATTAAAAACAAGATACAAAAAGTAATTTATCACGTTTTTAATTTATGTAATAACTGGAAATTATAGAGGTGTAATGTAACTTGATGAAAGCTATAAATTCTAACACATACTTCTACTTTCTCATTCTTGTCTGGCTTAATCAGTCTATCCTTATTGTAGAGCCCTAATTAATTCATGTAATCATGTGAAGTTAAGATTATGAAAAGTATATACTTATATTTTAAAGTTTTTTTTTTTTTTTTTCTTTATTTGATTTCATCAGGTTTTCATCAGTTTTGTCTCATTCTGTCTTGCAGGTGTTACCATACTGGGGGAATCCTCACGATCGTAAAGTTATTAGAAAATTTTGGAGCCAGGTAAACATTTCATAAGAATATAGCTCTATACTGGGGGAATTCTCACGATCATAAAGTTAATAGAAAATTTTGGAGCCAGGTAAACATTTTATAAGAATATTGCTCTAAAACATAGGTCTTCAAGCCTGCTCCTTGGGGCCCACTGTCCTGCAGGGTTCAGTTCCAACCCTAATCAAACACACCTGAACCACCTAATCAAGGTGTCTTCAGGATCACTTGAAAAGTCACAGGATACAAGACAAGATAGTGGGTCTCCAGGAGCAGGGTTGAAGACCTATGCTCTAAAATATTAGATTAATTGAAATCTACTACTTGAACCATGTTTTATTCTTTTTTGACTTCTGTAGAAAACTCTGTATACCCAGAATGCACCGTTTCATGTGGTCATCACCAGTTATCAGCTGGTGGTGCAGGATGTGAAGTATTTCCAGAGGGTGAAATGGCAGTATATGGTTCTGGACGAGGCCCAGGCACTGAAAAGCAGCACCAGGTATTTAGCACTCAATTAGTACTTTTAAAATGTAAACTAGCAGTTTTTAGAATGTTTACTTTATATGTATAAATGTAGCACTATATGTAAATAATTTTTGGAATAACAAGATGATTGACTGCAAAGCATATGGGATTATTACATACCAAAAAAATCTTGAAAAACAATAAATACACAAAATTAAATAAGCTTAACATAAAAACTAAAAAAAATGAAAAGAAAAAAAAAACATGTACAAATAGAATTTCACCCCTTAAAGCTATAAAGTTTGTTTTACATAGTATTTACTTAAATAGTTTTGGAACTGACACTATCACTACCACACTGCTGATAATCTTAAAATGGCCTAGTATAGCCAGTTAATCACTGTATTTTCTTGCAAATATAGCTCCAAAGTCTGGTTGTCGCACTGATATGCATCCTTAGTTGAACCTTTCAATAAGGGAAAAAGATCTTATAAAAAGCTACAGATGCTTCAGGGAGTCGCCAGTAGTGGTGCATCTCAGATTTTTCATGTTCCCATCCTCAGTGCAGTGACACTATGTCTGGACTGGAACCCTTCAGAGAATGAGGGCCTCTCGAGCTCTGAGTGTGAGTTTGTGCCTCTCTGGAGATGACAGCACATGTGCCAGCAGCTTCTGTTGTGGTGGAACATGATTTTTTGCCAATCAGAGTCTCGACAGGCCGTCAGAGTGGCTTTCATGAGCTTTTAAGTCTCTAAAGTCCCCATAATCAATGAAAGACTTAACTGTGTCTGAGAAGTGAGCTTTGAAGAGAATAACTATGATTCAGAGTTCAGCATTGAGTGTTGATGTCATGTCGAGAGTTGTATCCTCCGTTAACCTCAGCTTGCTGCTTGCTTGGGAGGTCTTAGTAGCTGTGTCTGGGTATTCTTGGCAGTGTCCGATGGAAGATTCTCCTTCAGTTCCAGTGCAGGAACCGCCTTCTGCTAACAGGGACGCCAATCCAGAACACAATGGCAGAAGTGAGTGTTTTCATGTGAGACCTTGCTTGAGAGTCCACGTGAGCGAGTGAAAAACCTGACGTTGTTGTTCTTCCTCTCAGTTGTGGGCCCTGCTTCATTTCATCATGCCCACTCTATTTGACTCTCACGAAGAGTTCAACGAGTGGTTCTCCAAGGACATTGAGAGTCATGCTGAAAACAAATCTGCTATTGATGAAAGTCAGTCAACTCTTGTGTTTATTTCCTTTAAGTTGTTGTTTACTGCTCATTTGATCTCCAAGTAGGTTACTATATGTATTAGGGTGGAACAATGTAGTCAAATTATTTTAAAAAAAGTTTGTCAAGACAAATATGGATGTTGATGTGAGAAAGGCAGTATAGAAAGTCTGAAGTAGATTAAAAAGCTTAAAGTTTGAAGGTTTTCAGTTTGAAGTAGTTTTAAAAGTCATCCTCATCTATTCTTCATCTAGTCATTTTGATAGCATATTTTAGCATGTTGTTAGGCTTTGCTTGTATGTTTTAGCATTTAGCTAGCATGCCCTAAGCTAGTTGTTAGGTTTTGATACTGAGGAGTTTGTATCAGAAATTGTAATCTCAGAATAAAAATCCAATTAAATCAAAGAACAGATTGTTGGCTTTCTCAAGCCAACATAATTTATTATATATTATTTGGGATTTCAGCCACAAAATAATTTAATAACATGTAATATTAAAACAGCAGCACTCACACTGAGCTGCAAAGTCTTCATGTTTTGCTGATGTTCTTCTGTCGCTTGATGTGATTTACCGTGGTTTACCCTTTCAGACCAACTTTCCAGATTGCACATGATCCTAAAACCCTTTATGCTGCGCAGAATAAAGAAGGATGTGGAGAATGAGCTCTCTGACAAGGTGAGCTCATCATAGCCTCTCAGTCAAAATTATGGTTTCATACCTAAAATGTCTATGTATGTGATATTTATGTTGCTTATTTTTCAAACCTGCATCTCAGATTGAAATCCTGACATACTGCCAGCTGACCAGCAGACAGCGGCTGCTCTACCAGGCTCTAAAGAACAAGATCTCCATTGAGGACCTGCTGCAGTCATCAATGGGCACGTCCCAGCAGGCCCACAGCACCACCAGCAGCCTCATGAACCTTGTCATGCAGTTCAGGAAGGTGAGGCCGGGTTTGTCAGCTTTAAAGGGACAGTCCTCCCAAAAATGAAAATTTGGTTTGAAACCACAATAGGGTGAGTAAATTATGACAGAATTTTCATTTTTTGGTGGACTATTCCTTTAAAGCCTGTGTGACCTTTTAAAATCTTACTGCGTATATAGTGAAGAGCTGCTGCTTTTAAAACATGTTTTTCTCAACTTTAAAAGGTTTGTAACCACCCAGACCTATTTGAGCGTCAGGAGATACGTTCGCCTTTCCACATGTCCCTGAAGCCCTTCATCATGTCCAAATTTCTGTTCCGACATGCCATGCTCCATACGTCTGACCACGGAAAGACCAAGTGAGTTGATCTCAATGTAGCTCCCAGGTTTACTGTCCCTTCCTTAAGGCCCTTTCACACCAAGGATGATAAATATAAAGTTAACCACTCTAATTCTGTAAGAGTAGGGATGTCCACAGCACAAATATACACAGAGGAACAATATTGTTGGAATAACTTGTTGGAATAATATTTTTTTTTTCCAGCTAATGAATGATAAAAAACATTGTCAACTTATCAGAACATTTAAAGCAGCAGACAACATACAGTTGCTCAAAATTATTCATACCCTTGGTAAATTTGATCAAAGAAGGCTGTGAAAATAAATCTGCATTGTTTATCCATTTGATCTCCATTTGAGACTGTCCCTGCTAGAAATTTTATAATGGGCCGTGGTTGGATCTTCTGTCAGGACAATGATCCAAAAAAACATCAAAATAAAAGCAAAACTGGGTCACTGAGCACAAAATGAAGCTTCTGCCATGGCCAACCCAGTTCCCTTACCTGAACCCAATAGAAAATGAATGGGGTGAACTGAAGAGGAGATGCACCAACATTGAGCTGGAAATCTGAAGGGTCTGGAGAGATTCTGTATGAAGGAATGGTCTCTGATCACTTGTCAGGTGTTTTCCAGCCTCATCAGGCATTAAAGGTGAAGACTCACAGCTGATATCTTGGCAAAAGAAGGTTGCAAAAAGTATTGAATAAAAGGATACGATTAATCGTGGCCAATGTGTATTAGAGAAAAACATTTATTTCATAATGAGATTTTCCCCTCCAATTTAAATTGTTATTCCCCAATGAAATGTTAGATTTTTGTACTTTTTTTTTTTTTTGTTTGTTTGTTTTTTTTTTAAATAAAAGATCAAAAGGATTAACAACGCAGAATTATTTTCAGTCTTCTTTGATCATCTTTACCATGGGTATGAATAATTTTGAGCACAACTGTAGCTGCAGCATGCAACTGTAATTTATAGTTTTTGTTAAAGTTCTTTGTAGTTATCATGCTTTATGTGAACAAACCATTAGGGTGATTCTTAACCAATGGTGTGGCATTGTTGATTCCATTAAAAATGTTGTTATACAACATGTGTAATAGCTTTTACAATTCATTGTTTTATTTATTCTATCACTCCTCAGGCTGAAGCAGACTTTGCTCTCTCCGTTCTCTGCTCAACACATTCAACAGTCTTTGTTTCACCGAAAAAGTATGTCTCTATTATTCAACAGTTATTTTCTGATTTTGTGAACTTATCTAATTTCTGATCATATATTCAGCTGATACAGCTGACGATGAAGGCAGCAGCTATTCTTTCCTGCGTTTCATCGATGTGTCTCCTGCTGAGATGTCCAACATCATGCTTCAGGGGACTCTAGTGAGGTAAGTTATGCCACACTCACGTCAGTCAAAGAACAGGATAGTTCACTTAATATATCAATAAGAATCTAATTATTGCCACACTTGAGATGCATAACTGAGTGCATTAAGGCGAGATTTGGGTGTATTTCAGCACATTGATTGTTTCCTATGGCAAACAAAAGCAACTGAAGAGCTGTTTAGATAATAAAATCTCCTTTTTTCTCAGGTGGTTAGCCCTATATCTGTCCTTCAAATCGGCCTACCGGCTCCACCACAGCCGTCTGTGGGATGAAGAGGTGCAGGAGAACGAGGCTAAAGGGAGAGCCCGGTTAGGCAAGCTGTGTCTTTCACACAGAGATCTCATCCTGTGGCTTAACCGGCCAACATCTTACCCAAATGTCCACAGGAGTCCTATTCTACAGGTGAGCTCTGTCGTTCATTTTTTTTGCTTTGTCATATGACATATTTACTAGTTGCCTTAATCACCATGTTAGTGGTTCTCAAACCTTTTGAAGCCCCACTTTATTCAAGACTATTCAAGATGACAGATCTCAAATTTTGGTTGCATTTTAAAGATCATTGATATAAATAAATGTAAATAATTTTAACATTTATTGGGCCCCTTCTGGAGGTTTGCTGAGGCCCCCTCCTGATAGAGAACTTATATGCTGTCCTTTGTAAGTGTTCTTTTGTCTGAACTGTGACAGATTACAAATGTTAAGCGTCGACTGTTGTAAAATGGTCAGATAAGTCAAGACAACATGTGCAACAGCTTCATTGCTCTGATTTACTGTAGTTCTGCAGAACCAGGAGTCATTTACACAGTTATTGCGATGAAAGATGTGAGAAGCGTGCAATGGAATGGAAAAAAAAACGTTCTTTTAACACGAACGCCATGATCCATGAGATTTTGTGAGACGGAAGATGTGAGCGTAACATGTATACATAGAAAAACATACGAAAAGCAGTACAGTGGAATACAAAAAACGGCTTCTGTGTGAACGTCCCCTAGACTTCTCATTATTGGCATACGATCTGGTCGAAAGGTACATCAAAAAATAATAAGTACTGGTTATTTCTCAGGCATTACTCAAAAGACACAGTGGAACAGTCTTGCTTCTATATGTCTAGTTAACATGCTCGAGAAAAACTGAATATCTTCCAAAGATTTGATTGCACAAATTTTGGCGTATTTTCTGCTCATCATATTTCTTGCATCCACCATTTTGGAGTTTGGAGTGTATGAGTGCTCAGGTCTGCTCTTGCTTTGGGTTACCCCACCGAACCAGATTAAATGACCCTCATCTTTCATTAGCGGCAAAGGCTCGTATTTCGTTGTGGAAACCTATTTCTACTCACCCACGAGACTCTCCAGTGTTGCTGTATATCAAATGCTGATGGGAATATCAAAGGTCCAAACTGATTAGGGGGGAAAGGAAAGACGATAGAGGAAGTGATGCTGGATCTCCCAGTCCAGAAGCTACAGTGTCGTCCCCTGGAGGCCAAACAGCGGCAGGGGTTAATCTGCAGTTTGGCGCACTGGCGTGCGTTCAGGCTACGGTCAGGGGAAGCTGTGTTCAGAAGGTGCTGACTGAGGTGTAATATTATCCACTTCCCACTACGGCTTTTATACCACACAAGCGTCTCCTAGCTCCACTGAGGCATGGATGGGGAACACGACACCACAACAGTCAGCTCCCCGTGTGGACTGGCCCATATCGAGCACTCAGAGGCCTGTCGTTAGACTTGTAAAGAACCTTAAACTATACTAACTAGTGACAAAAGTGAAAGCACTTGCCTTTTTGTACAATTTCAAATCTCCCCCAGACACAATTTGGAGCAGTTCGGTTTTCTCCAAACATTGCAACATACTGCGATTTTTAGTTGTAAACCAAGATACTCTGCAAAACTGATTCCCAGTCTCTAAATTTAAGCTGGCAGTGTGTGATTTGTGAGTAATCACGTATTGCTCAAGCCCAGAGCTGAATGTGAACCGAGGGATCTTCCTCTCTGTGCAGATGTAGCTGATCTGTGTGTTGTTGTATGGTAATTAGCGTTTCATGTATTTGTATCAGTCAGTGAGCAGCCGCAGGCAGCAGCGCTGTGAGAATCTCAGGGCTCTGGATGCTGGATCGTATTGATGCCTCATCTGTGTTTGTACGGTCACTCTCACTGACGTCCTGGCAAGAGTTTCAAGCCTATGCTTTATGAAACGAGACACAAGCACTCCTGCTGACACTGCCTTACAGCACCTTTCTTTCTTTCTTTCTTTCTTTCTTTCTTTCTTTCTTTCTTTCTTTCTCTGGCTTTTTGTTCATTTTATTGTTGCTGTTTTTGTTTTCATTTTTGCTTTCCTGTCATTTATTAATGTTTTTTGCATTTTTTTTTTTTTCCACTCATACTTACTTTATGCTTGTGTCCCCCCCCCCCCCCCCCTATTTTTCTTGCCTTTATTTTTGTTCCTCTGTTCTTTTTTCTTTCTTGCACTCTTCCATTCTTTTATTTCTGCTCTTTTTTTCTGTTCCTTCATTATTTTAGTTATTGCTGTCGTTTTGCTTGCGGTTTCTTTCTTTCTTTTGTTTCTTTCTTTGTTCTTTCTTTTCTTCTTTCTCTGTTTTTAGTTTTTGTTTTTCTTGTATTGTTTTCTGGCTTGCTTTTTCTTTCTTTTTTTAATTTTTTTTTAAATTTATTAATTTTCTTGGCTTTTTTGTTCTTTCATTTTATTATTGTTGTTTATTTGTTCTTTCATTCTCCCTCTTTTTGTTCTTTCATTTTTAATTTCCTATCATTTATTAATTTTTTTTTTTTTACTTTTATATATTTTTGATTTTCTTGCCTTTTTGCGTTTTTTTTTTTTCACTCATGCTTGCTTTTTGTTTGTTTTTTTTATCCCCTATTGTTCCACCTTGTCTTTATTTTTGTTCCTCTGTTCTTTTATTCTTTCTTGCACTCTTTCATTCTTTCATTTCTGCTCTCTTTCTCCATTCCTTTGTTCTTTTAGTTATTGCTGTTGCTTTGCTTGCATTTGCTTTTCTTAATTTCCTTTCTCTCTCACTCCTTCTTTCTTGTTTTTCTTTTTTTATTTCATTTTCACTCTTATTCTTTTCTCACTTTCTCTCTTTTCTTTCTCTCTCATCACATGTCTTTCACACCTCATCCATCATTAGCTCACAGCCTCCTCTAAATGAAGTTGACATGTCTGTTTATTCTTGTCACTTGTGTGGATGCAGACAGGAAACAGGCAGATATATAGGCTGGTCTTTATGATTCATGTGGGTCATTAGAGCTGTAGTTTTGACTGTGACCCCGTCTGGACGTCTGTTACCACTGTGGTCTCATTTAGGGTATCACTTCTGCTCAGTGTAACCTCTTGACTTGTGACAAATGGAGCTGATGAGATGGGAGTTGGGTTTACATTAGATTAGCAGTAACTCGTTGTAGAGAGTAGTGAGATCACTAGGAGGTGCTGCAGGCCCATGTACTCCTTTCTGACAAATTCACCCGTCGTGCAGAAAAACGGCCTTCCTCACACACACACTCAGTCATACGTGTTGACGTGATTTTAGTAGGGTTTAACATGCTGTACTGACCTTTATTTTTCTTTCTTTCCTGCAGGATTTAGTGTTCACGTCTGCAGGGTCTTCGCTGATCTGTCACACTGATGTGGTCATCCACAGCAGACGCTCATCCATTCAAACCTTCAGACCTTGCCAGGCTACCCAACCACCCAAGTTTTTACTCACGGTCACACCCAGGGTGAGAAACCTTTCCCTCCAAAAACATCTAAGTGGACCATATTGATTTGCCAGAACTTTCACTCAGTTTAGCGGTTTGAAATAAATCCAGATTTCTATATGCAGTAACTCTGTGTTCAGTATCCAGTAACAGTTTGGCAAAAGTCAGAAACTGATCAGCGTGGGTTTCTGCTGAGGGTGGTCAAATACTGACAGGGATCTCCTGCTGTCTCAGAAACAAACTTCCTATCCAAAAGGAAAGACTTGTTCTCTATGTGGCCCTCAGTACAAGCCTGGTTTATTTGTCCTCTTTGACCCCCTGACAGATCTTCTGCTCAGCTGATCATGACCCCGGTGGAGAGTAACCAAACAACACAAGCCCACCAGTGAGAAATCAGAGGTCTTGGTTAAGGGCTGCTTCTCTGGGTGTGAATACACAGCCCATCAAAAACCACACCGCCATTTGGGATACTCACAAACTTGGGGATATTATCAAGATATTGTGAATTCACATGTTTGGTACTAAAGGAAACATGGTCGTTGAAACTGAAAACATTATTTGCTGGTTCAAGATCAACATTCCTATCAAACAATTCTAGCCAAACTATCTGAGTGGTTTTCAGATCTTTTTAGATTGAAAAAAAAAAATCTCAAAACAATTACATATACATTATCCTTAGTTTTACTTCGTCTTCGTCTTCTTGTTGTTGTTGTTGTTGTTGTTGTTGTTGTTGTTATTATTATTATTATTATTATTATTATTATTATTATTATTATAAAAGCCAAATTATTTTGATTGTCTATTGATTCAATTTTAATTCTTTTTTTTATAATTATAATTTTATTTCTACAATAATATTATAATTTGTTTACATATTCTTATTAGATTTTATAGTTATGAAATGAATAATATAATTAATATTTATATAAATAATGTCAGTATTTATTTGTCTTATAATTTCATGTAATATAATGAAATAATTAAGTATTTTAAATATTTTATAGTATTTTATTTTATAAAACTAATAGTTGTATAATTCTTCTATTCTACATATTTAATTATAATTTTTATGTTTTATTCTCTCGGTTTTCTTCCTTGTTTTCCCAGTTTGAACCACTGCTCTTTTTCTAACCCCAACAATGACCCACCTTTTAAACCTGAGATGATTTTATCTTTTATCAAAGGACAGTTTGATTAGAATCTTTTTCAAGCCCTTAAGCCTAACCGTAACCCTAAACCTAATCTGATTGGTAGATAGGAAGGTTGTTTCAGACAACCAACAAAAGACAGTGAGCCAGGAAAACTTCCTACTTAAGCTAGTCAAGATTTTAATCTTTTATACGTGACCAGTGTGCTTGTACTGAATCATATCCGCAACGTTAATGGTTCAGTCATGTATGAGAAACTGTTCTTTTTCCTCCAACATCTGCTGTTAACTTGGCTAATGTGAGGCTATCTCTGTGTTATCCCAGCCCCGAGAGTCGGGATTGTGTCTGGCCTCGTGGGCGCGATGTGAGAATTGGCACCACATTGGCACCGGCCCCTAGGCACCAGGGGCATATGGGCACTGTGGGAAAGTGATAAGATAGATTAGTCGCCTTTTTTCTCTTTATTCATGAGGGACTCTTGACCCTGTTGCCTTTTTATGGCCACATCTGCGTGTTCGCGCTCCTATTGGTCAGCTGTTCACTACAAAACTGGAAGCCTGGCCAAAGCTGAGCTGTTTTTCATCAGAGATAAGAATGAAAGGAAGATAATATCATCCGCTTGTCAGCACGCCATAAAATTCTCCACAAAGCTGAAAGAGGGATAAAGCGAGAGGGAGAGGGAGAGAAAAGAAACGGCCAGTGGAAGGGGTTGTGAGCGGTGTGAATCACTACAGGAAATGGTCATCTGTTACTCAAAGGCCTGTTAGCGCTGTTAGCACCACTGAACTCTGCCACACTTTCCTGCCAGAGCTGCGGGGTTCGGACAAAATGTCAGAAAGACAGGGTTGTGCGTGCCTGTGTGTGTGTGTGTGCACGTTCAACAACTGGAAATGATTCTTCTGCCCCCTCAAGCTCCGATTTGTTTGGTGTTTCTCAGCGATAAAAAGACTGAATAGGGAAATAGATGCCAATTATCTGGAGGAAAGACACTTTGATAGTGTAAACAGCCTCGGAGGTGTTGACTAAGGGATTTTCTTCTTTCTCTAGGTGACTTCAGTTCCCATGGAACGCTACTGTGCGGATCGCAGCGCCGAGTATGAATGGAGGTTAATACGAGATGGAGGGAGTCTCATTGCCAAGCAGTGCTTCCTGTACGGTTCCCCCGAACTGGCTTGCGCCTGGGCTCAACGCTCTCAGGCCTTCCTCCCTCAGAGCCCAGGGGGCGTCATGGCCCTGCAGCAAAGACACGGCTGGTCCTTCATAAGGATCCCAGGTAGGTGAAATACTGGATGGGAGTTAGCGTGCGTGCATGTGTGTTTATGTTTGCTCGTGTGTAAAAGTGGTCGAGAAGTACTTCATTTTTCCAAGACGTTTGTATCCGGCTATTGTCCCTGCAAAGACATTTTTATTTAAGACAAAGGACTTTCTCACGTTCATTGGTTTGCTCATAAAGGTTTCGAATGTCTCGAGAGGAAGTCTAAATTTTATTGAAATTTATAATGCCCTCAGAAGCGACAACTCCCTCCTTTAGACCAAACACAAACCAGAGAACTGTGTCTCAGCTCCTTATGGCAAGCCTTCAGGCCCTGAGGGACCCCATGGCACTGCTGTGCTCTGGGGCCAAAGTGCATTTCAATCAAAGAAAACTGGCTAAAAATGAGATGGAGACCCATGGGAGAGTGCTGGAGGTCATGGAAGAGGCCATGTCTGAGGGCCGGTGCACCTCAGTCACGGTCACTGTTTTGGCACCAATGCATAGCCATTCGTCACATGTTTAGCATGGCAGTGCGATAGGAGTAGTGCCAGGCGATACTTAAGACTTCATTTGCAGATAAGACTGATTTTTGCATCAGCCTGTTGTGTGATTTGCGTGCAGGCGTGTGTTTGTGTGAGCGTTCCAGTGTAATTGCTGGGAGCAGACTGGGGAAGAGAAAGAGGTCTGGGAGCGCTTGTGAAGTTGGGAGGGGGGACAAAGCAAGGAAGTTGGACTATTGGGCATTGTTTCTGCACAGCGTTAGGTAAGCGCTTTGAATGTGTATGTGTGTGTATCACTGTGAATGTTCATTCACAGGCTTAAGGTGTTTCAGAGCGCACTCTTCCCATTTTCTCAGAGTCATACTGTACCCAGGGAAGGAAATGACACAAGACTGGGTAAGAGTCATTGAAGTATGCTGGCGGTCCCACCACTGGCTCGTGAAATTGAAAGCCTACATCTACATATAGAGGCTGATGGAGGATTTATGCACATTGACTGGATACTGTGTTGAATGATTCCTAATTATAGGGTAATACATTGGGTAATATATATATATATATATATATATATATATATATCTCTCTCACTCACTCACATTCACATTAACATTTTTTTTATTCTCGTTTTTAATGTGTTATATCCTTGTGAGTGGGGAAAAAACTTTTAATATGTGTCAAAATCTGATTGTGGCTGTATTTGTAAATCTGTAACGTAAGATGCAAATAAAAAAAATACATATAGAGAGAAGTTTTATATAGGTCAGGTGTTCAGAAATGGGCGGGGTCATAAATAATTGAAAATAAACTTAAAGTATATGAATAAACATCAGATTAAAATGAATAAGAAAAAATGAGTGAATAAATAAATACAGTACTATAACAGTACAGTATTATAATGAGTAGAAAGAAACATAATAGACACCATACTTTAGGCGTATTTATTATTTTCCAAAGTGTACGTTGGGTGTTTACAAGAGACTATATAAATGCCTTTTAAATCTTAGGATTTGAGTCCCTCGCATGAGGATGATTATATTTGGGTGTCTGTGACATCTTAAAGATTGAAAACACTTGAATGCATGAATTATATCATTACAGATACATTTTTGAGTTGTATAATAAAATCATATAAAAAATCAGGATGATCACATTATCATGTCATATTTAATTAAGAATAGTAATAATAGAAGAAGAATATATATTTTTATTTACCCTTAGTTATAGAGTTATGGATACATTTATACCTGAGACAACCATCGAACAAATGTGGACATGTTCACTTCTGCCTTCTTCAAAGTGCAAAAACATTTACTGTGTTTACTGTATTACACACACACACACACATTTAGCAAGATGCATATTTTTTTGGGCTGTCAACATCGGTGTGGCCGCCCATCGAGCGGTTTGCACACATGTAAGTGTTAGTGTACTAACTGCTGTACCTTTCGTGTCACACTAATTGGGGGGCAGGCCACAGAAGGACAGGCTTTCTCTTACAATAGCTCTGCACATTGTTGTAATGCGACTGCTGCTTTGAGCTGTTGTTTTGAGGGAGAGAGAGTGAGAATGCTGCAGAGCTCAGCTCACAGACAGCCTGTGGGAAACTCTGCTTTCCCTTCCTGTTCTTTCAAAGAATCTCTGCACTCCAGCAAAATGGCCGGAAATATTCCTGGCCTTTTTGATTTGGGGCCCAAACAACAGTGACTGCATAATTGTTTGTGATCTGCTCCCTTGCCCCGCCTTTCTGACTGTGAAAAACAGCCAGATTGCACCAAGGTGTTTGGATAGATTATCCACATGGTTTGTATATTAGAAAGTAATATATATCTATATCTATCTATCTATCTATCTATCTATAATATATATAATTTAAAAAAAAAAAAAAAAAAAAAACAAGAGTATTGTCTCGCTATCAAACATTGAATAGAATAGTATTACATTTTAATCTAATTATTTATTATTCTTTTACAATTACTATACTTTTTTTCAATTTTTCTTTTTGTCTGAAGCTACATTTATTTGCTAGTAGTAGGACACATTATGGGAATATGGCCAGGAACAGACTCGAACCCTCATTTCCCATGAGCTCCACTGATCAATCTGTTCTCAAGACCACCGCTTATTTTGCTTTTGCAGGTCAAAGGCTGCAGAAGTCATGATGTCGACCTTTCGTGAAACGAGTTGCTTCCCTGATGCAGGTCTCCTTTTGGCCTACAGAGGGAGCATTTTTCTTTGTTTTAGTCTGCTTTGCCTCTCCCTTTTGTGTGAAATTCAAAATGTGGTCACATCTTTCACCCCCTTTGCTTTTGTGTTTGGGTTAGTTCTCAGATCCCAGGCGGGATCTGGTGAGTATAATCGATAAACGACAGCTTAATGACAGTCTCCCTGATTCGCTCATTTCACCTCCCGTCCCAGCAAGATCTGTGGTCGCTGGACTGATGCAAGACTCTGTAAACATTGTGTGTGGCAAATGTGTCACATTTCATATGATTTTTTACCTACAAAAAGATGGCTTTAGATGGAATATCTTACTATCTGAACCCATTTCATCAGCAGCTGGCCTGAGGCTTTTTTGACTTGAATATTGTATTTAACACTTTTTACAAAGTTTAAAGGGGTAGTCCATCCAAAAATGAAAATTTTGTCATTAATTACTCACCCTTGTGTCGTTCCAAACCTGTAAGTCCTTCGTTCATCTTCGGAACACAAATTAAGTTATTTTTGATGAAATTCGAGAGCTTTCTGACCCTCCATAGACAACAACATAACTGACACGTTCAAGGCCCAGAAAGGTAGTAAGGATATCATTAAAATAGTCCATGTGACATCAGTGGTTCAACCGTAATGTTATGAAGCTACAAGAATACTTTTTGTGCGCAAAGAACATTGCGTGCTTCATAACATTAAGGCTGAACCTTACTCCCTTTTTGGGCCATAAAATGTTTCAGTTGCGTTGCTCTCTATGCAGGGTCAGAAAGCTCTCGGATTTCATCAAAAATATCTTAATTTGTGTTCCGAAGATGAACGAAGGTCTTGCGGGTTTGGAATGACATGAGATTGAGTAATTAATGACAGAACTTTAATTTTTGGATGAACTATCTGCTAAAGAATAGTTCACGTAATATTGTTTTTAACCACACACTGACTCATTGTATGGACAAAAACAGTTGAAAGGTCCATCAAAATATCTTTTGTGTTTCCCATTAGAAAGTTATTCAAAACAAAATCAGGGTGAGTAAATGATGACAGAATTTTAATTTCAAGTGAATTACACCTTGCTCTGGAATTATATCACATTTAAAATCTCAGCTCATGCCCTTCTAAACTGTGATTGCGTAATTTATTCGTGCAACTCTGCCCTGTTTTTAAGGTGCAGTAATCACTGTCACTTCTGCGAAGTTTTGCCAATTGACAGAGTGTCAAAACAAATATTGTGTTGAGCACCAGCCTCACCCCTTGGCCCTGTGCTCATGTTTAGGTGTTGACTAGTGGTTGTACTGGGCGTCAGTAAACACTAAAGCTAATTTTATAGCAAGTTAGGCCGGTGCTTGTGTTGTCGCCCACTGTCCCTTTTCCAGAAGAAGCGGCCCTAAAGCTGAGATTGTTTTAATGAAATTAGCAAGCAGCGGAAAGGCAATTAAGTAGGCAGGGGGGTTAATGAGCTCGTCCAGGGCTCTGTGACAGATTTTTAAATTGGTTCACCCTCGGGTCAGACCTGAATTCTGGACAAGAGGGATTGGATTAGAGCCGAGGCTCCTGCAAGGGCACTCTTGAGGGATTTCCACCAGCAGGTGGGTTGAATTGATAGCAGTAACCAGAATGATGTCTGATGGGACAGCGCTTGGTATCTTTGTTCTCCCTCTGTTTTGCAGTTGGAAGGTATCCTGAAAATACACGAAGCCGTCCTCTATGAACTTTCATTCCGACATAATCCACCCCTAAATCTGTTATCGTGAAAATCTAAATGAAGTCACCCTTGTTAGTTTCTCCTGAAAATGTTTTTGTATGAGATTAGTTGTGTTTGATAAGCATGTCTAAGAGCTGGTTTTAGATGAAGTAGCATGTGACTGACTAATTGCAGACTCGTCAGAGTTGTGAAATAGGACGTGTGGGGGGATTTGATAAGACGGGAATGGAAACACCAGAGGAGACTCTGTGGTGCCGGTGCTGTTGAGTTGTGGGTACCAACGGGTCACATCATCCCCTTAGACCACCATCTTCATCCCACAGTCTTCACAGGCTTCATAAAGTGGGATCTGGCAGCTCTTTGCCTCATCCTTCTGACGCCAGACCCATTAGATTAGAGCTTTATGGAGAAGAGCGAATGGGAGACTCTTCTCTCTTCATGAAACCGTCTTTCTCTCAGTCGGGAACCTGAAACCTCGGCTTTTTTCTAAAGAAACCATTACTGTTAACACTGTGGGATATGGTTGTTAAATTTCTACATGTATTTCAGCAGGCAATCTCGTGGTGAAAAATGTGATCCTTCAAGCAGTCTTTAGTGGTCTGAAAATAGTATAGTATTTAATCATTATGTAGTGTGGTATATAATCATTGTATAGTGTATAATCAGTTCTAGTAGATCTTTATTGAATCTGCAAGTCACTGTAAAAAAACTAGAGCAATTTAAGGTAAGTACACTACCATTGGGGGCAGAACATTTTTTTTTTTAAAGAAGTTAATAGTTTTATTCAGCAGGGACAAATTAGATTTATCAAAAGTGACAGTAAAGTCTTTGTTACAAAATATTTCTATTTAAATTAAATGCTGTTCTTTTGAATTTTCTACTCATCAAAGAATCCTAAAAAAAAAATACAATCACGGTTCCACAAAAATATTGAGCAGCAAATAACTGCTGAACATTCTGCTTTGACATTAACATTAAATATTAAAGTCAACAGCAAGGCTTTTAATGAAGCAATAAATCAAACTCGTTTTAATCAAAAAAATTTGTAATTATTCCAAGGAGATTTTAGACGTCTGCTTTGAAACTCTTCAGAAAGCTGATGGATGTGCAGTTTCTTCATGATTCGTAAATGAAGAATTTGTAAACGTTGTAAAGTGTCTAATTTGTTTTTCCGATTTCATTGGCAGATAATCTCATCAAATCTTGACTTTTTTAAAGTTGGACGATAATGAGAATTCAAGTGTAATTTTGTGTGATTTGCTTGTAAATTACATGATTTGCTCTGAATCTTTCAAACAGAACTTGCTATCCTCTCTACAAACATATCGCTTGGATGTGATCTAGATTTCCATCTAATTCAGCGTAGTCGAATATAACTGTTTCGATGTATACGAGGATGCAGGCTTGTTCGTTAGTATTTTGGATTATTAAAACTTGAGGGGTCGTTGGAAAATACCTCTTTGGCCAAATATGGCCCACAGGCCTGATGTTTAAGACCCCCTGCCTTAGAGAAAATGTTCATCTCGGGTGGAGTAAATTAGATCCATGTGGTCATTATCTTGTGGATCATCAACACGGTGAGTATGAGATTCTTGAGTGCATGGGTTAATTTTAGCCATTGTCCACCACTCATTGAAAAGGTTACACACATGCCCTTTTCAGGGTCATAGGGGTGTTGAGTCAAGGTTCAGCTATGGTTCACATTAGCATGGACATGATGTGGTAACAGCAACATGGTCATGCTGGCCGTGTGTTTGACATGCGTTTTGTACTGTCTATGGCTCGGCCAGCAGGCCTCAAACTGTCTCTGGGGATCTCTAGATTGCTCTGGCAGCCGGCTCATTTTGTGTGTATAATCACTTTCTGAGTGCCCATGACTAGCAGGGTCATTTAACTTCCCCCCATGAGCTGACCCTAGGGTCAAGGGTTGCACCAGTCAACAATGGGAAGCCTGTGCTTCCTCTTTTGTGAGCACCGTTGAGGTGACAGCACTGACAGACCATTGCCACAAAATTTTCTGGTCTGTGAACGTCAATCAAATGTGTTGAGGTCTTACATAAGTGATGTACATTTGATGACCACCTTAAATTTTAAAGAACTTAATATACAACTTGATTAGCATTTATAGGATTATGTGGATTAGATGTAAACAAACAAAAAAAAAGTTACTAGAGATGCATCAACATTAAAATACTAGATATTGATAAGCTTATGTTATGGCCAAAGACAAAATTCAGTAGTATTTTGTCTAAAAAAAAATAAATAAATAAATAAAGGCTTATCAAATTCATTTTATTTATTTTTTTTGTTTTTTGCTAAAAATTACATTTTAACAGTATCAGTCAGTTATTTATTTTTTTTTAAGATTCATGTTAGTTTAAATATAAAAATACAGAAAAAGGAAGAAAAAAAACTCCTGTAATCTGTACCCGATATGGTACAAATGTCATGCATCACTATAAAAAAAAAAAAAAAAAAACACCCCTGTCATTCTGAGTGTAGTACATACAGTATATTTTTTGCCTAATTTTGGTTTTTCAGTAAAGCATACCATTTTACTCTTAAGTAATATTTTTTTTCCACTTAAGAGAGCGTTTCACTTTTGTGCTCAATTGTTCGCGAAATCGTAAATCAAACATATTGAAAGAACTTTACAGCGTATCTGTAACAAATTTTGCTGCTGAGAGTGAGGTTTCTGTCATCTGCAAGTGAGGAGCAGGAAATGGAAAACCCGGAGTGGAGCTGGAGCACAGTGATTTTCGAACGTTTGAGCATGGAGGGGAAATTGCTGTCACTCGACAAGCTTATTCATTATATTGCTTTGATTTGTCTAATCAGCTCCATTCCGACAGTGTGGGATACAGTTTTGATCTTGTGAGTTGACACATTATTTACCATTTTTCAGTGTTTTGAAATGTTTTTATCCTCTTTGTTCTTCAGACAAAGAGTCTCTGATCACAGACAGCGGGAAGCTTCACACTCTAGACCTGCTGCTGACTCGACTGAAGTCTCAGGGCCACCGAGTTCTCATCTACTCTCAGATGACCCGCATGATAGACCTTTTAGAGGTGAGTGCTTCCAGGAACTTCTCACAGTCGGTGACTGACAGCTCTGTGGCCTGTGAACATTACGTAACTGTCATGTCATTGTGGCATGTTTTTTCCTTTAACCTTTTTAACCTTTAACGTGCTGTACATGTTTTTGTTTACATGTTCGTTGTACTTTGAGTGTTAATCCCACAAAAGGAGAGATGGCTAAATTTGATCAAGCATTGTGAAGGGAATGTTTGCTGTTAAATAGCTTCATATTGTTAAAGTTGGACAAAAGCTGAGAGAAGAGAACTGGAGGAAACAATCACTTTTTCCAGAGGCACACAGTTGTTTGCCACATGTTCAGCAGCAAGCCAAACATGGAGCTAAAAGTAGAAGCCTCTAATAACATTGTCAACGCAGGTTGCTTATAGTCCTACACAACAGCGCTCGTAGTCTAGAAACACCTCCTTGGAGTCAATAGGAATTCCTTCCGATTCATTTTGGCTTAAGCCTTTTCCATGGCAGTCTATCTAAAGTCTGATTACGTAGATTTGACTTCCTTTATTTGTGAAGTAGTTGGTCTATAGAACAAGTTACGGATGGAAAAACATGGCATCAACCTTTGGCTTTGATTGGCCATTAGTTTTGGCATAGACGTATATCTACACCTATATTTTTACCTTTTGTCAACATGAAAATCTTGATTGATCCTATTTTCCTTTTGGATACACATTCCAGGTCTTATTATGAATGATTCATCAATGCACGCAATTCAAAAGAAATAAAATGTTTGGCTTTACATTTTTTCATCAAAATGTAATAACTTCTCCCACTCTGAAATGACTTTGCTTTTCAGCTGGGATCATAATATATTATCCACAATTTCCTGCTCTTTTAATAGAAATGTCACAATATATATAACCAGACTACTTTTGTAATGTTTAATAATTTTTTTTTTTTTTTAAAGGGGTCATGTGACATTGCTAAAAAGAACATTATTTTGTGTATTTGGTGTAATGCAATGTGTTTATGTGGTTTAAGGTTAAAAAAAACACTTTATTTTCCACATACTGTACATTATTGTTGCTCCTCTATGCCCCACCTTTCTGAAACGCAGTGATTTTTACAAAGCTCATCGTTCTGAGAAGCGAGACGTGCTCTGATTGGCCAGCTATCCAGTGCATTGTGATTGGCCGAATACCTCAAGCGTGAGATGGAAATGTTACGCCCCTTACCGTATTGTGATGGCGTGTGCTGGCGCGACGAGACTAAAACAATAAAACCCATTACAAACGAGGCATTTGTTGCATCCAGTGGGGACATAATTACTGATTATAATGACTTATACTGTCTTTTTACTGTCTTTTTTAAACATTACCATGTCTGCATTTGTGATTGTAGAAATGACAAACAACAAGTGTTACGCTACACAGCTCAAACTCGCGTTTGAATAGTCAGTGGGAAATTCTTTAAATATGAAAACCTACTTACAGGCTGTGAGTCAGAAGCGTCAGACTGTCCTTGCAAAGTTGGAATTGCCCCACTTTATAGAAACAGCCTTTAACCATAGCTGGCAGGCTACTCCCAGGTTCAGGAAATAGTCCTCCGTTAAAATTCAATGCACACACTCGAATATTTGGGTTGATCTGTTCTGGAACAGTGTTGTAAATACAACTTAACCACTGATTTCTAGTTGTGTCCTCTTTTGGAAGCCCAAACAAAGTAGTTTCGCTTTCACAACGACATGTGGGGGCGTGTTTAAACGAGGCGTTTTAGGAGGGCGTGGTCGAGTCTTAACTTTTATAAAGAATATCTCTTTGGTTTTGAGACTTTAGTCTGTGCAACTTCAGAGATCTTATCTATGCACAAACAGCTTGTCACACTCCAAAGAGAAAGGAAAACTTGAAATCACATCATATGACCCCTTTAAATAAGTAAATTTTAAAGGAACCCTGTCCTAAAATATAAAGGACGCTATATGTTTTCATTTAAAAAGACCCATTTATGTTGCGTGTGGGATTTTATAAAAACAAGTTGCAAAATATATGTATGCAAAATTTAATTGTATGTCAAATATATTGTAAAATATGTATAATGTAATATATAATGACATATAAAAGAACTTGTATGTATTTAAAATTAAATTGTAACTGAAATTATATAAAATATACATCAAAAAATGTTTTACTGTTAAAATGTTTAAAATCATTAAAATGTTTTAAAAACATTGCATTAAACAAATTTAATTTCTGTCTTAAGATAACGTCAACTTTGAAAGCCCTAAAAATGCATTTTGTAAAATCTATTTTTTTTTCCCCCACATTTTTTGCGGACTCCCTAGAAACCTTTGTAGGGCGCTGGAGCCCAGTTTGAAAACCCCTGTATCGATGTATTCTCTGTGTAGAAGCCGAAGAATGTCAAGTCTTGTCTCCTTTTGATATTGTGTCTCTCCAAGCAGATCCCTTGAGTGTTTTGGTCAAGTTTTTTATTTATTTTAATTTTATTTATTATGTGTTCAATAGCTGAACTCCCACTTGAGATCTGTTCAAGCATATTCCAGGCTTTGTTCCTAAGTCTCAGGCTAAATCATGTTATGTTCGACATTCTGCTAACCTGGATTTATATTCTCAGCGGCGTAATGCCGTTTAAGATGGTCTCATTTGTTACTTACAGCTGCAGAGAAGCTTGGGATTTGTGATCTAATGTTACTTCAGGCTGGAACAAAGTCCTAATCAAAGACATTTAATGTCAAAGAGAGTGCTAATGCTCGCTTCATACGGTCCAGATGTGCTTTTGGGAGGCCATCCAGTGGAGTGGTAGGCCCAATGGAGTTGAGACTTCACTCTGGGTGGCGTAGGAGAGTGGGAGGTCATCTGAGAAGTCTCTGAGTAGAGTCTGCAATGCTAATGAGGATCTGTAGTGGTGTGTTAAGGGGGACATTATTGAAAAGGATTAAAGTGAAATAGAGGATTAAAGTGAAATAGACACACCAGTTTCATATCATTGACTTGTTTGCCTGCATGATTTTCCATTTTCTTTCTTGAAATGTTTCTCAACTGTCCTGCAGGAGTACATGGTGTACCGCAAGCATACTTACATGAGACTGGATGGTTCATCCAAGATTTCGGAGCGGCGGGACATGGTGGCTGACTTCCAGAGCCGGTGAGTTTTCAGCGGCCCAACAGCAAGGTTTGAAAAGGAGACGCACACGTCTGTAAGCGCACGTCTCTTCTTAAACCTAATTGGGCTTGTTTTTCCAAAATCTCACCAAGCGTAAATTCCTCATCCCTGGCGGTGCTGTCAGGGTTTTGCACTCTCTTCTCTTTCCCCACCCTTCCTCACAGGGTCTGGTTTGCATTAGCTCAGCTCTCTGTGTGTGCAGTGGGCTCTGGTTTTTATTTTCTAGAGGAGTGTGCTGTATATTAAAATGTCTCTCTGTGTAAATCCTGGGCGATTGGGCAGGCCCCTTAAAGAGCACGATCTGCCTCCGCTTTATTTGCTTTCTCTCACTGTTCTGGTCTCCCCTCCCTTTGCAGGACGGATATTTTTGTCTTCCTCCTCAGTACCAGAGCTGGAGGTCTGGGGATCAACCTGACAGCTGCAGACACGGTGAGGCCGTAGCCCATCAGCACATCATGATTACTAGATCGCCTTCCCCCCCACCGGAGGCCATGAGAACGGCCTCTAATATTGGATGAAATCAAAGACATTTAGCACTCATGTAATAATAGCTGCTGAACTAGTTGACCTTAACACGGACACTTAGAAGCTTCGACCAAATGGTCGGCATGTAACGCGACCAACCACAGTTTGTTTTGTTTGGGGGTGGGTTTATCTGAAATGATGGATATCGCAATAACAGAAAGGTATTAAATAAACAAATAACGGTGCAGCAGTCTCTGGAAGTGGTTACACAGAAAACTCAAAAAAGATTTAAATTTTTACAATTGAATATGTTCTGTTTGTGTAGATGCAGAATAGGATCAGAATTGATGGTAAAAAATAATAAGAACTTATTATTTGACATAACTCAGAAAAGAAATCTTGGCAAAAAGGTCAGCAAAATGTGCAGGTCAGCTTGAGGATATCAAGTTTATTTACTACTTCATGTGTGCTACATATATCTCTAATATATATGCAAAATATATGTGTGCAAAATTTAATTGGCTTTTATATTGTCACTTTACTGAAATTAAAGAATATTATTTTGTATTATCTAAAAAATATTTACTTCTCTTTTTACTGTTAAAAACCATGTATAGAACAGTTAAAGTATTAAACTGTTTTGAAAATTATTGCATTAAGCATAATTAATTTATTAAATTAGCATGTTAACTTTGACAGCCCTAATGGAATAAAGAAAATGTTTTTTTTTTTTTTTTATCCTAGTGAATAAATAGTGAATGATCACCTTTAAACTGAAGCTCTTTGGACAGTTTTCACGTTGTTTTTGTTAAATGTTAACAACAATGTTTAAATTAATATATAAAACTTAAATATATAAAATGTTTGAATATTTGATTTAAATTTAAATTATTTTGTCTACTAAATTGTCATTTTTATCAGTTAAAATTAGATTCCATTTTAGTCAAGAGTAATTTGAATATGACATGACAGCATATTGGGTAACTGATTTTTTTAACTAAAAGATAAAACTCTGCTCACTGTATCAGCCATTGTAAAGTGATGAAGAATCTACTTCCTCTGCAGCTTGTTAACTTGACTTTTTCAAGTGGACTGATTAAAAAAAAACTCTGCTTTTACTCCCAGATGTTGAATTGGGTCAGCCAATCAGATAAGAGCTTGCCAGATCCAGAAAGTGCTTTTTAGTTTTGTGTAGAGTAACATTTAAAATTTATTCATTTGGCCGACGCATCAGATGGTTAGTGAATTGACTGTGGAGGTGTGCGATCTGAGGCTTAAACAGCATTTTAAACCAGTGTGGATTATATGTGCAAAAATTAAAAATACCATCTGTGGAATAGCCTTGAACAGGAATGAGTTCATAAGAGGAGATCATTTCATGTGACCAATTTACCCATTTCCTCTCTTTCCAGGTGATCTTCTATGACAGTGACTGGAACCCCACAGTTGACCAGCAGGCCATGGATCGAGCCCACAGGCTTGGACAAACCAAGCAGGTCACAGTCTATCGGCTTATATGCAAAGGGACAATTGAGGAACGCATCCTACAGAGAGCCAAAGAAAAGAGTGAGGTTAGTACACTGTATCGAGTGCCTTCCTCGGGCCAGAAGGTTACACATAATATAATGTAACGTTTTCCTTTTAATTCAGCTAATTCTGCAGTGGTTAGACAAAGTACCCCTTTTTCTCCTGATAGCTTACATCAGTCAGTTTAAGTTACAAAGCTATATTTATCTAAATGTCAAACCTCAGAAGAGCCTTTGCAGTGACAAGGGGGTTAAAGGAATATTTAGCCCATGGTTTTAACTCTAATTACAACTAATTATACTGTAATTCCATATGTGCTCTAAACATGTAGTCCAGGATGTCTGTATCAACACATCATTATAGTCAGTGTTTGTTTCCAAGAGTCAAATTTTCTCTTCTTTCTGCTCTTACTGATTTGATTTATTTATTCTCTGTCTCAATAATCACTTTCGGCTGTGGGATCTGCACTTCAGATTCAGAGGATGGTAATATCAGGAGGAAATTTTAAACCTGACACCCTGAAGCCCAAAGAGGTGGTCAGCTTGCTGCTGGAAGATGAGGAGCTGGAGAAAAAATGTGAGTTACCACTCCGTTTATGATAATAAATGCATATGTGTAATCTAAATGAGTTAATCTGTCAATTAATTGCTCGGCTCTGAATGGATGGTTTGGTTGTGTTTCCGGGCAGTGCGTTTACGACAGGAAGAGAAACGGCAGCTGGAGGAGAGCAGTAAGGTGAAAGAGCGGAAGAGGAAGAGGGAGAAGTATGCAGAAAGGGTAAGTGCCCTCAGGTGTAAAGTGATGAAGAATCTACTTCCTCTGCAGTGGAGTGTGTATATATATATATATATATATAAATAAAAATTACTGAAACTTAAACTAAACACTTGATATATTAAAAATAAAACCTTATCCAAAATGTAAATATTCTATTAATATATAAATAATACTAAAATAGCACTACTTTATATTCATTTTCACAACATTTTTTCTATAAGGTTCCTGATGTAGAAATCCATATAGATATTATAACAAATTATTTTATATGTGAACATCATTATTAAATTATTTTATATGTGAAAATGTCCTAACCACCCTTGTCCAACTGTCCTGTTTCCGTGCATCCCTCTCATTTTAAAGAAGAGAAAGGAGGATGACCCAGACACTAAGAGGAAGAAGGAAGGTGTGAATGTGGTCATCCCTTTTGTCCCATCTGCAGACAACTCCAATCTGTCAGCAGATGGAGAAGACTCGTTCATCAGTGTGGACATGGACTCTGCCATGCCCAGCCCCTTCAGTGAGGTAAGAATGTATGAGACTCTACACGTATGCACTTCCTGGACTGGATTGAACTGTGTGATCCTGATAATGTTTATTGAATTGCAGAGGTCATGGTGTCAGGAAGAATTATTGTACATTGCTGGTCCTGTAATGACATTTCTTTAGCTGATGAGTCCACAAAACAATCATGTGAGAACTTTCCCAAAGAATGGACGATTTCTATAGAGCTATTATGCCATTGTCAACACACATCCTCTCATTTACTTGCTACATTGATCTCATGCCGCTCTTCCTCCTCCTCGTCCATCTTCTGATCCTGCTGTCTTTCCTTCGTGGTGCTGTCCCTCTGTCCCTGTCTCACCCCCAGAACTATGTGTCCCTGCAGATCTCGTTGAGCAGTGAGCTCCAGCCCAGCTCCATTCCTGCAGACGAAAGCAGCAGCGACATGCTGGTAATTGTGGACGAACCCATGTCTTCTGCTCCACAGTCCCGTGCCACCAACTCTCCCGCTTCCATCACCGGCTCTGTGTCTGACACAATGAATGGTGGGTGCCCTTTTTTTAAGTCTTGTTAGTTACTTGTTAGTTATTCTTTTAATTACATTCAGACTTATATAGCTCACAGAAAGCTTTGTTGTATTACACATATACATAAGATTTCACACATTAAAGTGCCTATTATGGGTAATGAAAGGTTCATATTTTGGTTTTGGGAGTCCCCAATAACAGGTTGACATGTATGCAAGGTCAAAAAACACTTTCATTGTCTTATAATATGCATTTATTTTTACCTTACTTGCTCAACTACTCCCAAAAGATTCGCTGAACGATTCATTTTTCCAAACCCCTCTTTTGCGTGACACTAATCTGCGGTGATTGGTCTCATTTTCATTTCATCTCACCTGTAATGCCTGATAAAGCAGCGTTTGTGAGCGCAGTGCTGATTTGTGTACAGCGTTACCGGGGAAACCACTATTTTACCGCTGAAAAAGCGGCACCTAGTGGCAAAGAGGCGGCAATATGCTAATGTTTCATGTTGACGTCAACATGAAGCGGTTTGGGTTTCGTTTTAAAAACGACTCGTTTCAATGATTCAGAGTCAACGCTTTCTTTTGAGAGACAATAACGTTATACGCGGTGCACTTTCAGATTTAAAACTTTGCAGGGTGTTTTCATTCACTTAGAGCTGTGTTAACACTGCATGAAAGGTAATTTTCAAAAATCCATAATAGGGGCACTTTATAGGAGACCTTTTATGCCCCTTTTTACAATATGTAATAAATCTCAGGTGTCCCCAGAATGCGTCAATTTCAGCTCAGAGTACCCCACAGATCATTTATTATATCATTTTGAAAATGCCTATTTTGAGTAGAAGCAGAAACATGCTGTTTTAGTGCATGTCTCTTTAAATGCAAATGAGCTGCTGCTCCCTGCCTCCTTTTCCAGAATAGGACTGTGCCTTTACAGCTAGTTCCTGAAATACTCTGCTAAAAATCATCTATTTGCTTTTGATTATCATATCTATCATGCTTAAATCATAAATTTTTTAAACCATATTAGTTTAAACTTCTGATGGACGGTTTTCTGAGCGCACACATCTGAAGCATGCGCACAGAAACCGGCTGTCACACGGCATGTGAGTAACTAAACTAAGTTCTCTTTCATGTCTTATTGCGCTTAAACTTTCAAAATACACACAAGTTTATGTTAAAAACACACATGAGTTACAAAAACAGTCGGTTGTGTCTGTGAAGGTGAACAGCTGGGAATGAAATCGCATGTCTATATTAGATCTGTGTGGCAGCAGCGTAATATACAGTAAATCAATAAATCCACTGCTCTCTTGTCTCCTCTGATGCTGGGACTATAAATAGTGTTCTGTGCTCGTCAGTGCAGCCAAAGACAGAACCATTAGCATGCTTTGCTCGAACTTTCGTCATGGCGTTAGAACTGGTACACCGCTGTCGCTTGTGAAAACAAAATGACAGCGCCGTGGGTGGAAACGTGCAGATTTAGGGGTGGTAATGTTATAATATATATCCCCTTGCCACGTCATTGGGGAAGCGAAATCTGACATGCTCGTTTTTTCACAAGCTTGCAGAGAAAGGCTTGCCAAAAAAAAATTTACTTGGTTGTTATTTTTCACGTTTTCATGGTTCGTAGATGCACCAGGGACCCGATTCTAGCACTTAAACATGGTAAAAGTCAGCTTTTTATGATATGTCACCTATAAGACTTTTCAGTCTAAACACCTACATTTGCTACAACTTATACGTGTTTGTTGGTGCTTATTGCTTTACTGTTCAAATCCATAACTATAGTTTAAGAGGGTCACATTTAGCACAGATGTGGCTGCCTTCCTGTCGAGTGATGAGCAGTGCTAATAAGCAGTGTTGCAGTCTAGGCCATAAAGCTGAGAGCGCAGAGGTTTGTGGGATAGAGCTTGCCTGTGAAACGCGAGCAGAACTGTGGCTATGAAGGAGACATGGTGTGCGTGAGTCTGGGCCGCAGTGGCTCAGACAACCTTGGCATGCAACCTCATAATAAACTGAGGATTAGAGAAAAAATGGCACACTCCAACAATTTAGAAGAAACATATTGATGTGTTTGGCTGGCACATAATCTGTTAAATAGTTGTAGATCTGTGAAATCACATTTTGAGGATACACTACCAAGTTTGGGGTTGGTAATTTTATTGAGGTTTTTGAAAGTCGTCTTTTATGCTCACCAAGGCTGCATTTATTTGATCAAAAATACAGTAAAAACAGTATTATTGTGAAATATTTTTACAATTTAAAATAACTGATTTCCATTTTAATATACTAAAATGTAATTTAATCCTGTGATAGAAAAGCTGCATTTTCAGAAGCCCTTAAAGGATTAGTTCACTTCCATAATAAAAAATTTCCTGATAATTTACCCTAATGTCATCCAAGATGTTCATGTCTTTCTTTCTTCAGTCGAAAACAAATTAAGGTTTTTGAGGAAAACACTCCAGGATTTTTCTCTATATAGTGGACTTCAATGGGAGCCAACGGGTTGAAGATCCAAATTCAGTTTCATTGCAGCTTCAAAGGGCTCTACATGATCCCAACTGAGGAATAAGGATAAGGGTCTTATCTAGCGAAACAATCGGTCATTTTCTATAAAAACAAAAGAACAAAATTTGTGGTTAAAGTATACAATTTTTTTTTTTTGGTTAGAAAATGACCGACCAGTTAGCTAGATTAGACCCTTATTCCTCGACTGGGATTGTGTAGACCCCTTTGAAGCTGCAATGAAACTGCAATTTGGACCTTCAACCTATTGAGTCCCATTGAAGTCCACTATATGGAGAAAAATCCTGGAATGTTTTCCTCAAAAATCTTGATTTCATTTCGACTGAAGAAAGATATGAACATCTTGGATGACATGGAGGTAAGTCAATTATTCTGGAAGTGAGCTAATCCTTTAATCCTAACCCATTTCATCACATGACTCTCTCTCAGGTGTCTCCTCCCAAGATATATCCAGTCCAGGCAGGGGAAGGTCCAGTCGGAGTCGAGGACGACCCAAAGGCTCTGGAGGAGCTGGGAAGTCGTCTTCTGTGAGGAAGGGAAGAGGACGGAAGTCCACCGCGGGCAGTGCTGCAGCCATGGCGGGGGCGATGGCAGGGGCAGCAGCGGCGTCTGCAGCTGCGTATGCCGCATACGGCTACAGTGTGTCCAAAGGTAACAGATTCAAATTTGACTGCCAGAACTCCTGGTGAAAAGGTCTATAACAGTTCATCCATTGTTAATCAACCCTCTTCCAGGTATTCCAGCAACTGGCTCCTTACAACCGGCTCTCATTCGGTCTTCAACCACACCTGCCTTTGTTCCAGCTGGCACCTCCTCCCCCCAGGCTAAAGGAAGCGCTGTGGCCACCAACTCACAGATTTTAGCACACGGCAGTTCACAGAGCCAACACAGCCCCACTAAGAGAGGCAAAGGACCCAGCAACCACAGTGGGCGGTAGCAGCTTGTGAACGTTCGCTTTTCGATTGTAGCATGGCCAGTGCATTTTCAGTCCCAGGTTGGCAATTCTCACACTGACGATGTCTAGCCGTTATCACACCACAAGCCCTACTGTCACTGTGAAACCCGACCTGATGCCCACCCCAATTTAGCATTCATTTCGGGGGCTGGTGAGCAGGAACAGCAGGTTGCGCACTTTCCTAAAAGCAAAAACAAACCACTTTTCCATTGAGAATTTGATATTCTGAAAATGAAATTTAACTAATCGTTTCTTCTTACAGAAAATAGCCATTGTAAAGGCTGACATAAGAGTTTATTCCAGTGACAGTTCTTTTTTGTTTTCTGATGACCAAGTAAGCAAAGGGCAACAAGGCCAAATGAAAGATTAGAGTTTTCTTCATCTTCTGGCACTGATCATGAGATGTTCTGCATCATTGTGAGCAGAGATGAGTTGAAATGGGAACGGGGGAGGAATGTTGGTTATCGAACACCCTCTCGAACAATGTCTTTACCTTGAACACATAGGAACAGATAAGACTGCTTTTGTAAAATCGCTCTTATTTTTGTAGGACAAACCTGTTGACATTTGTTCAATTAAGATACCGAATGGCCTTCTTTCTATGTTTATTTGCTGCAAATTCAAAGATTTTGGCTTAAATACTAATATATATTTTCTCTTGGTAAGGATACAAGAAATCAATGTTTTTTGTAGTAAATGCAATGAAAAAATATCTGAAGTGAGTGCTGCTTGAAAAACATGTCACTGCTCAGATCGTGACTTAAAATACTTGGATGTGAAATGTATCATAGCTTAAGTTAAAACTTGGTAATTTATGATGATCTGCGCTAGTTGTAAATTGTATCAAAGCTGTTTTATTTTTAAATAACGATGAAAAGTCCATTTTGTTGCATCTGTGACACATGGCTATGGTTTTGAGGAAGGCCATTTCTGGGTTTATTTTGTCTTTAAATGTTATGATAAATGTTCTATGTATGTAAATACTTCAAGGGTATCGTCCCTTTCAAAGTTCTTCATTTTCCCGCAATTGCTTGTCTATTTTTATAGGTCAGTGTAAATACCTGAAGAGAAAAACCCAAACGGTCCTTTTACTTGGAGAAAAACTAAATAAACATTGATTCAATGATTTGAAATTTTCACATAAAATGTGGTTTTTGCCTATACATTCTGTTACCAACTTTCTACCTGTTTTTAAAATGCAAGTCTACTTGAGTCAAATCTCGTCACCTTTGCCGTTTTGTTCTCTCATATTCAACACAGATAACGAATTAATTTCACACCAAACACACTTGACAGTCAGGTTACAGGTTCTCTGAATGTTTTAATGTGCAAAAGGAAAACCATTGTAATGGCTTAACGGTATTCTGCTTCAGTGCAAATTAAAATGGAAGTGTAGAGGTTTCATGCCCACACATTCAAAACAAAAATGTGAACAGCTTTAGAACTGGACAAACTTTGGCAATACATTGTCACACAAACATGCCTTTGTACTACAGCACCATATACTTAGGTCAAGAGCACAAGACAATGAGAACTGACAGTATGCATGATGTCACACTATAAAATAACAACATAGACAGCCTTAAATACCAAGTTCCCTTAATACAGTATCTTTACTGTAGGACAGTAAGTTTTAATAGCTTGGTATAGAGGGAATTAAATATTTGAATAGCCATTAAATCACAATCACACCTCAAGGATGGCAACATTGACTTAATGCTAGGACCTTAATAGTGTTTGGACTAAATGTTGACCTATTTAATGTTTTACAGAAGATACAGGTGTCTAGCCTGCTAACAATATGGGTCTAACGTTGGCGAGAACAGCTGCCTCGATGGAGAACAGGTGAGGGTCATCCACATCAGGGCAGCTGACTCTCATGAACTCTGCCAGGCGAAGAAGGTACTCGATGTTGTGGCCCGACTTCCCCTTGCACACAGCGATCTGAGCGGCAATTTTCTCTGTACTGGCAGGCCCCAGGTAAATAGGGTTGTCAGGTGTGGCGATGTAAACCAGAGTCTGGACAGGTGACTGGTTCGTGCCCTGCGGGAAGAACTCCGCGACCTGGGTCAGGTAGCCGCCTCTTACCGCCTCCCTTACGTTCAGATACTTGAGAGACTCCTCGACCTGAGAGCCAGTCACTTCGAAGGCAACACCCCAGGTGCACGCCTGTGTATGAAAACACAAGGTTAGTCACATATAGTGAGGGGAACCAGTATTTAAAGAGACAGTTCACTCAAATAAATAAATAAATTGTAATTTGTTTACTCATGTTGTTCCAAACCTGAATGACTTTCTTCCAGCAGAAATAAAAGATGTTAGGCAGAATGTCAGCCTCAGTAACAATTTGCTTTCATTGCATCAATTTGTTTTTATACAATGAAAGTAAATGGAGACTGGCTGTCATTCAACTTGACATCTTTAGTGTTTAACGGAAATCAGTCAGTACAGATTTGAAACAATGCAAGAAAAACAAATTAAGTAACTTTTAATTACGCCTAAAAAATTCGGTATTTCTCGGTTGTCTATTCATAACGTTGTTCCCCTAAAAGGGGAAGATCCACTTACGTCATCCTCCTCGATGAGCGTCACCACTCTTCCGGGCTGTCATGGAAACACGCAACAGTCAATGAGTTTCAATGGAGGAGCTCTGCAGGTATTTAGTTACGTTTTTAAGAAAACTATACATTTGTATAAATAAAGAAACTCACCATCTCATCATCTCCACGATGAAAATTGTCCCCGTGCCAGAAGCGTCTCTTGTACCCCTTAATATAGCCGATCTTGCTCCTCTTGTACTTGAAGTCTGGTTTCCAAACCAGCGAGCCGTACCCGAAGATCCACAGACTGGATTTTCCAGCGATGATGTCTTGAGGTTTCATCTTTACAGGATGGTATGAGGATAGAAAGGGTAGTAGTTTACGCTTTGATGTAACAGCTGCTTTGAGCTAAATGAATGGGCCCACAGGCTAACTGGCTAGCGTTAGCTTCCTCCTGTCAAGCAGGAGAGGTATCGGTTGGTTCACGGCTATACCGCGGACGGTAACAGAGCCCAACTGCTTGGCAGTTGTGATGGTGAAGTCCCGCAAATCGCTTTTCTTTGCCTGGTGCATGCCGATGCCGTGCAGTTACCGCATTATTGCCTTAAAACTCCATCTTGGCCTCTTCGGCTCTATCAACTACAATAAAACACAAAAGCTGATGCTTGCTCACCGGCCAGCCTGCTGTTTACCAACAAACCTCCACCCAGCCAATCACACGACACTTTAAAGTCGGACGAAACAGCCTTTCAACCGCTGCTTTCGCGCACCGCTACTTTTCCTGCTCAGCGGATGATGAAATGTAGGCTGCTTTGAGGCAGACTATATGCGACGGTGTCTATGGGCGTATCTGACCGTGCTCAAAATCCTGGCCAATCACAGCTTAGATAGGGCGGGGCGTTTTATCTTCTATCCAATAAAATCATCTTGCCGTGACTCTATAAGCGCATACCTGTCTGATTGGCTCACGAACCAGGAAAAACGCGAGAGGTTGTTTCAGTTCATAGGCGAGTCAAACGTCAGTCACAGAAAACTCTCACGCTCATTGGTCAGAGAATCCGTCGCTTAAAGTCTGTTCGCCTGATGCAACTCGAAACAAGCGTTTCAAGCGGCGATACTGGAACAGTACGTACTGAGAGTATTGCATCAGGCCTTTTAAGAATGTTATTTGACACCGAAAACACTGCTGAATGCACTTACAAGTTAGCCGATTTGACTTCGTATGAAGTTCTCATTGGAAGATGTAGTAATTCATATATTATCATAGGACATAATATATGAGAAAATAATATAACGTTCATCCATTTATCCATCGCAGGGATGCTGAAGTGTAACTCAGCATCTCGGAGCCATAATATAATTAATATAATATAAATATAAATATAATATAATATATAATATAATATAATATAATATAATATAATATAATATAAATATAATATAATATAATATAATATAAATATAATATATAATATAATATAAATATAAATATAATATATAATATAATATAAATATATAATATAATATAATATAATATAATATAATATAAATATAATATAGGAAATCAAGATGCTGTTTCAAAACATGTCCACGATTTCCATTTTTATTTTACATGCAGTAGTCTAGTCAATTAAATGCATTTTGCATTGCCATCGGAAATTGTAACATCCTTCAGAAATCTCTATTCAGTTTTATCCTATCATGACTGCTGAGACAGATTAGTTTCTTCCTAAAGATCTTTTAAGCTATGGCATCGGCTTGTATTTTAGATCTCCTTTGTCTGTAATCTCTATCTATGATAGTGTGACATATTTCAGACCTTTCCGATAAGTACACAAACAATTTTTAATACATTTCTAATCTTTCTACAAACCTGTGACATCCAGCGCCACATTCTTGACAGGTTCACCCACATGTGTTTATCTCTATTTTGTTTACATCTCATGCTCTGATTATTTACATATTATGATAAAGTTAAGGTCATCAGTACCATAAATTCGGAAACTACATGTTGTCCTTAGAACTGCATCATGTTCTTAGCAAAACAAATATTTATGTACTGACCTGTTGTCTGTCTGGAAGATTCAGTGTCTTATTAGATTAATGTTTTTTGCGGATTATATATCTGATCAGCCTGAGAATAACAACATGACAGCATCATCAAACTATGAAGAAATACAGGCAGGTCAGACTTGTGATCTCAGTAGCGTCACAGTTCTTTTGTCAGCCCTGTTTTGGATTTACGCCTTAGGTTGATGAGTTTTGTCAGGCCAGTTTCTAAGCCATTAGTCTACTATAGTGACTCATTTAATATTCCCTCTGTAGAAATGCAGATGCAACATTTTTTCTGATGTCAAGAGAAAGGATAATTTATCAGTAACTAACCCATGTTATTTTATTTTTGCAAGCCTGTTAGTAATTTTTTTTTTCCCAGGTAAATGAATCAATGAATTTCAAAATAATTAGATCAGAGACAATATTGTATTTGCTATTTTTTGCTGCTCATTTTTTTCTTATAAAAAGTTCAAATTAGTCCAATTTCGGTTGATAAGCAAAACACCCCTCTGCCCCTGGCAACCCCTGGACATTTCCTTGTAGTATAGCTTAGGCTCTTCTTTGGTTAAAATAGGATTATCTATAAATAGAGGTATTAGCTGGCATCATAAGATACAAGCACATGTAAGCTCCTTAAAGGTCTGCATGATGCACAAGCCTTTCTCTGCCTATAGCTCAGGCAGACGGGGGAGCTCCAGAGACCAGACCTTTCACGGGACAGCCTGTTTACTTTCTCCAGTGCAGTAACCTTAGGCGCGGACACGCTAGGCCCCCGCTGACCTTATATGAATGACAAATGTAGAATGGAAAGAGGGTCGTGTGAATTGCGCATGTGTTGTAGTTGCCGTTTGTTTGCGTGGTTCTTTTTAGCTGTTACTAACCAGTTTCTAAACCCATACTTTTTTTTTCCGTTGATCAAGTTACTGAAAGTTTTATTAGCATAACTGATTTAATCTTTAATTTAATCAATGTAATTATACTATAATTGATATGTAATTTGACAAAGCTCATTATTTTAAAAATGTAGGACATTTGGATCTTCATGCTGCTTACGTTGGCTCATGTTAGTTTGACGTTATCTTGATGACCAGTTGAACTAGTTTCAGCTAGTCAGGAACATACCACTGTCAAATGTCCAAAAACAAAAAATAAAAACACACATGTACTGTATGTCTTGCAGAGAATGGGCTTGCCATAGGGTGGAGACCAAGAAATATGCACCCAAAAAAAACAGACCCAAAATCTTGGAAAAAAAATACATTCCCATGCCCCATGCACACATATAGTGCACTTAAACATTCTTCCTGCCATACATGATAAAATGCAGGGAACATTTCAGACATGGTGTATTTCATGTAAGGTTTTTTTTTTTTTTTTTTTTTTTTTTTTTTTATTAACTGGTTCACTAATAGATGAAAATGTTTGATAATTATATATTTATTTTAATCATCAATTTGTATGCAATTTTGATCTTTTAATTTCTTTATTATTATTATTATTTTGATAATGTTATCTTGAAGAGATAGTTCAAATGGAAAAATGTTATCATTTAGCCTACTCACACTGAAAAAAAAATGATTAATTGAATTTACTAATTTTTTTTAAGGTAAGTGGTTGCATTAAATTTATTTTAGCTACATTTAAATAAATTTTGTTTAAAGTTAGTCAACTAAATTTTCTTATTTAAATGTAGCTAAAATAAATTAATTGCAACCACTTACCTTAAAAAAATTTAGTAAATTCAATGAATCTTTTTTCAGTGCACCCTCATGTTCTTTATACCTGTATGACTTTCTTTATTATGTGCAACACAATATAAGATATTTTTTAAAAATATCTCATCGTATTTAAAGATATTTTGAAGAACGTTCCAACTATTATTGTCCACAGAATGAAAGTTAATGGGGTCCAAAACAACACTGAATCCCTTTGACTTTAGTTCTTTGGACGAAAACAGATCTTCAGTATATCTTCTTTTATGTTCCTTATGAATGTCACACAGGAGTAAATGAAGGAGAGTAAATAATGACAGAATTGCCATGTTTTGGTGAACTGTCCCATTGGTCTTTTGAGAATTGCTTTAATTTCTACATGTTTTTGTTACATGGTTAAATATTTTAATATTTCATTAAATTCATCCTATAAAAGAGAACTTCAAGAACAGTGTGAAAAGCAACAGACAACAGAATGTTGTTGTTGTTGTTTTTAAATAATGAAACTTGCAGCTTGTGTTGCTGTACAAACCTCATGGGCATTTTAGTGACATCTAGTGTTAGTGAAGGGAAATTTCAGATGGAGGGCCTCTGGATTTCTGGCTCATGATAGTTGTGTTTTGGACATCATGTGGTTTAAATTGTACATTTTAGTATTGCATTTGAACACTGTTTTAGGAAGGCATTAATGTGCAATTTCAGGTTCAGAAAAAGTTCATTTGTGTTGTTTACCCATTTTACTCTTTTGACTGCACACGGCCAGCCGTGTCAAAATCTAATGAATGTTTAGCATCCTCCTATCAAGGATGTTTTCACATTCCACAGCCCAGATTTCAAAATACTCTTGAAATGAAATCAATAGTCTTGATTTGATGCCCCCCTCCCGTTTTGTTTGTTATGAGCTTGTTTCCTGAAACTTTTCGGGATCCGTACAAATACAGAGAACGAAGAAAGAAAGAGATGCGTGAGAAAAGCGTTTGGCCAGTGCCGGCATGTTCTGCAATTTTTTAATCAGACAGGAAGCAGGAAATGATGTCACTGGGTCACAAACAGGATGCAGTGATTATAACACAATGAGAATGCCTGGCCATGCGATTTAGACCCAGAGGCCAGAGAGCAGAGCGTGCGCACACACACACACACACACACTTGCAGTTGCGGCGGGAGGGGTTCGGGTAACAGGTTGCATTGCGAAAGCTTTAGCGTAAGACTAATTGCTGTGATAACAAGTGTTTAACGCTCCGGCCGCTGATGGAAATTCTCTCCGAACCTTTCCGAAATGTGTTTATTCTTCCTAAGCGTCCTTTTGACCCAAGCACAGACGCAAAGACAAGGATGCTTAGATGACATGGATGAACAGGATGTGTGTGTGGAGTGTGTTTGCGTGGCACAGATTTGTTGTCGGATGTTGATTATGTTGCTCTTTGGAATGGAAAGAAACCCGAGTTTGACCTCCTGGAAAACCATTTCTGGTTTAGTACTCAGTTAAACTCAAAAACGCATCTCCTGCATGGCCCTCTGCTGCCTTGCATGGGGTCTCATAATATTGACTTTGGCCAGGGTGATGGGAAGGATGAATCTTGGGGCTGAACATCAAATGAAAGTCCAAATTGCCTTATTTTTTATGATGTATATCAACTACTTAAATTGCCGATCAAGCCTTAGCTGACCTTTGCACCCTTTAGGTGATTCTGTACAGGCTGTTCTGCTCTGGCAGGCCGATAGGGTCTTTAATTAATTGAATTCTTTTTTTAATAAAAACCTCGCTTTTTTCCTATTCGTTCCATGTTTGGAGTGCATAAGTGGGCGCCAAGGCCACGTGCACAGCTCTGGTCGATTCTTTTGTTGTGGATCGAGATGTCTCCTTTAGCCCTGAAGGCGAGGCTAAGGCCCTCGGAGCTGGAACTCGTTTGCGTCTGTAGATAAGTGTGTGTGTTTTCTTTACGGGTGCTCTGTAGAGCAGCGCCATGATGAGCCTGGTGAGAGGGGCGGCATATGCCGCTGTTTTTATGGCAGGGCAAGGTTGCACCCTGGGGCATCTGTTTCGGTTTTCTGAGGAGGGGCCGCTCCTCTGTCGTTTGCGCTCTTCGCCTGTCTTTGTTTCAGAATTTACAGCTCAAGGGGCCTGTATCCGAGGCAACGGATTTAAATTTCAAGCCAATTTACAACTGGGGAAGGGGAAGGAGGGGGTTGTGAGGTTTTTTTTTTTCAGGATTGAGGGAAAATAGTTCATGGAGATATAAAAAATACTGCACATTTGTAAGCAAATTGTAGATTTGTTGTTTATATATGATACACACACAAATGTGAAATTATCAAGAACACAAAATAGCTTGAAGGAATTAACTTTTTTTATTCTTCAGATGTTTGGTTTCTTATAAATATGCATTATATACAAAATAATAGTATAAAACATATAAAGAGCAGTGTGTCATTATTAAATTAACTCTGGAAATAATCACTTTTTAAAAAATTACATTATTGGTTCTGTATTCTCAAAACTAATTATAGGCAGTCAGTGGTGAACAGTTGCTTTGTTTTTCTGTTTCTGTCCATTTCTTGTCTTGTACTCATGGGCCGTGTTGCATAAAAGAAGTCAACTTAACTTCCTCTTGGATCTTGCTGGCACAGTTCTGCAAGTTATTTTTCTTTTCTTCTTTTTTCTTTCCATGTTGATTAAATTCTCAAAAACAATCCAAGAAGACCCTGGGCACAAACATAGCACTCTATTTAATTCTTTTAAGGCTTTTTTTGTGAATTTTCAGCTGCTTACAATCTTATTGTAGAGAGGAGAGCAAAAAGTCTTTTTAAATGATTGATGTTAGCAGTTTTTTTCTTCTCAGACATTCATAGCGCTCATCGTTGATTTGTTTGGGTAAGCTCTCTGATTGGTGCTCCCCTCCTCGTTCTTGCATAGCTGGCAATGCTGGTTGAAGGTTTGGAAGTCCCTGGCACCTTCTATTGATTACTTGGCGGACGACATGTCCATGATTACCGCAAAAGGATCTTTTTTTTTTTTTTTTTTCCCTCAAAGTCCCTTTTCCTTTCAGCCCACGGGGGGAAAACATACCGTAGCAGAAGAGTTCAGAAATCATCCAGGACTGTACACGTTTTGTACACATACACTTCTTCAACATAAAACTAAACTATTGCATTCGATGAGCAGGACTCTGCTCTCTCCAGTTTCTCAAGTTTCTCAGTGCAGCAGTGGACGTCAATATAAATCTCCAGTCTCTAAGTATTTTTGTAAACAATCCAGAAAAAGATTCTGCTTTGATTGTGTTTTTTTCTCCTCTCTTCATAGACATCACCCTGTAATTTATACCTGTGGAAATTGTCAAAACAAAATAGAGGCTTAGATTATGCTTTGGAATTGATGGATTGCTCTCAATATGTACAGTAAGAATATCATAGTTTCATTACAACTTGAAATGCATACAGTAGAATATTTAGTGGCCTAAAAGGCAGGTTTATCACTTTTCTCTCTATTAACAAGCCTCTGTTCAGTAGCCTAGATTAGTAGACACTGACAGAATGATAAAATTGTGAACATGGCCAGCAGATCCCTTCTTGAAACATGGAGACATATTAAGAAATGAAATGATCCTCCTTACCTCAGTTGCTATGACACATTCACTCCTCTCCTCTGCTATTACAAACACAGACTGGTACACGGAGTCCCTTGGGGAACATATTGTTGATATCCTACACTCTGGCTTTTCCCTGCACACACAAATCACGCTTCAAGTTAACACAAAGTAAAAGCACATGGGGCAGCTATTTATTGTGCTGTGATGGGGGTGAATGTGTTCGGCTCATTTTTTCGCTTTATACCGTTTTGTTCTTTTGCTTTGTTTACAGAGGCTGATGTAAGAAAATCCCTGTAAGAGTAAAAAGTGCTTTTGTTGTGCGGTCCAAATCAATAAAAATCTTTTAATGGGGTAAAAATTCTTCTTGCTGTCAATGCCTTAGGGCCTGTGAGTAAAATCCGAGTTCAAGTGTGTAAATGTGTGTTGCGGTTGCGGATAACTTCTTTTAGCCAGTATTGATGTTTGTATTACAGTCATCAGGCGAGCACTAAGTGCAAAGGTTAATATACTGGGCGGCACTCTAATGGAGCATGACCTCAGCATAATAAAGCAAATTCAATTCATCCAAACACCTCTATTTATCAAAGTGACGTGAAATCCATTTCTTACCTGTACATTCTACTCAATGGTATTTTCTCTTCTAAACACTTTTCGTATTTATGACTTTTGTCCTCTTGGGATACGATGTCCTTGAACTCTTTTGATGAATTGTAGTCCAAGTGGCAGTTCTTGTGTATGTAATTTGATTTGTCAGGTGTGCAGTCCACCTCCAGGCTGACCTGCTTATTAGTGTTCTTCAACTGGGAGGTGGGGATCAAGTTGTCTCTTTGCGATTCCGACATGTTGTTCATTGCCTCGCCTCGAGTCCTTTCTCCAGATGCCTGCCTGTGAATGTGGCGCAGGGCAATAACCACCATGCAGAGCAGAACCACGAGAGCCACCAAACCCACGGCTAGAGAAACCGCAGCCCACTGGAAGCGATCTTGGGTTTCCTCTTTGGTCACAGAAGCGGTGACAGAGTAGTATTCACAGTGGGGTCCGGTGAAGCCGCTGGGGCAGAAGCAGGCGGGCGGGTTCCCTGGGATGCCCACGCAGGAGCCACCGTTGAGACAGGGTCTGGAGGAACAGGCGTTGGAAGGCCGGTCGCAATTGCGGCCTTCATATCCTGGGGCGCAGGAGCAGACGTAGTCGTTGATGCGGTCGTAGCACGTGCCGCCGTTAGCGCAGGGGTTGTTTGCGCAGTCATTGATGTTGATCTCGCAGCGCTGGCCAGTAAAACCCGCTCGACAGCTGCACATGCGAACGCCCCCCAGGACCACACACAAGCCATCTGTGGATCAGTGGGACAGGTCTCAGTGACCAATTTTACATAGATATGCATGCACAAACACATCTGGATCTCTGCATCCGCATTATTTCTAAATGTAAAAGTTAGAGGCAGAAAAGATGCATTCTCGTACCATTGGCACACGGCAGAGTCGTGCATTTGTCCACTCGTCTCTCGCAGTTTAGACCCGTGTAGCCTCTGGGACAGTCACATGCGTAACTGCGCCCGTTGTCTTTCTCCAGGCATCTGCCGCTGTGAAAGCATGGGGAGTCTGCGCAGGTGAGCAGACTGTGTTCACAATGAGTTCCCTCAAAGCCAGGCAGACAGGTGCAGATGTAACCTTTGTCAAGATCCTATAGGGTGAGAGAGGAAGCAGATGTTTCATAGAGCTATTTATGGACCCATTTGCATTGTTTTATGTTTGTCCAGTAATTCTAGATGTTGAGAAAAAGGCTTTTCAAAGGACGCTTGGATCCATTAATAAGGTCATAACATGGCTAGTGATTAAGCCTGAGGTTTTTCCAAACACTAACAATGGATATTCTGACATGGACAGATGATAAAATGGCAAAGTCATTTAATATCAAAGATTATCTGTCATATTTTAGTGATTTTAGTTTCATTAAAGTCTATTGTGAAGAGGATTCATTTATTTGTGTTTATTCCAGTCCAAATTCACATTACAGTACAAAAACACCAAGCTCATTAAACGCATGTGGTTTTAATCAAATTCATATAATCAGATTGAGTCAGAATGACTATAAAAACATGAAGGTTTGGGGCTTTTCAATGAAATAATGACTCACCGAGCAAAGACCTCCATTCTTGCATGGGCTGCTGTCACATTCGCGCACCTCAAGCTCGCAGTTGACCCCAGTGTAACCAGGCCGACAGGTGCAGGTGTAACTGCCCTGACCTGTATTCATACATGTGGCTCCGTTCACACATGGCTTGTGATGTGTGCAAAAATTCAAATCTGTTTTGAAAGAAATAATAAAAAATGTCAGTACTAGAAAGGGTCATATTTTTCAGCATCAGAGTGAATCACCTGAAGTTTTACCACGTTTCAGTCACAGATCTACTTGTTCAGTCTTAAACTAGCAATGAGCTAAAGTGCTGTAAGCTCTATTATTAACATGACACTGAGGTCAATGAAGAGTGAGACATTCAGTCAGCTACTGTAACTGTTTAGGGTTTAATCTTACCTTGGTCACAGAACAGTCCACCCCAGCCCTCTTTACAGTTGCACTGCCATGGTTGCTGACAGGTGCCGTGTTTACAGGCTGGATATTTCCTGCACTCTGTGCAAAGTTTACCCTGCCATCCTTCTCTGCACCTGCAATACACAAATATGCCAAAAAAAAAAAAGTAAAAATATGGTTTTTAAAAACCCACTAAACTAGATATTCACACATTCACATTTTTCCATCAAACTATTGCTGCCAAAACTCATTTAATGACAAAAGCTGAAAAACAGTATGTTGCATTTTAAGGCTTATCCAGAATGTAGGTCAGAAAATTACAACAGAGCAAATACAATACAGACTATGCATGTATGCAAAGACAAAAATTAAAAGGAATATTCCACACTTCATACACAGGCCATGTATACTTACACACACTCTCCAGGTTTGGAGCAATTGCCATTTGCCTCACTGCATCCCTCCAGACAGATCGCTGCATTAAAAGAAAAAGCTCTTGTTAGTAAAGGTTCATGGGTTTACAATAGTTATGAAAAGTTCAAAGTTATTTTGACTTATTAAAGGTGATGTAATTTCCCCCATGTTAAATAATTTGTTCTTTAGCAGCTTAATATGTATTGATAAAAGTAAGCCTTTCAGATTTCTTCTTTAAATAGTGTACCAAAACATGGCTTTGTTTGTTTGAACACCTCATTCCATCTGAAATAACAATGTTGTCTTAGCCAGGCTTGGGCAGAGCTACCTGTTTGTCTAACAAGCGACAGTTCTCAGGTAACTTTTCTTTTTGCAGTAGTGGCACAAAAAAATCCAACTTCACCTTTAAATGTGAAGGTTCATACTTATTGAAGATGTAATAAATTAATAAGTGTGACTGACTCATTCTTTGAATTAAGCTTTGTTGAAGCTGAACGAAAAACAGAAATGGCAGAAACTGGACTAGATATCTATTTCCAAGATCTGACTCCATTTTCCAACAGGAGCATCCATAATTGCATTTTGGCTTTAACTTAATATCAGCTGCTATTGTATAAACTCAAGTTTAGTAGGCTTACTTGTTCATTATAATGGCTCTTAACCAAATAAATCTGTCTTGCTGCAAGCAGTTGTACAGAACCTGTCTGGCGAGGTCACTGCTTTGGACGCGGGTAATTTACTGTTGCTTGTGTTGAGCTGTCTGTGACATTGATTTTGAGCGGGTACCCGAGCAGCACTGAACTGCTGGTTAGACCGCAGCAGATGCTCTATCCCAATAACGGACAGCTGCCCCTATTGTTGTTTGTAGTCTGTGCGAACCTTATTTGCAGCTGCTACGCTGGAGCGCAACAATGGGGACTACAATTTCGTGGCGCGTGGCGGATAATAATGGCGCGATTAACTCGGCGCGTGCTTGCCATGACGCTCGTGCAGGATTAAATTACCAAACACGCACGCTTAGACTAGAGTATACACAAACTGTGTCAGCGCCCTGATCAACACCGTGAATTCTCAGAGAAACTACAGCAGTACAAAGAAAAAGCCGAAAGCAAAACACTCAAGACTCAAATGAATACAGTCGGCAAACATACGCTTTCCATTAAACCCATATCCATCTCAGCACGCTGTTTGCATTTTCTGCTGCGCATTACGATCAAAAGAAGTCAAACCCCAATCTTAAAGGACCTTAAAGGTACATTTATCTTTTACTTATATATAAATAGGATGTTTTCGTTTCAAAATCGTGTTTGATTGACCAAAAAAGAAATTAGAAGTTAATAAAGGCGCGAATAGTATGGCCTGAAGAGCAAGGTAACCTTAGCAACAGTACACTACTTGAGGATCATCATTGGACGAAACCATAGACTGTAAAAAAAAGATGGACGACGCGTCTCCGCTTCCTTCCACTATAGGAAATTGAAGCCAATTCACCTCAGTATGGTCATTGCCATCTTGAGAAAATGACATCATTTGGAGCCAGAGTCTGCGCGGTAGAGATTCGTTTGGAGCCCGAGTCTGCCCGCTAGAGATTCGTTTGGAGCCCGAGTCTGCGCGCTAGAGATTCGTTTGGAGCCCGAGTCTGTGCGCTAGAGATTCGTTTGGAGCCCGAGTCTGCGCGGTAGAGATTCGTTTGGAGCCAGAGTCTGCGCGGTAGAGATTCGTTTGGAGCCCGAGTCTGCGCGCTAGAGATTCGTTTGGAGCCCGAGTCTGCGCGGTAGAGATTCGTTTGGAGCCCGAGTCTGCGCGGTAGAGATTCGTTTGGAGGCCGATTCTGCGCGCTAGAGATTCGTTTGGAGGCCGAGTCTGCGCGCTAGAGATTCGTTTGGAGCCCGAGTGCATAGAGATTCGTTTGAAGGCCGAGTCTGCACGGTAGAGATTCGTTTGGAGGCCGAGTCTGCGCGGTAGAGATTCGTTTGGAGGCCGAGTCTGCGCGCTAGAGATTCGTTTGGAGGCCGAGTCTGCGCGGTAGAGATTCGTTTGGAGCCCGAGTCTGCGCGCTAGAGATTCGTTTGGAGCCTGAGTCTGCGCACTAGAGATTCATTTGGAGGCCGAGTCTGCGCGGTAGAGATTCGTTTGGAGGCCGAGTCTGCGCGGTAGAGATTCGTTTGGAGGCCGAGTCTGCGCGGTAGAGATTCGTTTGGAGGCCGAGTCTGCGCGGTAGAGATTCGTTTGGAGCCAGAGTCTGCGCGCTAGAGATTCGTTTGGAGGCCGAGTCTGCGCGGTAGAGATTCGTTTGGAGGCTGAGTCTGCACAGTAGTGTCGTGAGGTGGAGCCGCGGAATCAAACTCCCGCCCAAACTCCCGCAGACCCAATCAACTATAACGACACGCCCCATTTTTATATATATGATAACAACTATCTTAAATGACCAAAACCATATTTCGGAAAATTGTATTGGCAGTATAATTTATTTTTTTATTTTGACTCAAGTCCCATTCGTTTACATGGAGATGGTGGGGTTTATGACCTGTACTGCAGCCAGCCACCAGGGGGTGATCAAAGAGCCCGCAGCTTCATTTTTCAGGACATGTGAGGCACACCCGGACAAAACATTGATAAAACACTGGCATGTTAATTATTGGATATTATATATTAAATATTAATTTAAACCCTTATTCACACTAAATGTCAAAAATAAATAAATAAATAATAAAAAATAAATAAATAAAAGCAAGATTTATTTGTGCTAGGGGCCATAAAACACAATTCTGGTTGTTCCATTTCCAAAATTTCCTATGCAAATTCCTTTTAAAAGGTTGATCCCAGAGGCTGCTGACAGCTCCGTTTACATCACTCAGACATGTTCTTATATTTTTGTTCGACTGTAAATTAGTGGAACGAGCAAGACACAGAGCTCACACCTAAGCAAAGAATCACTTTTCAAGACAAGAGTCCAGTGGATTGTGATCTCTGATTGCTTACGTTCTTCGCAGTACTCCCCCTTCCAGCCAGGGAGACAGGATAACTGCCCATCTGGGTTGCAGGTGTAGTGGCCAAAACGGTCGTCCCTGGGCGTGCATTTTTTGGAACAACTGTCGCCGTAGTAATTTTCACTGCAGATGAACCGGTAAGAATACCTTAGCTCCGTCTGCTTCCCGCTTTGAACATCCTGAGACCATTCAGCCCCTACTTCCAACTTTCTTTGGATGGCAAAAAAGCTTATCTGCAAGTCGGGGTTGTATGTGTCTGTAGAAAAAGAGAAGATTGTGATTAGGCCATTGCTGAATTATTTGATTTCTTGTTTTTTCTTTTTCTCAGGTTAAAAAATTTAAATGAAATAAGTAGGTTAGAGCGTGGTGTGATAGTTTTCTTTTTTTCTTTTTTGAAAGTGTCTTCAAAGGAAAAAATGTAGCCCAACTTTAAGTTCTGGGAAGCTGACACATTTGGAGTAAAACTTATGTTTAAATTTCCTCTTCCTTTGAGTTAAGCAAAATATTCCCATGGTATTATCCCATTCTAAAGGGCGGGACAGACAAAGGTGTAAAATACAGGAAAATGCAGTCGGATGGTTTTGGCAAGCGCTGTGTATTCTCACCAAAGCCCACTGCGCTTTCCCACGCCAAAAATAAACCAAAGGAAGTTCAATTGTGTTCGAGCATGAGAATGCAAAGGTGTTTGAAGCAATAGGAAAATGCATTACAAATTTACATCTTTTCAATGAACATGTTTCTTAGGAGATGGATACAACTTGCCAAGGTTTAATAACGGTTAAAAAAAATAAATAAATGAAAAAGGTAGGCTATATAAAACGTTCTAATGAAAAGAGAACCTTGAAATTCTGTATATGTAGCCTACAATATCGAAGTGTCTCCCTCTAGTGGACAGAATCGAATCTTACCTACAGGTAGATCCGCGTAAGGTGAGTGCCAGGCCTCAATAATCAATGAAAATGATCCCTAGGAGGAAAGAGATATTTAGATTTTCATCTTTTCCATCTAAAGGACAAGATTACATACATTATTAAAACATGAGAGGTTGTAGCCTATAAATAAAAAATAACAGCATTATAAAATCAATCTTTAAGAAGCAGTAATAAATTAATAACGGCAATTAAAGTGATCAAAATATTGAATAATGTGGAATGGATCAAAACTGTTACTCAGCACATGTTGAACCTGGCTGCATTACAAACTGTTGCTACCCCAACACTGTAATAAAACGCAAACATGTTTCAGCTCATATACGACCAAAAAGAGTTGCATTTGAGCTCACCGGCCAGCCAAAGTTGAACGGCAGTCGAATCGGTGTGCTGAAAGAGCCACTTCCCATGATACTGAACGAGTTTGTCCCCAGCACTGGCGTTATGGCACTTCCAAAAATACAGTCACCTGGAGACACGACCACCTGGTAGTTTTTTAGACAAACTCGGAAGAAAGTCCTGCATTCAGGCTTGCATGCATTGCTATTTGCGAGCAAGCCTTTGAAATTTCTGAATTCGTGAAGGTCGAGTTCGAAAACACCAGATCCAAATATCTGAAGGGAAAAATTACACGCGTTACAACATAGCACTGCAAACACTGGCTTACCTACAAAAGAGCGCTCGAGAAACAATTGAGAGGAACGGGGTCCTGCTGACTTTCCACAGGACCTGGGATGTTTACCTGCGTCAAAACGGTCGTGAAAATTGCGATGAGAAAGGTGAGCCAAGCTGCCATGCTTTTCGATTCTCCTGGGCAGCCGCGTCACCCACGATTATATTCCCCGAAAGAGCCTATTCCAATGCAAAAGGTGCAATGAAAACAAACGCCGAAGAGTAAAAAGGTATATCCCGCTGCGCGTCCACGCTGCACGGCACTTCAGTGTGCAGGAGCACGTCAAATTTCCAGGTTATCCAAAAGGTGAAGGTGAAACTGGGAAATCAGCATCCAGTCTTATTCCTCTTCGTCTCAAGATATCCACGGAGCATGTTGAGTATTCCACAGTGAGCACACCGATGTGTTTAGTGTCAATGGTAATGTGTTGTTTTGGTTCTAAACTTTGTGCGTCAGCATTGCGCTGTTGGGTATCTTCGCGCTTCTCGCGTAATTCGTGAATGAAGACTTATTTCTTGCGTCCCGCAGTATTTATACTGGCTTTGTGTCCGCGCTGCTCATTATATAAACTGTCTATCACTAAACGCCGCCCACTTTATATACTCAGTCAGCCCCCCTCTCTCGACAACAATGATATCCACATTTAATACCCACCACTACGCGGATGATGACCAATTGAGCGCGAGTGATTATTAACAAGCCCAGCATCTGTTGGCATATTTAAAGCAGGCACAGTTAAACGCTGATCGTTTCACACCGTGCAATTTTCTCTCATCCAAAAACGGAGGAAACTTCGCACACACAGCCTGTTACTTCTCGTTTGTCCGCGTTCCAGTCAATTGCGCGGGTAATTATATTACATCATTGAACTCGTGCGCGGTCAGTGTAGGGTCATACACCTGACCTGATGTTCCGGCGTAGAGCCTCTTCATGTTTCTACCTAAGCGCTATAGTAATCACTATAGTAGGTAATATTTGAATTTGAAGATTTATTTTAAATGCATCTAATTTCTTAGGCATTTCTTTTAATTTTCACAGTTTTATACAAAGTACTTTATTTTTGTATTTTTATCAAAAGAATCAAAAGCTCACTCCAAGTCATGCCTAATTAAAAATATGATAATGCACAATATTTCTTCATTTAATTTGATACATGTGCTGCACGCGTTGTCCTTGCAGCCTAAATGCAGCGTGCATTGTTGAGTCGCGTGCCCCTCGTTAGAAGCGCGTTTCGAGGGCTTTCATGTTGCGTTCATACGGGCCTCTGGCTGCTTTGGGGTGAGATAACAATTCAGCTGTATGATAATGAGGGTTTTAGCCATAACCGCCATAAAACTCTTCGTCTTCTTCTTTTGCAGTTAACAAGAATGATCATGCAAATTACCCTTTACCCTGAAGTGTCACGATGGTTTATGAATCAGTCATTTTGGATGAGGATAATTGCGTCATTTAGGTGTAAGCCTGTGCTATTTAATTATCTTTATTTCGAGAAAAAAAGTTATTAATTTAGCTCAGAATCAATCATGCAATGTACGAGCTCAATAAAAGATTAGTAAATACATTAAAACAGTCATCATATGCAATCTTTGCATATGCTGAACCTGATGGGCTAATAAATTGATTACTTAAAATTATTTGGAAAATTGGTTTGCAGGCATGCTCTTTGATAAAGCATTACATCGGATTGCATAAGCCTATATTTCTGAAAGGAAAGAGCAATGCAAATTACAGAGAAGTTTAAATTGAAAGCATTTCCAGTTTGGGTTCGATATTTTGCCAATGTCCACAGGCGTTTTGATTTTTGATTGGTTGTGCTATTGGACTGTCATGTCGCTTGAGGATTTTCTATTTACCATCTGGTGTCAGACTGAGCGCGCGCGCTGATCGACTGACTGAACCTGTTCATTTTGGATTCTAGCTGGCATCGTTAGTGTGAATAAAGAGTGCATTAATTTCATTACAGTAATGCGAAATTTTCAATAATTGCAGCAAGCCCTGTTTTCATTTGCCAGTACGCTCTGAACGAGCCAACATGAGTAAAGGCTATTTGAAGGAAACGCCTGATACATGCACAGGTGGCGAAAGTGCATGAAAGAGGGTTTAATTGCTTTGTGGTTAGTGGTGACATTTGAGCTCTTTCGACAAGGCATTATAGTTTCTCTAGCTATCTTGCCAAATTTAGTAGTAAGCCGAATTGACAGCTTGAATATCCCATTATCAATCACGTATTAGGAATAAAGCTTATAAAATAAGATTTAGTTCAAAACTTTACAAGCTCCTTATTTAAATATAGCCTATTTTTGAATCATACACTGGCCATACAGCCAGATGTAGTTCATTGATCCTATTTAGGTCTGAAGCTGATGAAGTATAAATCATAAATCATAGAAATCAGCTCAGCTGCTATACTGTAGACTCTCATCTCTTCTATCCTCTGTTGTTTAAAATATATATTTTTTTTGTGTGACATATTTGTAAATTGTAGATACCTCACAAGTGTAAACTTTGATCTAAACCCTTATGTTGATAAACTGTTATACACAAATGTGATTTTATTTATATTAGCCTGTTTTTACTTTTAGTCAATAGGGCAGTTGATAGTTTTAGTAAGAAGGGTAGCCATAATAATAAATATGGCTCACTTCCCATGTTTTATTGGTTAGTGTTTTTATGAAACATTTATCAAGGGTCTTTTTAAATGGAAATTCTAGTGGATGTTGACACAGACCTCGATATGTGAAACAGTGTTTGTTGATTCGCTATTATCGGTTTCAAATCTCTTTTTTTCCATTCTGGTCTGCTTTTGAACATTTGCTGAGACAGCATATTTATCTTTTTTGCCTGACGATGTATTGAATAGGTTTTGTAAGTCATATTTACACACCTGCCGTGCTGATGATAGCTAGAACAAATTAAACAACAAAATGAAAGAATATGCATGTAGAGAGAAAGAGCAAGGGAGAGAGAAAGTGATAGAGTGACATACTCTTTGCATCGATACTTGTTTTGTTTATGAACTGAATTAATTGTTAAAAGCACCATTTATAACAAATTAACCATAGCAGAGACATGTTTGTTTTGGCTTATGTGAGCAATCACTGAGTTTCAGTGGACAAAGCAGTGCATTAGTCCACAGTGCCACATGGCATATAATATCATTTGTTTTGCAACTAGTTAAATAGCAATACCACCCTCAGCACACTTCAAATCAGCCTGTTTTCCTCAAATTATTAAACCGGGTTTATAGTCTGATGGTATCGTATTATTTGCACCCAGGAGGTTGTGTAGAAAGCAGGTTTCTGGTTTGATAGCTGTGGAAAATATTGCCCGTCTTATCTCCTCTGGTGCCATATGTCTGTTTAATTTGAGACATAATAAATGTCATGGTGCAAGCAACAGCTCAGCATTTATAGATGTTTCATGCATTCACACTGCTGATGATAGTGCATTGTGCTTGAATAACAAGTTGTTTTAATGGTTGCTGTGAAACGATTGTGTCTTTGAATAGATTTTTCAAGGAGAAATATCTTTAAAAATGTCCAATAATCTATAAATAACAGATAAGAAGTGATTTAAATATATATAATTAAAAAAGATATATAGAACTAAGAAAATAAATAAATGCTGCTGTTAGTAAAAATAATGAAACTTCGTGCCGTAATTACATTATAGATGACCGTTTGATAACACCACAAATCTGATCTTTTCAACTTGTTCATTCAATTATACAATCCAGAAACTGTAGTTCTGGATTTGAACGAACTAAAGTCCCAAGAGGACTTTCTGCAGTCCTCAGATTGCCCCTGCGGTGAGCAGAGCATTTTTCCTCCTGTGTCTACACCACTTCCCTCCACTCTACAGTTGTCTGGTCTATATACAATATATGTCTTCTTGTTTTGACTGTGCATAGAGATCTGATGATCTGTGAGATCAGTCTGATGATCTGCCAGTTTTCATTCATTTCCAAAAAATGAACTAAATTTTGGAAGGATAATCGCTTTAATTTGATGTAGATGTATAAATTCTTATGTTTCTTTTATATTATCCTTACAGATCTTTTGTTATACTGTCAGATCACCAAAATCAGGTCAGACTGAACAAGCAGAAAAATATTTTTTTTTTCTATCAGCAACCCACTTTAGATATGAGCACAAATTTTTCTCTATAACAAATAAATATGGTTTCTTTATTATAAGGTTTATTATGGTTTATGTATGTCAGCTACATCTGATTTGTATCGCCACATGCAGAAGTGCTCAGCATTCTACTGTAAATCCAGAACTTATAAAATAAACCTGCTTCTTTTGCCGGACTGACTTATCAACACTTTTTTTATTGCCAGCACTGGAAGTGGAGGCAGATGGCCCTGGTCCACTTGGATTACACCCCTATTAAAAACATGGCAGTTTCACACTCTGCGATGCTACATTTGATCTCTGAGCCACAATCTGTCTCAGCCAATCAATATCCAGTCCATTGGTAGTGCTGCGCTGAGAGGCTGTATATCAGCAATATAAGCCACCTGTTTCACTGATTATAGTTCAGAGCTCTATTTGTTTTAGCTAAGCACCAGCAAATGACTAAAGTAGGACAGCGCTCATTGTAAAATATTCCACTGAGGAACATTAAGTTGCTCATGTTGTTAGATATATGGCTTCACACCAAATCCAACCTCTATCAAAATATTTTTTTAAGACTTTGGCCAGTGAATATGGATGCTTATATTTCTATGGATATAAATGTGAACATAATGCATATAGATAAAAACTGGACAGTAAACAAAAGTACAAAAGGCTTTGTTACCATTATAACCATCCTCACTCAAGCATAGCGATCTGATATCGATCAGACAGGCTGCGTCCATCTTGATGCTGGCGAGCCATTAAGGTTTCTCATTAAAACCACTAGCACCCACCCATCACCCCACTGAGAGGAGCTTGTCTATCATTCTGAACCTGTTTTGGAACTTTTCTACCATTCTCTTCCACATTATGTTGACACAACAGTATTGTTCCAGCACTCTTCTCATCCCTCACAAGAATGCTGTTACTGGCAGTTGTTCTGTTGAAACCACGATCCATGAGTGTATTTTAAGATGCCACAATCCATCGTATCATGACCTTCTGGAAGAAACCCTACTGAAAAGTACATAATAATCAGAAATATATTAGACTGTACATGAAAATGCAGAATAAGCAAATTTCTCAGATGCAACCTACATTACTGGCTGTTGTATTAAGCAAAAAGTGGATATATGAATCAGTAAATAATGTATTTTAAAAACAACTAGATCATAGTATAAAATACAGTTAACAATAAATAAATAAATAAATAAAATAAAATAAAAAAAACATTAAACTTCCACTTCAGTGTCTTCATAATTCAGGTGTATACTACTGCTTAAAAGTTTGGGGTTGGCAAGATTTTGAAAAATGTTTTTGAAAGAAGTCTCTTATGCCCAAGGCTGCATTTACTTGATAAAAAAATGTAGTAAAAAGCAATTTTGTGAAATATTATTACAATTTAAAATAACAGTTTTATATTTTAATATATTTTAAAATATAATTTATTTATGTGATGGCAAAACTGAATCAGCAACCATTACTCCAGTTTTAAGTGTCACAAGATACTTCAGAAATCATTCATGTTGATTTGGTGCTCAAGAAATGTTATTTATTTATTTAGGAAGCCATAATGCATTTCAGTATTCTTTGATGAATAGAAAGTTCAAAAGAATAGCATTTATTTGAAATGGAAATCTTTTGTACAATTATAATGCCTTTACTGTCACTTTTGATCAATTTAATGCATCATTACTGAATAACAATATTAATGTATTTTTACAAAAATCTTACTGACCCTAAACTTTTGAACAATAGTGTACATTTAAATGTCACACCTCTTGATATTTGTAACCCTGCAATATTTATAGGGAAACAATGGGGTTGAATGAATCTGATATTTGTGTTCTCTCACCTCCAGAGCAGCAGCTGAACTTGATGGATCCAGCTAGTATGGTGCCAATGACAGAAAGAGACTAGTTCCACTTCCTGACTCGATTATGAGAGAAGACATGTGGTTGAGATACAGAACGTAGATTAGAGAGACCACCTGCAGCCATGTAAGGGGTTTAGAGCACGATGCGAGACTGAATTAAAGCATGCTCTAATCTTCCCAGAAAACATACTCTATTAATCAATGACATGCTACATCTTATCATCCACATCTTTGCCTGTGAAACAAAAGTGAAAACCGTGTGTTTTATCTGCTCGCTGTACTTCTTCAATACGGAAGCTGGATACAACTAGTGATGTGACTCATTTTACCTTCAAAACTTTGTCACTGGTGCTAGCGGTGATGAAGTAAAATGAATCCCAGTGGTTAGGTACATGGCACCTTGGGAGCATGGCCAAAAGCAACACATGGGGGCACAGTTTCTGCAAAGCCTTTGCCACAATGGGATTAACGTCTGTAGCCCAAGATAATCCCAGTTGTCTCCAGACTACCCACCCTGCAAAACTGGAAGATGAGATAGAGGGTAAATGGACAGAGAGGGGTAAGATGGAGTCGGAGGGCTACACTAGACTCATGAGTGATACTCCTACAGATTTGTGTCTACTTTCTTTGTTACCAGGTAGGAGTGGAAGGTTCTACTGGCCGAAGGTCTGAAAACAATTTGGGTAATCTGTTGCATGGGGTGCAAGACTACTCACCATCTGTGGGCGTGACGTGGTCAGTAATCAGTCAACAAGTGAGATCTACGCTGCAGTTAAGCTCCATACAAGTAAATGCACTACATACTTGGAAGTCCAAATGATCTTGAATTTAACATTTCTTCAAATCCTGCATGATGTTTACTTCATGCAGGTTATAGTAGGATATGCTTTTCTCAAAATGCTCAATCAGCACATCTGGTACAAGAGAGAACAAATGAAAACGCTGTAAAATTACTGCTTTTATACGATACACTGAAAATTTACGTTGAAACAATTTTCACTGAGATATTGCTAGTATATTTTCCAAATAATTACAAATAACACATTGAGTTAAACGTGAATTTAAGTAAAAAGACTGAAATAGTATTTTCTCCTATATGAAAATGAACCATGGTTTTATAGTAAAAGTGTAGTAACCTTTTTTTTTTTTTGGCAAATTGACTACCATTTTTATAACCACAGTTTTGCTACAAATACCATGGTTAGACTATGGTTAGTGTAGCAAAACCATGGTTAATTTTTGGTTACCAAAAATACCCAAAAATGGTTTAGCTATACCAAAAATGGTTTAACTATAGTAACCTTTTTTTTTTTTTTTTGGAGTAAAACCATGGTTAATTTTCATAAGGGCTTGTAAAACATACTGCAAATAGCCTAGAAGGTAAAGTTTGTAAACAAACTTTGATGTTGGTCTGAGAAAGCGCAAAAAGCTGTTAAGTTGGACAAAATCTAGGTTGAAGTAGTTTCAAAAGCTTGAAGTTTAAAAATGAGATAAATAGAAACATTATTAGCATGTTTCTAGCTCATTTTATTATGTTGCTGGCAGGTTTTGGGATGCTGTTAGCATGTTTTAGCACATTGCTAGCATGTTACTAGCATGTTTTATCAAGTATTAAAATGTTACTTTGTTTCAAAGTGAACAAAAAATTACTCAGATATTGCTTGTAAAATTCACAAAATAATTACAAAGAAACTGCAGGTAACACATTAAATTAAAAGTGAAATTTTAAAGCAGAAAGAATAAAATAGTATTTTCTTGTAAAACATACTCCAGTAAATGTATAACATGTGAAACAAGACAATTAGTGAAATAAAAGAATGAGCTTTAAAGGGATAAAAGCAAATTTACTTGTGCTGATCTAAACCTGTAGGACTTTCTTTTTCTGTAGAAAAAAAAACACAGAGGAAGATGTACATATAATGAAAGTCCATAGGCTCCAAAACAACATTGGACCACACTGACTTACATTTTATGGGGGAAAAAAACACTTTGGTGTTTATATCTCGGCTTCGTCTTGCATGTAAACACATTAGTCAGAAAGATGGCCCAACTCCATAACTAAAATACGCTTTTATACTCCCAGAGGGTTCTCTCCAGAGATCTTGTTAGTCACTCACCTAATTAACCACCAGGGTCCACATCCGTAACGCTTCAGGTCATGGGGTCATCCATTATTCAAGGACTGTGTTAATGGACGAGGCAGTCTTCTTCAATTTTTTGCATCTTTTAAACTAGTTTCATGCAGCCCAGCAGACACAGAGCAGGTTTTTTGAATAGTGTAGTAGTGTTTGACATTTATGAATATTTATGAAAGTATATAATGGAATAGATGTCAGTCAGCACATTATATAATTCTGCTCATCATTTGGTACCACATGTTACCATTTTTCATATAAATCAAATTTTAACCCAGAGTAAATCTATCACAATTATGGCTGTTCGAATGACGTTGTCTCTCCGAGAATGCTCAGAACTAGACTATTGAGGAGAAAATTGAATCACTTAGGAAGCTGGGGTCAGAGGAAGTGACCTAAAAGTGCTGACACAAAATTACTCATAGCAAGGGTTATGTCACAGGCTGTCACAGTTGTAAAGTGTTGGGTAAAGTGTGTAGTTCATCTGACAAGACGCTGATGCAAGTGCTCCGGCTTCACGGAAGACAGTAGATGTCCATTGATTACTACATTATGACTTCATCAATACCAAGAAAAAGTCAAAACAACTCCTAAAGGAATGATGCAATTCATTTGAGAAGTGTATGAGTTTAATCATGTCAAACAAGAAACTTAAAAGGACAAAATGACAGCTGATACCAACACTTGCACAAACTCCAGATGATGACAACTTTGGATCGTCATAGAGAATTGTCTAATATTGTCCATATATACAGGTGCATCTCAATAAATTAGAATGTCGTGGAAAAGTTCATTTATTTCAGTAATTCAACTCAAATTGTGAAACTCATGTATTAAATAAATTCAATGCACACAGACTGAAGTAGTTTAAGTCTTTGGTTCTTTTAATTGTGATGATTTTGGCTCACATTTAACAAAAACCCACCAATTCACTATCTCAACAAATTAGAATATGGTGACATGCCAATCAGCTAATCGACTCAAAACACCTGCAAAGGTTTCCTGAGCCTTCAAAATTGTCTCTCAGTTTGGTTCACTAGGTTACACAATCATGGGGAAGACTGCTGATCTGACAGTTGTCCAGAAGACAATCATTGACACCCTTCACAAGGAGGGTAAGCCACAAACATTCATTGCCAAAGAAGCTGGCTGTTCACAGAGTGCTGTATCCAAGCATGTTAACAGAAAGTTGAGTGGAAGGAAAAAGTGTGGAAGAAAAAGATGCACAACCAACCGAGAGAACCGCAGCCTTATGAGGATTGTCAAGCAAAATCGATTCAAGAATTTGGGTGAACTTCACAAGGAATGGACTGAGGCTGGGGTCAAGGCATCAACAGCCACCACACATAGACGTGTCAAGGAATTTGGCTACAGTTGTCGTATTCCTCTTGTTAAGCCACTCCTGAACCACAGACAACGTCAGAGGCGTCTTATCTGGGCTAAGGAGAAGAAGAACTGGACTGTTGCCCAGTGGTCCAAAGTCCTCTTTTCAGATGAGAGCAAGTTTTGTATTTCATTTGGAAACCAAGGTCCTAGAGTCTGGAGGAAGGGTGAAGAAGCTCATAGCCCAAGTTGCTTGAAGTCCAGTGTTAAGTTTCCACAGTCTGTGATGATTTGGGGTGCAATGTCATCTGCTGGTGTTGGTCCATTGTGTTTTTGAAAACCAAAGTCACTGCACCTGTTTACCAAGAAATTTTGGAGCACTTCATGCTTCCTTCTGCTGACCAGCTTTTTAAAGATGCTGATTTCATTTTCCAGCAGGATTTGGCTCCTGCCCACACTGCCAAAAGCACCAAAAGTTGGTTAAATGACCATGGTGTTGGTGTGCTTGACTGGCCAGCAAACTCACCAGACCTGAACCCCATAGAGAATCTATGGGGTATTGTCAAGAGGAAAATGAGAAACAAGAGACCAAAAAATGCAGATGAGCTGAAGGCCACTGTCAAAGAAACCTGGGCTTCCATACCACCTCAGCAGTGCCACAGACTGATCACCTCCATGCCACGCCGAATTGAGGCAGTACCGTATTGACCCGAATATAAGACGATGTTTTTTTCTTGGAAATTCATCTGAAAAAAACACGGTCGTCTTATATTCAGGGTCTAGACTTTGACATGTCAATAATACACCCGCAACAATAGGTGGCGCCAAACACGCATAAAACGAGTGTGCCATGAAATATGTAATGTAATGTGTGTTGTTAAAGATCGCGAGTGAAAACAAAAGAAAAAGAAAAGCTTACAGTGGCAGTCGTGACTGTCATGTTAGCCTGATGGGAACAAACTTCCTCTGTAAGTGATTTTAAAACATAAGACAGTACCCAGATTTGAAGACTACAATAAGATTTAATTTATACTGTTAATAAAATTTTGCTAGGCTACTATGAGATGGAAAGCCTAAATGTTATATAATTCAGATGGGCTGCCTGTTATTTTTATGGTATATTAAAAAGTGTATATTTTTAAATGTCATTGTTGGTACATTTTACCAGTATGTACCATACTTTCAAAACAAAAATTAAAATAGGAAAAAATGCAATATGAAAATGATTTAAAAAAAAAATGTTTTACAGAGAAAAAAACAACAACCAAGATTTGGTTTTCAAAAAGCCTTTTTCCAAAAGGTACATCTGGAAAAAGGGGGGTCGTCTTATAATCAGGGTCGTCTTATATTCGGGTCAATACGGTAATTAAAGCAAAAGGAGCCCCTACCAAGTATTGAGTACATATACAGTAAATGAACATACTTTCCAGAAGGCCAACAATTCACTAAAAATGTTATTTTTTTTATTAGTCTTATGAAGTATTTTAATTTGTTGAGATAGTGAATTGGTGGGTTTTTTTCACAATTAAAAGAACCAAAGACTTGAACTACTTCAGTCTGTGTGCACTGAATTTATTTAATACACGAGTTTCACAATTTGAGTTGAATTACTGAAATAAATTAACTTTTCCACGACATTCTAATTTATTGAGATGCACCTGTAGTAATCATTATGATCCCCATCTATAATATTTGCCTAACAGGTGCATTGTGTCTGAATACATGATGTTTACTAGCTACATAACATACAACTGTATATTACTTCCATATGGAAATTACTTTGACACATTCACCTCTAACTAATGACTGAATACTTTCTGACTGCAACATTTAAACATGCATTTTCAGTGAAGCTGTTTTGAAACAATATGTATTGTGCAAAACGCTATACAAACATTTTTAAAAAAATACTTTTTCTTATGCATAAACATTTATTTATATATTTACATTGATGGTTCCACGAACAACCTTTAACTGGACTTGCCACTGGACAAAAGGCTCTTTACTATGGAAAAAGGTTCTTGAGAATATTAAAATATTCTTCTCACAAAATCAAGAAATTCAGAACCGTTCGTAGAAACCTTTATTTTGGAACTTTTATTTTTAAGTGTGTTCTGTGAAAATCAGTAGGTCCAGTGTTGTTGTTGTTGTTTTTGGGCCCCATTGACTTTATTGTGTGACCGCAAACATTCTTCAAAATATCTTTGTGTTCTTATGAGTTTGGAATGACATGAGTGTGAGTAAATGATGACAGATTTTTCATTTTGGGGAGAATATCCCTGTTTGCAATGAAAGTGGGATTAATGCGATGGTTTTAACAGGAAAGCATGCTTGTCTTTCAACTGTTGTGATGTTTCAATCTGTGACCGTCATGAAACAGGAGGCTGATGAGGCTCCTAATGAGCAGTTAACACTGAGCTTCCTGGCCAGCAAGGAAGGGGCAACAGAAAATGATGATGGCCGGAGCAACAAAGGAATAATATTTCTGTTTATCTGCTTTGGGATGGGTCAGGAGTATTTTTGGAAGGCTGTTGTTTTTTCCTCTGCAAATTCCAGGTTCCGCTTTTTTTCCGTCTCCCCCCTTCACCCCTTGTTCCCAGACTGTGAATGCACGGACGCTTCCTCTCCCTTCTTCCTATTCTCAGCCTCTGATTGCTAGGAAGTGTATGTGTGCATGTGTGTGTGAAGCAGCGACACACACGCAGATATTTAATAGTGAGGGGGAGCGTGTGTGTGGTGTGTAGGGTGTGGGGGGATATGGCCATTAAAGAAATGAGGGGAGAGTGTCAGCACTTCCACGAGTGCCGCTTTCTCAGAAACAGCTGCTGGTAGTTAGTGTGTTAAACCTGTGCAGACAGCTCAGAAAAGCACATGCAGGTGGATTTAAACTCCTACAATTTTAACCAGACTGTGTCATGCTAAAATTACTCTGTGTTGCAGACTAAATAAGCAGACTAAAAATGGTCTGTCTGTTGGAGGACATGGTGGTGCTTCCAGGTGATATGACTTTAGTTTTCCTGATTGTATGCGTTTATCAATATTGAATATCCTGAGGATGTCTCTGCTAATTGGTGACCATCTGAAAATCCATGAATCAAGCTTATGTATAAAAACAGTAGTAAATGGCAGCATGCCCTGCTTCTCTCATAAGGCTTTTATAAACAATGCAGTGGCTTCCAAAAAGAAGTTTGTCCAGCGAATATGATTTCAAATATACAGTGGGATCCAAAAAGTCTGACCACAATGAAAATCTGGGATTCGAAATGCAACTTAAACCTGGAATAAACAATGTGTGAAGTAATGATCTAAATGCGTAATAAATATTTATGGTTCTGCACAATGTCTTAGTCATTAATTAAATAAGTCTATTTCTGACATTAATACTGGAAAACTTGATCATCCGGTTTTACACAGCTTGTTGTTATTAAAGCAAAATGAGGACAAACAAAATATTAAGACATTGGGAATTTTTCAGTTAATTTTTCACTCAAATTTGTATGCTAATATAATTTGTAATGTAATTAAAATGACATCAAATTAGTTAGTGTTCTTCTCTAACTTTTGGACCTCAACTTTCTCTTTTTACTCCCTTTTTAAAGTTTAGGTTTAGTTTTGAAAGACGTCTCTTATGCTCAACAAGTCTGCATTTATGCGATCAAAAATACAACAGAAATGGTAATACTGTGAAATATTATTACAATTCAAAGTAAATTCTTTAATATACTTTAAAATACAATTATTTCTGTAATGACAAAGCTGAATTTGCAGCTGACTTCAGTCTTCAGTGTCACATGATCCTTCAGAAATCATTCTAACGTGCTGATTTGCTGCTTCAGTGACATTTCTTAGTATTATAATTGTTAATATTTTTTTGAACATGGAAAACCAGACATTATGATGATTTAAATGCAAAAGAAGGGTAGTAAACAAAACTGTAAGGATGCAGACACCAGAGGGTTACTAAAAACTATTAGTGCTTGTGACCTTGGGATGGGTCATGACCTCTGCGCGTGTAATGTCCCACAGTGACATAGATCAGTATAGACACTCCATATGAACAGTGATATTCTCTGGTGCGTTTCACTTTATGGCTAACATTTCTTTTAATGAACAATGAACATTTGAACATGACTTTTATTTTATCTTTATCTTCATGGATAAGGATCTGAGCTGACAACTCATTCCAGGGAAGTATGAAGAGCCTGCCACATCATCTTCCCTTAAGGCAAGGCATGTAATCCAAGGCTGCTCAAAAATGATTGACTGTTCTTGCACTTTTGAGTAGTTTAAATTGCTTCCCTGAGTGACATGTAACCTAGCTAACTAACTCATTATAAGTATAACTTACAGTGGTATTAGGATGTCGCCTGAGGAAAATAGCACATATGGTATTTTGCTTCAAAATGTTGCTTCTGTTTTTCACTAAAAGAGCAACTAAATCCATAGCTCTTTGTGCTCAAATCTTTTCTGCTTTTGCAGAATTCACTTTTTGTTTGCCAAGTATCTAGAAGTATTGCAAAACAAGGCATTTTTGTTAAACCAGTGTCTTGAATCAAGTTCACATGGAGTTTAATGCCAAAATTGTGGTGGATGAGGAGAGACCCCCCCACATGATTGTAAAGCACTTTGGGAGTATGGCAATACACAATAAAGTGCTATATAAATGCGTCATTCATTCATTCATTCAAAATTAACATTAAGACCGAAGCTGTTATATTCTTTTAGGAACCATTTCCTGCTCCTGAAAATGTTCAACAATCCCGATTCCATTGATGCAAACGTGTTTGACAGAGATCCAAACGGAGAGCTCAAAACTTCACACTTTCCAGAAGTCCTTTTGGGATGCCACAGCTCTTGGCAATTACTCTTCCAAAGTCAGTGTTATTTCAGTTCAGGGTCACTGGGTAACACTAACAGCTGTAGAAGAGGAGAGACATGTATATGACTTAGCTGAGATCATTACACCATATGCCAGCGCTGTGGTTGTTTAGAGACAGCATCATCACCTAAAGCTTGCTGTTGATATAAAAACAAAGCAGTGCTGCTTCACCAACAGTCCAAGCCGCAAGCCAACCCTCTATGTTTACAGAGAAACAACAACCTCCGTCAGTCTTCTCCATCCAGAGTTTGCAGCTTTCCCTCAGGTTCAGCTGGAATACTACATGAAAAATATTCAGCCAAACCACACTTCAAAATTCACGCATGTTAAGTGAGCATATCATATTTTTCTAGCTGTAAAAGGTCGTTAATCTTACTTTATTTACATTATTTTTGGATTCCCTTAGAGGTTTTAATGTCATGACCCACATTTGAATGAAAAAGAAAGCAGGCCCCGAGGACATTTTTGAACAATCCCAAGTTTGTTTTTTGTTTTTTTTTCCAGCGATTCCAACGGCTCCAAATCTCCTGGGGAAATGTTAACACGTAAAACAAGCAGACAAACACAAACCCAGACTATCATTTACTATACATCTCTCAAGTACTGTGCATCTGCACTTGACTGCAGAAACGGCACATGCCATTCTTATCTGAAAGGCCAACGAGATACAGTCTGTTACATTGTCAGAGCAGGGAAAATGTTTCATTTCCAGACATGGTTCTGTTTCTGCTGCGATAATCAATCTTCACTTTAGTCAGCTGTTTGTCTGGAAGCACAACCAGAGATAGGGGCACCTTGATTAATGTTTAAGATGTAAATATTTATATGGGTTGCATTTCATGGAGAAGTACAAACAACCAGCACATGGGTATTTTGAGTTTGAAGCCTGGTCGGGTGTCGAAGTGGAAGAATTTTTTATTTACCGGTACATAAATTCACATCATCTCTTGGACAGTAAATCAACAGTATAGCAGATGTTTTGTTAGTGTAGTCTTCTATGCCTTTCAAAATGATTTAAAAACTCATAAAAAAGGGGGATTCTTATCTTTGGGTTCTCACATTTCACTCTTGTTAAGAAAAATCATGACTCTAAAGTTGTCCTGAATTTTTCAAGCTAGCTGTCATCTTATACTCTACTAAATTCCTCACATATGTTTCGGGTTTGGTTTAGGTTTTTGTGCATGTAATCAGTAGTATGAGCTAATCATATGAACATGCAATACATTTAAAATAGCATAATTAAATTGTGGTTTTCTATAAGCTAATAAGCTCTTGCCCTTTCATTTTTCCCTATGGAACTATGTCATAAAAAACATTTTATTGGCTAATTGACTGATTGTGCAGGCTCATTCAAAATCAACACTTTATTTACTCCACCTTGTTTCTATTGACCGGTGGAGTATTTTTGGCTGCAATCTTCTCAGAGTTCCCATCGATGCTGTTATGTTATGCATAAGGTGTAATGGCATTAAAGGAACAGGAAAGATTCTGTTCTAGCCAGAACTTCCCAGTTTGGAGACAAAAGCAGTTAATGATGACTTCACACAGTTTAAAAAAAACACTTATGAGTCACATTAAAAGAGATTTTTAAGGTACCAGCTCAAAGTCTAGTATTAATATAATTCATATGCATCAGAGGGAGTTGGGAGGAAATATTGGAGGAAGTAAAGAGGGAAATGGTGGCCCAGGACTGGGGGGTTGAATGTACCAACAGGAAATCACAATTGTGTATGTTCCTCGAATCACACACTGCTACTATACACTCTCAGAAATAAAGGTACAAAAGCTGTCACTGGGGTGGTACCTTTTCAAAAGGTACATGTTTGTACCTAAAAGGTCCATTTTGGTACCTTAAAGATACATATTATTACTTAAAGTGTACGTATTTGAATTTAATATGTACAAAAGTGTACCTTTTGAAAAGGTACCGCCCCAGTGACAGCTTTTGTACCTTTATTTCTGAGAGTGTATGCATATATAGATTATACATTTCACATACTGACAGATCTGATCTATTTGATTATCTGCATTTCTGAGTCGTTTCTGAGCGTTTTTTATATCCACATCAAACAAGCACCTGTCTTTGTGTCGGCAGCTATAGGGTCTGTCTAACTAAAATGCTTTCAGGATACAATGTATATGCTATAACTCCCCTGGGTTTAATGCATTGTTCTTGTGAACACCGAGTCATGCATTTAGACATAGATGTTCTTGACCTATTCACAGCTGTGACACTTTGAGCATGTTATTTTAGTGAAAAAAAACAGCATCTTACTCACTAGATATTTGCAGTCCAGTAGAACAAGGCATTAAAATTAAATCAATTTGTTCATTACAGATATGCCTTCTAAATAAATTAGACTAAATTATGTATTGTGTCAAATTCACTTTATGTATTGTATCTTATTCGCATTTTACAGTCAAAAAGTTTGAACAAAATTTATTTATTTGATCAAAAATACAGTTCAAATAGTAATACAGTGAGACATTATTACAATTTAAAATATTTATTTTATATTTTAATATACAGTTTAAATATTAATATTAAAATGCAATTTATTCCTGTGATGTCAAAGCTGAATTTTCAGCAGCCATTACTCCAGTCTTCAGTGTCACATGATCCTTCAGAAACCATTCTGATATGCTGTCCTTACGATAATCAATCATGGTTTTATTATAGTAAAAGTGTAATAATAACTATGGTTTTTTGGCACATTGGTTATTATTATTTTGTAACTGTAGTTTTACTACAGATATAATAGTTAATTTGCAGTTACATTTTATTTGTAGTAAAAGCATGGTTATTTTAAGGATGATTTGTTGCTCAAGAAACATTTATTCTAATTATTATTATTTAAAACAATTGTTCTCTATGCTGAAAAAATGCTGAATATTATTTATTTAAAAAAACTCTTACTGACCTCAAACTTTTGAACAGTAAAGTGTGGAAAGCAGACAGTAAACTTTTAAAATTTGTTTTCCATTAAAAATTGTGTCCATTTTGTGTACAACATTGATCACATTAATATTTTTCTGTACCTCAAACAGTAGCGTGTGGTGCTAACAATGCAGGTTCGCTTCAGACTTGAACTGATAAAATGTAAGCCTGAATGTAATCTTAAAAGTGTGACCGAGCTGCAAGATCAGAAATTGGCGCCATTACCTGATTTGCATAATCAGGTGCTAAACCTCCACAGTGTGATTTCTTCTTCTTCCCAAATAATTCCCTAAATCACCTGACCTGCTGTCTCGACTCTACCTATTTTGTCACTTGTCCCACATCCTGTGTGTACATATTAGGGTTGCAATGTCCCAGAGAACCGCACAGGGAACACAATGCTGAGAAGGCCTTGCCTCTTTCCCTATTGTGGCCTCGTTAGGGAAATGAAAGGGGTGTTCCGTCTATACTGACCCTCCGATGTTTTTGCCGGTCCCTGCGTTCAAGGATTGCCTGGGAATGATTTCGTTTATCAGCACTATTGTTGCTGGCCATGGTATATCTCAATAATCTATCTATTGCACAAATTACAGTTGGATTGCGAGGCCTGCGGCAGGATATACAACTCACTGAAGTGGAAACAATAGGAAAGAGTCATTCCATCTTAGTCATTAGCGCTTTTATGAAGGTGCTATTTAATTAGCCACAATAGTTTTGTGTGAGAGTCATCCCCTAACAGAAGTTCACAGTGCTGTGAGGACCTGTCTGGCCTTTTCACAGCTGATCGTTCTCATCCTTCAGGCCCTCCCTCCTCAACCCCTTCCCCCTACCGTTCTCTTCACATTCCCATCTCCTCACAGCTTGTCTCTCTTATCTGCAGCCTCCAGACAGCTGTGTGTGTCATTGTGTTTGTCTGCACTGACTGTGTGGCTGTGTGATGTGAACATGGGTACGTATGTACGCATTGACATGGAAGCAGTGAGTGTAAGTGTTTTGGTCAGAGGCCATTTAAGTGCAATGTGTTTTGATGTGGTTTGCATTACATATAAGCCTACAGAATGGGTTGAGGATTAACAAAATATTGAATTTCTTGAGAAACCACTGAGGTCTTACTCATTGTGTTTGGACACAGCTGATTTGACTGTTTACAGTGAGTCTGGGAGGTTGAGCAATGAATGGTTGAGTAAACAATTATACTGTATGTGCATGATCTAAACCGGATTTGAATTTTATCAAAACAATGGATCCGCTGATGACAATTACTGTCAGCATCACCAGTATACAATGTGCTATTTAAATATTTAAATTCGAAAGCTTCACTTTCGGAATGTTTGCACGCTTGTGATTTCGCTCAAATATGGGATGCAGCTTGCTGGTGAGAAACATCCTGTTTACTGTAGACATCACTTTATTGTCTATGGCCATATTCAAGGTAACCACTCATAGGGGTCACTGTATGATGTTCTTCCTGATTTTAAAACATATAGAAGTTTTCAGAACCTTGTGTATCAGAGGAGTGGTTCTCAGTTGGTTTTTCTTCACGACCAGGGGCTTAAAGGGTTACTCCACCCCAAAATGAAAATTTTGTCATTAATCACTTACCCCCATATTGTTCCAAACCTGTAAAAGCCTTGTTCATCTTCGGAACACAACTGCGTATGCTGTTCTGTGTCAGTCGCACCACTCAGATACGCTGTTTTCATTCAAATCAAAGCGTAAATAAACGTAGAAAACGTATCCGTGTGGCGCAGCTGACACAGAACAGCGTTCGCAGTTTGCTCAATGGGGGACCATCAACTGTTTTATTACCAGCATTCTTCCAAATATCTTCTTTTGTGTTCAACATAAGAAAGAAACTTATACAGGTTTGGAACGACATGATGGTGAGTAAATGAAGATAAATTATTTTGGGGGAACAATCCCTTTAACACACCTTTTTTTTTTTTTCTCTCTCTCTTGAGGGGGCACCAGTGACTTAATCTTTCATTATAATAATTACTGCAATGTCTTCAGATCCAATACTTTTAAATTATGATTCCAAACAGTAACATACAACCCGAATTCCGGGTTCTTTTTTAAATTGGAATAAAATGACAACTAAAAGACTTTCAAATCACATGAGCCAATATTTTATTCACAATAGAACATAGAGAACATTTACAAATGTTTAAATGGAGAAATTTTACACTTTTATCCACTAAATGAGCTCATTTCAAATTTGATGCCTGCTACAGGTCTCAAAAAAGTTGGCACAGGGGGCAACAAAGGGCTGAAAAAGCAAGCTGGGAGAACATCTAGCAATTAATTAAGTTAACTGACATCAGGTCTGTAACATGATTAGCTATAAAAGGGATGTCTTAGAGAGGCAGAGTCTCTCAGAAGTAAAGATGGGCAGAGGCTCTCCAATCTGTGAAAGAGTGTGTAAAAAGATTGTGGAATACTTTAAAAACAATGTTCCTCAATGTCAAATTGCAAAGGCTTTGCAAATCTCATCATCTACAGTGCATAACATCATCAAAAGATTCAGAGAAACTGGAGAAATCTCTGTGCATAAGGGACAAGGCTGAAGACCTTTGTTGGATGCCGTGGTCTTCGGGCCCTCAGATGACACTGCATCACTCATCGGACTCATGATTCTGTCATCGAAATTAATAAATGGGCCCAGGAATACTTCCAGAAACCACTGTCGGTAAACACAATCCGCCGTGCCATCTGCAGATGCCAGCTAAAGCTCTATCATGCAAAAAGAAAGCCATATGTGAACATGGTCCAGAAGTGCCGTCGTGTCCTGTGGGCCAAGGCTTATTTAAAATGTACTGTTTCAAAGTGGAAAAGTGTTCTATGGTCAGACAAATCCAAATTTGACATTCTTGTTGGAAATCATGGACGCCGTGTCCTCCGGGCTAAAGAGGAGGGAGACCTTCCAGCATGTTATCAGCGTTCAGTTCGAAAGCCAGCATCTCTGATGGTATGGGGGTGCATAAGTGCATACGGTATGGGCAGCTTGCATGTTTTGGAAGGCACTATGAATGCTGAAAGGTATATAAAGGTTTTAGAGCAACATATGCTCCCCTCCAGACGACGTCTATTTTCAGGGAAGGCCTTGTGTATTTCAGCAGGACAATGCAAAACCACATACTGCAGCTATTACAACAGCATGGCTTCGTAGTAGAAGAGTCCGGGTGTTGAATTGGCCTGCCTGCAGTCCAGATCTTTCACCTATAGAGAACATTTTGCGCATCATTACACGAAAAATATGTCAAAGACGACCACGAACTCTTCAACAGCTGGAAACCTATATCAGGCAAGAATGGGACCAAATTCCAACACCAAAACTCCAGAAACTCATAACCTTGATGCCCAGACGTCTTCAAAGTGTTTTGAAAAGAAGAGGAGATGCTACACCATGGTAAACATGCCCCCGTCCCAACTATTTTGAGACCTGTAGCAGGCATAAAATTTGAAATGAGCTCATTTTGTGCATAAAATTGTAGAATTTCTCAGTTTAAACATTTATGCTATCTATGTTCTATTGTGAATAAAATATTGGCTCATGTGATTTGAAATTCTTATAGTTTTCATTGTATTCAAATTTAAAAAATGTCCTAACATGGATTTACTTTCGCTATTTCAGAATATTATGAATAATAGGACTATAAGTTCTGCATTGATTCAGGCTTTCACATATTCTGTAGTTTTCTCTTTAGCCCTTCAAAGAATGCAACATCACAACACATATTACCTAGACACAGCCATATTGATTTTGGTTGATCACAAAAGTAATTTTTACAAAACACTAAAAATGAATATTCAGTCAAATGTTGGACTGATTCCCCCCAACCACCCATATAAAAACCCCACCTAGGCTAAATGATATATTGGTAACACTTTATTTTGATAGTCCACTTTAGACATTCTACTAACAGTAAGTAACTTTGCAACTACATGCCAACTAGCAATCATTAGAGTATTAGTAGACTGTCTGCTTAATATCTTCTAACACTTTATTTTGATGGGTCCACAGCATACAGCATACGGACTATGAGAAACCTTTCAAGTATATTTCAACTTATTCTACTAACCCTAAACCTACCCTAACAGTCTACTCTGAAAGTTAGTAGACATGTAGCTGCAAATGAATGATAATTAGTTGACATGTAGTTACAAAGTTACTTATAGTTAGTAGAATGTCTAAAGTGGACTATCAAAATAAAGTGTAACCAATATATTTTAGATTATAATCTCTGAAAATCACTGAAAGATGACATTCAAAATCTGTTAGGCTCAAAAATCTGAGGGGCGCATACAGTATGTCCTCATTCTAATATATTTAGAATGTACATGACGCATCTGTTCATGTCCCAGACTGTACATTAGGTAGCAACCCAGCATAGTTCTAAAGTTAATTGTAAGCAAAAATGTATTTATAAATGTTAAAATTACAAATATTAATAAAAACTAATAATATTTTTTCTGAATTAAAATAAAAATAATTATTTTGTTCTTTAAATGTCATTTAACTGGTTTCGTGCTCTTGAAAGCCAATAAAGTGACACAAACTATGTTGCAAATGAACCCGTATTTAATGTTAAAGTAGCCTGGATTCTTTTTTTTTTTTTTTGGCCTTGTGTAGTTTTGTTCATGGTTTGAGGATGAGGGCATGTCAAGCAAACTTTCCATGTTGGCATCTGTCTAATGACAGAATTTGTGCCAAAATACTGTAGAGAATTCATGGCCCTTGACGTCAACAAAAAATATTAAATATGGGAAATATTCTCTATGTTTGATTAGTTGATAAGTCTTGTTACGTCGATAAGCCTATTTATTTTTCCTCCCCTTACAATGCACAACTATATAGTTAGGTGCATTTTATTATTTTCTATAGGAAAAGGGTCAATTTTTTTATTTCCTTTTCAAAACAGACACTTTTGGCCCAACAGTTGAAAACAACACAGCACAGAGCCTAGGCTATGAGCCATTGTGCGTTGATTTATTATTATTTTATTTTGTGTGGTTTGATAAACTGGCAAATGTGCTATATATAATTACAATGTTTTGTTTTATTTTTGTTGGCTCACAATTTATTCAATTTAATAGTCATGAAAAAATACTTTAATCATAAACAGTTATGATTCAAATCAATCACCACATCATTTGAGCCCCCAGAGCCATAAAACTCTAACAGGCCATGGCATTTAATCATTATTTTTTAAAAGGGCTCTTGTCACGTTTGCTTTTGGAATGCGTGCCAGAATCCCTGAAAATATTTATAATTTCATGGGAAGGTACTCGCATGCTCTAGCACACACACTCCCACACATACTACTATAAATCTGCCAGCTGTGTGTACTCAATCTGCAACTTAACTTCATCTTTACCTTGTTCGATGCATGTTTATTGTCTTCACAATAGTGGCTGTATAACACCATCATTTATTCAGCTTCTGTTGTCTAAATGTTTTCATTATCCACCAATTTCCAAATTAAGTTGAAGATAAACCCGGCCTTCATTTAATATCCAGCGCAGCCATATATACATTTAGGGCTAATAGTGTTAGATTTTAAGTTGCTTTTTTTTTAATCAAATGAGCAATAAGACCTTGTTTCCATGCAATGTTGAGTCAGCTTCCTCTTCTGCCTCATTCCATCTCCTTTCCCCCTCCTCCATCTCCTAGTGCCGCTTCCTGCGTGTTAAGTTTTTGAGAAGCTTCACATCCTTACGCTTTGACAATTAGGTCCTGTTACTAACACAGGAGGTTGCGCACAGGAACATCTGCGTGATGATTATTTTGAGCCCTCACATGAGGTCTCTCCTTTATTGTGCCGAGCGCTGGCTGTGATTTTGCGTGTTTCTCACCCCCATCGCCTGCTGCCTACCATGCTACCCCTGTCTGTTTGGTTCTTTAGCCTCATGGTGTGGTGCTGTAGTGAATCTTATAGCCTTTAAATAGCAGCGGGAGGAACGGTATAATTGCAGGCCCACAGAGGACAGATACCCCACTATCACAAAATGTTAGCAATGCAGTATGATAACACCTCCATAACCCCCACACGTGAGAGCCCTCACCAACACAGAAAACACATGGTGCTTTTGGCTGCCCATGTGAACATTCAAAGGGGTGTATTTGGGGGTGCGTTAATGACGGGCGAGCTGGCACACGTCCCACTCCGTGTTTCACACATTTCAGTGCTGATGAATCTGCTCTCATCAGCTCCTGTCTTTCCCAGCATCTGTTGCTGTGTGATTGTTAGAAAGGGACTACTGTGCTGTTGCAGCATTATGCAAAATTCTGAATCTATCTATCTATCTATCTATCTATCTATCTATCTATCTATCTATCTATCTATCTATCTATCTATCTATCTATCTATCTATCTACCTATCTATCTACCTATCTATCTGCCCGTCTGGCAGTCATTTGATCTATTATTCTATCAGTCATCCTACTTTTTTCAAATTTTTCAAATCAGGCTTTGTCACAGCAATATTCAAAAAAACGCTATTTGTTAGTTTGTTTGTTTATAGAAAACATTTACATATGAATTTCTTTGAATGTAATTTTTATTCTGTTAGTTAATATATTCCTCTATATAAATATATAAAAATTTAATTATACATCCTTTTTGCTATACCTTTACTCAGATTTAAGATGTTTGTGAGAGTGTATGTTTGTTAATGGGGGAGAAAAGTGCTAATGACATGGTCTTATTTTATTTCATAAGCATGATTGGCGATCATACTTGGACTTTTCTGTTGTTTGTTTTGTTGTTGAGCCCATTTCCATTTGATCAAACTTTCAGGACAGACTAATCATCTTCTCATCTTGATCAGTTTTTCACAAATCCAATATTTGGATCAGTTGTTTATTAATCTGCAGCAGTATTAGGACGGATCCTGGGCAGATGGCTGCATGATTTCATTATTTCCCAGTTCCTTGCCATACTGGTGCAAATACAGAGAGGCTTGGCTGTGGTGTGCAGTTCTGGCGGGGATGTCAGCTCAAGGTCGAACTCAGCCTCATTTGCTTCTCATTAAGCAGTTCCAGGCATGCTCAGCCATGCCCGGTCCCACTTTATTTCCCCCTATTAGAAATGAAATTTGCGTGCCAACGGCACATGGAAAGAAAACACTAATTTTGTTGTTTTTTAATGAGGGAAGATGGGACATTGTATTTCGCAAGGCGCAGGAGGCACTGGATCTCCTCAAAGACGACGAGGTGTATTCAATCGCTGCTCCGCGTACCACCGTTCTGGAAGTCAAGCACCTTTCTCACAGTCTCAGGCTGAGAGGAGCGTTACCATGGATACACAGACTCACCGTGACATGTGACCGCTGGTTAATTCTGATCAGGTCTCTCGCTTTTTCTCCGTTCCTGTCCCTCTCTCTCTCTCTATTTCCTCTGCTCTCTATTCCCTCCCTCCATTCCCAGCCTTACCTCTGAGCCTGGGAGCGGAATTCTGGGAACATTTTTCCATGTGAAACACCGAGCACCAGTCGAGGGGTGTGACGCCACTGCATTGTTTTAGCCGGCGAAAAGAGGAACCGCGCGCGATGAGGCCAAATCCTGTCCACTCCAAAAAAACAGCCACTTTCTCACACTGGCTTCCTTCCTCGCTGGACAGCTCAAAACAATCCCATAGTCGTAGGGCCCGAGGAGTGTGAACGAGGAATCAGCCGCACAGAGAGCAAAAGGGAAGCGGGCCTTTTTCTATCGGTTTATGCAGACTGTTTATGAGCCATTGAAAACAAACAAAGGGGCAACACTACTCATGCCCCCCCTCGACAGCCGCCAACTGACACCCACACAACAAAGAGTGAACGGGCATTATATCATCGCGAAACAACTAAGCCGCTCGGCTGCTGGATATTTTTTTCACTCAAGCTGTCTTGTTGCAAAAACAATGAAAAATCCTTATCATGAAAAACGGTTGGCTGTTCCTGAGGGCAGCCTTTTTTTTTTTGCCTTTCAATGTTCAGCTAAAATAATATATACTGTCACCTGGGAAGTTTCAGAGATGTAACATTCTTGGTGGATATGGTTTCTTTATGCCAGTTTTATATTTATTTTATATAAATGTATATATTGTAATTAATAAATATTAGGCTATAAATATATTATTTATTAATCAATTTTTAAATCAAGGTTAGGTGTCAAGGTAAAAATGATCACCCACATTTCATAGTGTTTTACCTTTTTTCTGGTAAAACACATCTGTACGAATTCTTGTGGCATTCTAGCAATGATTAAGAGTGGGGGCCGGAGGGGTCTGCGGATCCAATCAGCGGCATGAGGCATTCCCGCTCACTTGCACATGAGCTTTGACTTTTCAGTGAGGTCAGGAAACCGTCTCATCTATGAGGATAGATTCGGCTGCGGTGGTCTGTCTTCAGCTGTAGTGCTGTTCTCAGGTCAGGAGTTTAATGAGTTCCAAATGTGTGCATAAGGCCATGGAGAGGCTGCATACGTGCCTCCCCTTGCGATGACTCAGATGGCCCCCCCCTCAAATCCTCCGCTCTCATCATCCTATTGTTTTATTCTGCGATGCATTCAGCACGTATGGACACTGACTTTCCCTGCCCCCATCTATCTATGTAATATATAAGTGTTCATATATATATATATATACATACATATATATATATATACACCATGGGGTCAGTAAGATATTTTGGAAAGAAATAATACTTTTATTCAGAAAGGAACCATTAAATGTACCAAAATTGAGAGGAAAGACTTTTAAATTATAAAAAAGTAGTGCTGGGCAACGATTAATCGCGATTAATCGCATCAAAAATAAAGGTTTTTGTGTACATAATATATTGTGTGTACTATTTATTATGTATATATAAATACACACACACACACACACACACACATGCATGTGTATATTTAAGAAAAATGTTATGTTTATTTTAAATATATTTATATATAATATAAATTATATGAATGTAAATATATACATGTAAATACATGTAAATATTTTCAAAATTGTATTGTGATTCAGATTGTATTGTGTTTCAGTGTCTCTCCTTCACAGAAACCTGTGTTGCCAAAATAGTATAGGAGTTTTCTCCTATAATGCCTGATGAGATTAGAGAACACCTGACAAGAGATCAGAGACCATTCCTTCATCCAGAATCACTCCAGATCCTTCAGATTCCCAGTTCCATGTTGGTGCTTCTTCTCTTCAGTTCACCCCACTCATTTTCTATAGGGTTCAGGTCAGGGAACTTAAATGGCCATAGCAGAAGCTTGGTTTTGTGCTCAGTGACCCATTTTTGTTTTGTGTTTAAGGTTTGTTTTTGAATTATTCTCCGGTTGGACGATCCAAACATAGCCCGTTATAAGATTTCTAACAGAATCAGTCACTTTTTGATTTTTTTTATCTGTTGGTATTTGATAGAAACCATGATGCCATGTGTCTAAACAAGATGTCCAGGACCTCCAGCAGAAATATAGGCCCACAAAATACAGCAGTATATTTCATTGTACACACGGGGTACTTTTTATCCCTGTGTTCACCAAACCCATCTTGAGTGTTTGCTGCTAAAAAGCTAAATGTTTAGTTGCATCTGACCATAGAAGCCAGTCCCATTTGAAGTTCCAGTCGTGTCTGACAAATGAATATGCTGGAGATTGTTTTTTGGTGAAAGCATTTTCTTTTCTTGATTTTTTTTCTTGAAGCCCTCCCAAACAACATGTGGTGATGTAGGTGCTGTTTGATAATTTTTTTTAAGGTTTTCTGACCCCGAAACTCAACTTTTTTTCTGCAATTCTCCAGCTGTGGTCCTTGGAGAGTCTTTGGCCACTCAAACTCTCCTTCTCACCGTGCATTAGGACGATATAGACACACGTCCTCTTCCAGGCAGATTCATAACATTTTCTGTTGATTGGAAATTCTTAATTATTGCCCTGATGGTGGAAATGGGAATTTACTCATAAGAATTTCTAGGGGTACCAGTAATTTTGTCCAACATGTATTTGAGAAAAAAACATTTATTTCATAATGATATTTCCCCACATTTTAAATTCTTACTCTCCAATGAAAGCTTAGATTTTTGTGATTTTTTTTTTTTTTAAATAAAAGATCAAAAGGATTAACAATGCACATTTATTTTCACAGCCTTCTTTGATCATATTTACCATGGGTACCAACAATTCTGACCACGTGTTTATATACATAATAAATATACACAGTACACACACATATTATATAAACAAAAACTTTTATTTTGGATGCGATTAATCATTGCCCAGCACTTAAAAAAGTAAATAAATTTAGTTCTTTTAAACTATATCAAATAATCCTGAAAAAATGTATCTCAGTCTCCATAAAAAAAATATTAGGTTAAGAAATTAAGAAATGTTTCTTGAGCACCAAATCAGCATCTTAAACTGATTTTTGAAGAATTATGTGACATTGAGGACTGGAGTAATGGCTGCTGAAAATTCAGCTTTGCCATCACAGAAATTAACTATATTTTAAAATAGATTCAAATAGAGAACATTTATTTTAAATAGTAATAATATTTCACCATGTCACTGTTTTTACTGTATTTTGGATCAAATAAGACCAGCCTTGGTGGGCAAAACACTTTTTCAAAAAGATTTTAAATCATATTGACCTCAGACTATAGGTGCAAACTAGGTACTGTGCACTGACACTAAAAGTATTTTTTTTATGACAGTGTATAGATATATATTACATATATATGGTATATACTGTTGGTATACTTGGCCCTTGACTCAGTCTTCCCTGGGTGCCTGCATGCAATAGGCTTCATTCATCAAATTAAACACCGATGTTCCCGGCTGCAGGGCTCCTGTCAAGTGTCTATATTAGGAGCAGATGAGCTTGGGCCCTTTACGTCCTGACCGAGTTTGTCTTTTTCTGAAAGTAAATGTGTGTTTACACTACATATATAGAAACAGAACGGGTGAACAAAAACAAAAACAGCCGGGGTTGTCCGGCGTTTCCTGGCCTGTGTGCGTGCACTGTCCTTCGTCTCGCCCCACCCGAGGATGCTGTTCCTTTAACAGCTCCGCTCAAACACACACACACACACACACACACACAGGCTGAGAAAAGCCTAGTCTGACATGGCCGAAGAAGGGAGCGAGCTCGGAGGAAGCACCTGTTCTTCCACGGCCGCTGCTGTTGCGTTTATCTGACCCCAGTCACATCAGATTGCTTCCTGGTTTGCGTCAGTTGCTGCTCCCTGTGGCCTGGCTGTCATTGGGCAGCTCTGGCCCCTCCTCTTCCTGTTGCTGCCATGCTCATTGATCTTGAGAGCTTTGTTGCTTCCTGGTTTCTGAGAGGACAGCAAATTGGTGGGTCTTTGGACCTGACTGATGGAGTTTCTCATCAGCCACACTATGACATCTGCAAATACACAAACACATGCACACAAACAAACCCTTTCAGATTGCGAAATTTTCTGGTTTCCCTGTTTACATGTGTATATATAAATAAATATATGTATGAATGGAAGAACTAATTTAAGAGGGTGAGAGAAATTCATTAAACACACATACAGTGTATTTGCTCAACCGCCTTGATGTTTACCAGCTGAGCTGTTTCTTAGTTAATGCGACACAGAACATTTGGGAAATGAAATGAGGGTTGGAAAGCAACAGCAAACACGCTTCCTACATGCATATACAGCTCATAACATATGCTGGCCAGTTTTTATGAACCACTCTCCAAGGCCATTGGGGTTTTGGGTGAAACAAACACTCTGATCTTACATGCGAGCACAGTGGAGGAAAAGTGGGCAGAAATGACAAGTTATGGGTGCTTTATACATTTCAGTCCTAAAATAAAGTGGCACATCTGAGTAAACTAACAACATTAGACTTAAGTTATACTTTTCACAGTTTATTGAATACATTAAGCTGAATTTAGCTATTTTCCCAAACATTTTTGCAACTGTAGAACACACATGGTATAACATCACATGCATTTAGGCCACAGCGTGTTTTTCTGTAGTGTTTTTGTGCATACATGACACAATATCTAATCAAATATTTAAAGGATTAAAGGTGTAGCGCATCACCTCTTTCCAAGCCCAATGTTACACAACGCCAGACTGATTAACATGTTTACATAAGTGTTGTTATTGTTAACAGAAACTATTAAAATAGTTTTTGTTATTGAAATAAAGCTGAAATAAAATAAATTGTAAATATTAAACGAAAAAAAAACAAAAAAAAAACTTGTGAAATAAGTTTAAGTACTACAATTACTAAATTACTACAATTAGAATGAAATCTTAAAATATAAAACTAAAAGCCCATTCAAGATTTGAATACATATTATAATAGTATATCAACAACACTAAAATAACACATACATGCTAGACCAAGCCAAGTTACAGTTATGTCTGCTAGCCTGACCGCACAAAAACCAGATGATTTAAGTCTGACTAAAGTGTTTACATGTCATTTTAAAAAAAGACAAATGATTGCTTTAGTCAGACTGAAATCAGACTTTTAAAGTGCATGCAAACATACTTATCCTGACCTCACATAAACTCCACAGAGGTTGATTGACACCTCACTCAACAGTAGTGTGAGTAATCAAATATGGTGCCTCCCTTTGTGGCACTGAAGTGATTCCTTTCACTAGTAAAATCCCAAAAGGAAAGCTTTCCTTTAATCACTTAAGGTATAGATTTTTTAATGGATGGAATTTTATTGTCACTAAAGCTATATGACTAGCAGGAAGTGTTTTTCAGAGAGCCCGACTGTGTGGCTATTGATTACTATGGATATATATATTTTTTTCCCTGTGACTTGTAAAGTGAAAATAATTGTTTTCTGACTTCCTGTTTGTTCCTGTCCTGTCTATATCGGTCATACTGAGACATGGAAGATTCAAAAGACCTGTATTGTCTGTATCTTTTACCAGAATCTTTGTTATCTCACTTCACAACAACTGTAGAAATGTCAGACTGAAACCTCTAATCTCCTCTATCAGGAAGAGCATATCTACGTCATGGCTCTGGGTTTTGTGAGATGCATCAAACATGGAAGTTATTCCAGAGCGTCATTACTCATCCTGTAAATGCCGCTTCCTTGTGTCTTGTTTTCCAGCAGGTGTTTCTCCAGAATGACTCCACCCCTTCCCTTCAAAGTCGTCTTTGTTATGTCGGTTTAGGCCTGTTGTTTGTGAGGCCATTTCTTGTTCTGTCCTCGCTCAGATGAAGAAAATACCGAACATAATGACACTGGGTAATTGCAAGGTAATTTCCTGTTTAATGACTCTGCGTTTGATGACTTTTGTTGTAGTAAATGGCATAGGCTTTAATGGTCCTCTTCTGCAGATGAAGGCCCAAACCGGCTCATTCATGTTACTTGAGGGCATTTGGTCTGGTTGGGTCAAATGCAGCACTAATTTCTAAGAGACCATTGCCTTTTGACTGGGTCTCAGCAGTTCTCTGGTGTTCGTCTCTTGTGGTTTCACCCCCCATAGGAGAAAATAGACTCTTCATGGACTTCTCCATCCAGCCCATCAGCTGTGTCTCTTCATTGACAAAGCCACACTAATGGGCGTCAAACCAGCCATGCTCTTTGTGAATGAGTTTCTGAGGATGCTGTGGCCTTAAAGCTGGTTCAATAGCTGCTTTCCTGTCATTACCCCCTTCCCCCATCCCAACCTGGCCTTTCCCTCTGTCTCATTTCCTTTCTGTGAGTGCCACGTTTTGTGGGGGTCCGACAACAGGGGCACAGTTCCCATGGATATCCCCTATGGGGGAGGGAGTGATATTGGCCAGGGCACAGAGAGAAACAGTCACTACATATATTATACTGAACATAAAGATTGGCTGTGAAAGCAACTTAGCTCTCAGGCTCTAGCGCCAGTTACACCAAATATAACTAATAAGTGCAACACAAAAATGAAAACAATCTCTGCTTCACATAAAATGGATTATAGATTCCAGATGTGCCTTAACAGTCTACTTCCCTTTAATGCTGTAATTCATTTGGTTTGTTTTACTCTTTTAAATGCCATGGACCCTCAAATATGATCATCCTTATGTTCCCCATTGTAAAATTGAAAAGGCAGTTTTTTTCGTGTATAAAGACCATGTATAAAGATCTATACTGTACAAATTAATAAATGTGTAAAATAAGATTCGGGAAATATTTAAAATATTTAGCACTGTACTGTTAGACCTACTATTAATTTTATTAATTAATATTTTATCTTATTTTGAATTTCATTTCATTTTATTTTATTTTATTCTTTCCCCTTTTTTCCAATTCTCTTGTGGCCTTCCAGAACCCAGTTTCAAAACCTCTTGTTTAAGAATGAGAGCATCTTTGCATATATACAGGTGCATCTCAATAAATTAGAATGTCGTGGAAAAGTTCATTTATTTCAGTAATTCAACTCAAATTGTGAAACTCATGTATTAAATAAATTCACTGCACACAGACTGAAGTAGTTTAAGTCTTTGGTTCTTTTAATTGTGATGATTTTGGCTCATATTTAACAAAAACCCACCAATTCACTATCTCAACAAATTAGAATACTTTATAAGACCAATAAAAAAAAAAACATTTTTTAGTGAATTGTTGGCCTTCTGGAAAGTATGTTCATTTACTGTATATGTACTCAGTACTTGGTAGGGACTCCTTTTGCTTTAATTACTGCCTCAATTTGGCGTGGCATGGAGGTGGTCAGTTTGTGGCACTGCTGAGGTGGTATGGAAGCCCATGTTTCTTTGACAGTGGCCTTCAGCTCATCTGCATTTTTTGGTCTCTTGTTTCTCATTTTCCTCTTGACAATACCCCATAGATTCTCTATGGGGTTCAGGTCTGGTAAAAAGCTGGTCAGCAGAAGGAAGCATGAGGTGCTCCAAAATTTCTTGGTAAACAGGTGCAGTGACTTTGGTTTTCAAAAAACACAATGGACCAACACCAGCAGATGACATTGCACCCCAAATCATCACAGACTGTGGAAACTTAACACTGGACTTCAAGGAACTTGGGCTATGAGCTTCTCCACCCTTCCTCCAGACTCTAGGACCTTGGTTTCCAAATGAAATACAAAACTTGCTCTCATCTGAAAAGAGGACTTTGGACCACTGGGCAACAGTCCAGTTCTTCTTTTGCTTAGCCCAGGTAAGACGCACAAGAGGAATACGACAACTGTAGTCAAATTCCTTGACACGTCTGTGTGTGGTGGCTCTTGATGCCTTGACCCCAGCCTCAGTCCATTCCTTGTGAAGTTCACCCAAATTCTTGAACCGATTTTGCTTGACAATCCTCATAGGGCTGCGGTTCTCTCGGTTGGTTGTGCATCTTTTTCTTCCACAATTTTTCCTTCCACTCAACTTTCTGTTGACATGCTTGGATACAGCACTCTGTGAACAGCCAGCTTCTTTGGCAATGAATGTTTGTGGCTTACCCTCCTTGTGAAGGGTGTCAATGATTGTCTTCTGGACAACTGTCTTCCCCATGATTGTGTAGCCTAGTGAACCAAACTGAGAGACCATTTTGAAGGCTCAGGAAACCATTGCAGATGTTTTGACTTGATAAGCTGATTGGCATGTCACCATATTCTAATTTGTTGAGATAGTGAATTGGTGGGTTTTTGTTAAATGTGAGCCAAAATCATCACAATTAAAAGAACCAAAGACTTAAACTACTTCAGTCTGTGTGCATTGAATTTATTTAATACATGAGTTTCACGATTTGAGTTGAATTACTGAAATAAATAGGTAGGTACACCTTGCTAGTACTGGGTTGGACCCCCTTTTGCCTTCAGAACTGCTTTAATTCTTCATGGCATAGCTTCAACAAGGTGTTGGAAACATTTCTTAGAGATTTTGGTCCATATTGACATGATAGCATCATGCAGTTGCTGTAGATTTGTCAGCTGCACATCTATGATACAAATCTCCCGTTCCACCACATCCCAAAGGTGCTCTATTGGATTGAGATCTGGTGACTGTGGAGGCCATTTGAGTAAAGTGAACTCATTGTCATGTTCAAGAAACCAGTCTGAAATGATTTGAGCTTTGTGACACGGTGCATTATCCTGCTGGAAGTAGTCATCAGAAGATGGGTACACTGTAGTCATAAAGGGATGGACATGGTCAGCAACAATACTCAGGTAGGCTGTGGCGTTTTAACGATGCTCAGTTGGTACTAAGGGGCCCAAAGTGTGCCAAGAAAATACCCCCCACACCATTACATCACCACCACCAGCCTGAACCGTTGAGACAAGGCAGGATGGATCCATGCTTTCATGTTCTTTACGCCAAATTCTGACCCTACCATCTGAATGTCGCAGCAGAAATCGAGACTCATCAGACCAGGCAATATTTTTCTAAACTTAAATTGTCCAATTTTGGTGAGCCTGTGCGAATTGTAGCCTCCGTTTCCTGTTCTTAGCTGACAGGAGCGGCACCTGGTGTGGTCTTCTGCTGCTGTAGCCCATCTGCTTCAGGGTTCGACGTGTTGTGCATTCAGAGATGGTATTCTGCATACCTTGGTTGTAACGAGTGGTTATTTGAGTTACTGTTGCCTTTCTATCATCTCTAACCAGTCTGCCCATTCTCCTCTGACCTCTGACATCAACAAGGCATTTTCGTCCACACAACTGCCGCTCATTGGATATTTTCTCTTTTTCGGACCATTCTCTGTAAACCCTAGAGATGGTTGTGCGTGAAAATCCCAGTAGATCAGCAGTTTTTGAAATACTCAGAATAGCCCGTCTGGCACCAACAACCATTCCACGTTCAAAGTCACTTAAATCCCCTTTCTTCCCCATTCTGATGCTCAGTTTGAACTTCAGCAAGTCGTCTTCACCACATCTAGATGCCTAAATGCATTGAGTTGCTGCCATGTGATTGGCTGATTAGCAATTTGTGTTACCAAGCAATTGAACAGGTGTACCTAAAAAGTGGCCGGTGAGTGTATATATGTGTAAATATATATTTGTATATATATATATATATATATATACACACACACACAAATATATGTGTATATATATATATTTGTGTGTGTGTATATATATATATATATATATATATATATATATATATATATATATATATATATGTTGCTGTGTTCTAAAACTAATGGTACATATGTATATGCATAAAATTCCACAAAAATATTTAGTCAAGTTATACATCTTTAATTAAACTGAACTGTTTAGTATTTAATGAAATAACTTTGTCATATTTGATTTATTTTTCATTAACTGTTGCGGTGCATCCCCAAATGATACATCTTGCCTAAGAATTTGGTTAAAACCAGTTATTTTAGGAGTTGTTGTGTCAAGACTAATATCTTCAAATGCTGCTTCCTAGGTATCTCACTAGGTTTTTGAAAAACAAAGCTATCTGTCTATCTGTCTGTCTGCACAATGGAGTGGTATGATGTCATTGTGTCACAAATTTATATATAAACAAAAGCAAAAGCCACTTAGTTTGTTTTCTTAGGAACACTGTGGGTCCGCAGTGGAGCTGCCAAGGGACAGGGAGTGGATATGCCCTCCGATATAGAGCAGGGCCCTTGCCTGTCAACAAAGCAAAACTAAGCTTTGTTTCTGGTTCTAGTTATAGTCTCTCCTTATTTCTTTGACATCAGCAAGCAGTTACCTTTTTTTTTTCATTCCAGACATCATAACCCCAGGGGCACGATGGGCTGATTTTCCCCTGCTTTTGTTTTATCTCATAATACATCTCTCAGCACTGTTTCTGTAATTGCATTGCAGTCGTATAACACCTTGTAGTACTGCTTAAAGGCTAAATTCCAGATAATCAACAGAGGGACATTAGGGGGCTTCTTGTGTAGCATCTGAAACCCCCCGAGGACAATTATGAATCACAGGGTGGATGAGACATTGTCTGTTTTTCTGTATTCTTGCATGTGCAGTCTTGTCTAGATCTGAGTACACTGGACTGTGATGAACACGAGATGTTGTTCTTTGGAATCTTGGAGAGAAATACCACAGACATAGATGCATGAATTACCAGAAAGGCCTCTATTTTATTGCCCATGGACCTGCTGAGTTTAGTTATACTATACCACTGGCATCAGTTTTTTTTTTTTTTTTTTTTTTTTAAAATAAGAAATTAATACTTTTATTCAAGGATGCATTTTATTTTTCAAAAAGTCAATATAAAACAAGATTTCTATTTCAAATGAATGCTACTCATTTAAAGTATCACTGTTTCCACAAAAATATTAAGCGGCACAACTGTTTTTAACACTGAAAACAAAAGCATATTTTTTGCACCAAATGCTGATTTAAATAATAATATTTCAATGATTATGAAGGATTATGTGACACTGAAGACTGGAGTAATGGCTGCTAAAATTCAGTTAAGAAATGGAAAAAATATATGTAAACACATGTTTGCCGTTCAAAAGTTTGGGATTAGTAAGATTTTTTAATGTTTATTTATTTATTTATTTTTTTTTTTTTTAAATAACAGTTTTCTATTTAAATATAATTTTAAATATAATTTAATATACTTTAAAATAATTAAGCAAAGCTTAATTACAGCATCATTACTCCAATCTTCAGTGTCATCCTTCAGAAATCATTCTAATATGCTGATTTATAATCAGTGTTGGAAACAGTTGTGCTGCTTAATATATTTTGGTACCTGTGATACTTTTTTCAGGATTCTTTGATAAATAAAAAGTTAAAAAGAACAGTTTTTATTCAAAATTATAATATAACACTACTATTTCAAAAGTTTGGGGTCAGTAAATTTTTTCTCTCTTTTTTTAAAGAAATTAATACTTTTATTCAGCAAGGATGTGTTAAATGGATAAAAAGTGATAGTAAAGACTTATATTGTAAGAAAAGATCTCTATTTTGAATAAATGATGTTCTTTTTAACATTTTATTCATCAAAGAATCAAAGAAAAATGTATCACAGTTTCCAAAAATTTTTTAAATAGCACAAGTTTCAACACAGATAATAAATCAGCATATTAGAATGATTTCTGAAGGATCATGTGACACTGAAGACTGGAGTAATGGCTGATGAAAATTCAGTGCTGCATCACAGACATAAATTATATTTTAAAGTATATTAAAATAGGAAAACAATATTAGAAATTGCAATAATATTTCACAATATTACTGTTTTTTTCTGTATTTTTGATCAAATAAATACAGACATGATGAGCATAAGTGACTCCATTAAAAAACATTAAAAATCTTACTGATCCAAAACTTTTGAATGGCAATATATATTTAATTATGTAAATGCAGCCTTGGTGAGCATAAGAAACTTCAAAAACATTTAACAATCTTACCGACCCCAAACTTTTGAATGGAATTATGGTAGCATGTGCACACATGCACACAAAAAAAGTACTGTAACAGTACCACAGCACATTAATGATCAAATGGTAATACCATGCTAGTGAATGATTTACATATCCAAAAATGTCCAAATTGCATTATCATGGAGGCATGTCCAAAAAATACCATGTAACATTTTGGTTATTTTTGTGTAGTGAGAATCACACTACAGATAACATCATCTTACATTTCAAGAAAAGAGGATGAACCTTTGATACTAGTAAAAACAGATTGTAAATGGCATCAGATTAGAAAGTCATGTCATTTGCAACATTTTACATTTTGACAGGACTGCAATACTTTTATGGTGAAACAAAGAAGAGTAATTCATCCTGCTGTCTAATATTAGTAAACCAGTCTCTCTCTGCATTCCTCTGTATGGTGCAATATCAAGAACAATAAAACCATCAATTCAAAACACTTTTTCAGCTTGGATCTATTATTACTGGCTAAAGATCTCATGGCATTCTCAGAAAAACATGAAAGTAGGTCCACATGAGGTCATGTGAGCAGACGGTGTTTTTTGATTTGTTGAAGCCCAGAGAGTGATCAGCAATCAGGTGCACAACTGTCCTGGGATTTATATTTAAAATGTGAACAGCGCTGAAGACTATTAGTTATGCCTGGAACAATTTCACATCGAACATGCATATGACATTAAATAGACCATCCTGTAAATGATTTCCTCCCTTTTTTGAATTCTCATGCTTCTGACCACACATCTGGATGGCTGTCATGATGAAAAAGATTCAATATAGCAAGATTTGTTTTCTCAGAACTGCTTTCACCCAAACATTTATGTGGTAATAGAGAGGAAAGGACTTACAGAAGGCTTTGTATTGGAGTACTGGCCCGTGGCTGACAGGAACGTGACGTCGGTCATCCCTGTTCAGTGTTACACGAGGTGGTTCCTCACCCTTCAGAAATACGGGCCAAACTAGCAGCTTTTTTTTTTCAGATGTAGACTGCATATCTTGGCACATATACAACTGCATATACTCATATGTTTTTGTTTGCATTACTGCGTTTGTGGTAGTTGAAGCCTCTGGGCATGCCTGTGTTGAATCTCTCATTGAGGTCCTCACAGATCCATTTCAGGACGCCCTTCTGCTGTTCTTCATGATGAATATACGGAGGTGATAGAGATGAAAAAGCACTAGGAAATCATATGAAAGTACTTAAATATTTTAAAGTTAAAAGTCTTTAAGCAATAAGTACTTATCAAAATGAATTTAAGCTAAAATAATATTTAGAAAATGTAATTTTAGAAATTAATAAACCGAATACAATTGAAAAATGCAATTAAAAAATTACAAGTAGTGTGGTACTCCTACACTGTAAAAAATTTCAAGCGGTTTCAACTAATTATTATTTAGTAACTAGTTCCACAGAAATTTTATGTTCAGTCAATTTCTGACTTCAAAGTGTTATCTGAATTATTTTTTAGTTGGCTCAACCTTTAGTGAATGAGTTTTATAGTCCATTCAATTAAAATGTTTTAATTGGTCAGACATTTAGAAGACTACAACAAGTTATGTCAATTAAAATTTAACCGTTTACTCTATGTGTTTTATATGTTACCTCAACTAAGATTTATTATTTGGGCATCATAAGAAATTGATGGGGAACTACATAAACATATATTTTTATAGTTTAACAAAATTATTAAAACTGATTAACTTTGTTTAAATTTGTTTATCAATCACTAAAAACACACTTTACAACACATAATAGCCTTTATTTAATAACAATCTCCATTTATAACATTTTTCATACAAACTAAACATACAGGAATGAAGAAAAAAAGTCACCTACATCTTGGATGGCCTAAGGGTCAGTAAATTAACAGCAAATTTTCATTTGTGGGTGAACTATCCCTTTACAGCTCCAGCTGACAAACATTACATCTGTAATACAGCTGCAAAATTCAGTTTAAAGGGGTCCTATTGTGCTCTTTTACAAAGTCTTGATTTTGTTTTGTGGGTGTACTGGAACATTCTCTCATGCTTGGTGGTTCGAAAATCGCATTATTTTTCACATAATTTACATTATTACAATACCTTCCTCCCCAGCCTGGTACAACTGGCTCGATTAGTTCTGGGTTTGATGAAGGCCAGCCTTCCGAAAAACGAAATGTGTTGTGATTGGTTAGCTGTCCCAGTGCGTTGTGATTGGCGAACAGCTTAGACGTGTTCCAGTAATGCCACGCCCCTTGACAAAACAGCAAGTTCGTCAATATTGCCATATCAATTTGAGCTGGATTCAGACCCTGAGAATATTGAACAAGAGGATTGCGCAGAACCTGTGCACGCACGGATATTCCAAGACATATTAAAGTGGTAATGATATTGTTTTTTTTGTTTTGTTTTTTTGGCTAAATCACGTTTTAGATAGGATGTCAACAACAGCTTAAAAATAACTGCATTTACTATGTACAGATAAGTGCAACGGTAATATGTATTATGTTTATTGTTCTTTAATTCTAACATTATAACATGAATTGCAGTGAAACTGTTATACAGTTGAATTTATTTATACCATAGTCCCACAGAGTTGCACTATTTGTGGCGGCATATATATGCTAATTAATTCTCTGCCAGCAGGAGGCGCTGTTGGAGCGGGAGAGAGCGAGGTTTCCCCGTAACGCTGTACACAAAGCAGAGCTCCGCTCACAAACGCTGCTTTATTAGACATTGCATGCAAAATGAAATGAAAATGACATCCAAAATTTTCTGAAGACAGTTGGTTTCCATCAGAAATACAGTGATATAAAAACACCCGCACCGGGTTTCAATTTTGAAACGTGCATTCGAATTTCTGGAGGTGGGATTTATTTTAATGATATTCTAATGGACCAATTTGTGATGTCACAAATACAGGAAAACAACGCTGTAGTCCAAACAAGCCCTTCGTTGTAGTTCTTGAAAAGGGATTTTTTAAAAACGAAATATCTCCCTTTGGAGTGGACTTTGAGATTTGTAACTTTGTAGATCTTTTTATGCCCGAACATACACACTACACACTGACTAAAATTCAAAAAGTGAAAAAGCATAATAGGACCCTTTTAAACTTTGTTTAATGAACTAAGAAAAAACTAAACAAGCTAAACAAAATGTTAGCAAACAAACATTTACAAATATTATTACTGTTCACAATTACATCTTAAAAAGGCAGAAGTAAAAAAAAAAAAAAAAAAATAGTATAGTACATAATGTTACAGTATATAAAATCAAATCAAGTCACCTTGTGTCAAAGCAGCTTTACAGAGTCAAACAGGAAAATAGTTTGTCAGTAATGCAAGAGGACATTAACAAGTCATTTTTCCAGTTAAAGTCAGTTCATTGGTGATTCAGTGTTGACATCATCCAGTTTAGCTCTCTTCCAATAATGTCTGTGCAATCAGCCAAGCGTCCCCAAAACAAGCCAAAGGCGACAGCGGCAAGGACCAAAACTCCATCAGTGACAGAAATTGAGTAGAAAACCTTGGGAGCAACCAGGCACAGTCGGGGGCAGTTCTCCACAGGCCAGTACGGCATGGTTTAATTCTAGGCTGCAACACAGGTCAGATTGAGCAGAGGACTCGTCTGGTTCTCGTGGTCTTGTCCCGATGGCTGACGGGGTCTTCAGAGGGGGTATGTCTCTGGCGCTCATCTAGCTGACATGGTCTCCGCTGACATTCAGGACTGTAGAGGTCATCTCTAGGTGATGATCCACCATCTGATCTGGATACAGAATGGGTGGCTACATTCACCTCGGAATAAGAATGAAACCGACTAATATTAGCGTAGATGCCACCGAGAACAGTAAAGCACATTATAATTGTAGTAAAATCTCTAAACATTTACACATATTACCTGGAATGAAAACAATAAACTCCTAGTCTTGAAAGTACACACAGAATGTAGTTGCAGTGGAGCGGTCACAGCTGCAGCTGCAGTGGAGCGGTCACAGAATTACAATCACAGCTGACAAGTTTTTTTCTGTAAAAAATGATTTGAGTTTATATATTAATAAATGTTGACTTTTGGGAAACACAATTTTATTAGTGTGTAAGTTCAGTAAGAAGGCCAAAAAGATTCATAATGACATACAAGAAAAAATTCCTTTCAAAGTGTTTTTTGCCTTGATTGGACAAATGCATATTTCTTCCATTTTCATTCCATATTGGCACTACTTTTGGCAAGATTTCTCAGTCTTATGATTAATCTATGTTTTTTTCAGTGTTTCAATCAAATCCATTCATGATTAGTGTGTGTATGTGTCTGTCACACTTTTCTCTTTACAAATGGATTAATCTCCCTGTTGCCACAGTGCCCAGATGAGAGATGTTTATGAAATGGTTTTATGCAGAGAAGGCCACCCAGTGCCTCTGTTTGTTTCCATCTGTACTATGCAGGTGCATTGTAGAAATACAGGCCAAATGGAATGGAAGGACAATGGAAAGCTGGCATTAGCGAGCCAGTTGAAGGGGACCAGGTGCAGTCCAGAGCTGCGATCAGACAGGGCGGGTACATAAATAACCCTGTTAGTGTGTGCAGAGTGGCATTATCACTCCCAAACTGCATTCTGTTAAAGTGTGCTAGTAATTAGTTGATTGATTGTATCCCAAATGGTTATACTTTTTGAAAATGTGCAAAATATTTCACTAAATATTTAGCTGTTATATCAGACCACACATAAAATATGCTACAAAGCAGTTGGGATAGAGATCAAAATTATTTATTTTGCATCATAAAAATTCCAAATTGCATGCAGAAGTTGTGCTTATTTATTCAAATGGACCACAATGCACAATTACAGCACTGTTTCCTACTCTCACTGCCGCCATGTAGCACCAGCTTCAATGAAACATTAATGGAAGAAAAATAATCCAGGATATCACAGTGTCTAAACTGCCTGTCCATTAGTTTGTCATGTTTAATGCATAAATCAAATAAGAGTCTTTCGGAAAGCCTTTTCCGTCTGTATGAAAATCAAGACAGAAGGCATATATCTCATTTCCAGACCGAGCAACATGTGGAAAAAAAGCCATCAGAAGTGATCGTGTGACACCTGCAAAGTCGTTCCCTCTGTTTGTCCTTGTGTCTGTCTGCGCTGCAGTGCCAGCCTTGTGGCCTTTGACTGTTAATGGTGATGACAGCATTGAGGTGGGACGTTTATTTTTCCACTATTTTATCGTAAATACAGCTCACGGCTGCCAAAGACGTAAAACGGTTCACAGACCCGTAAGCAAGATATTCGAGTGTGAACAAATGCTGCTTCAACTGTAAAACATGCTGGGATAAGCTGCCTTTGTATGTATGAGGTTGCAAAAACCATTGAAGTAGATGCTGATAAAGCTGAGTGAGACAATAAAGAGTCCTTAAAGAAAAACATGCTCAAGCATGTTCGGAAAACTATAAACATGATTGGTAGTTCATGGTCCAACTGTGAAAGTGAAAGTAACGTTTCTAAAACAAACAATAGAGAGAATTAGAAGAAAACTGTCTTGTCAGCTGCCTCCTACTGTTTCACTGCTCCATATACAGCACATTGACCTGTTTTTATACCTGTTATATAATAACACTTCTGACATTATTTACTCTAAATAGCTTTCTAAACACATATTGACTTTTAGTCTTCTATAAATCATGAGTTTTTAATCGCAGAATGTCAAAGCTTCTCTTTTCCATACAGTGAATATGAATGTTTACCACAGCTGTCAAGCAAGATTTTCAGTCTTTTCCTCACATAAAATGATAATATGGCTAACTATTTTATAATGCTTGAAAGCTCCTGGTCCACATTCACGTTCATTACTGAGGAGAGGGCAGCACAAACATACTTCGAACTTCCACAGAAAGTCATACAGGTTTGGAATGACATGAGGGTTAGTAAATAATATAACTTTCATTTTTGGAGTGAACTTGTCTATTGAGAGATAATCTAATGCTATCGTTGAATTTTACATTACATTATCTCACACAAACAGAAAAAAATAATTATAGTACTTCTTGCCATTCAGTCATTCAGAAATAAACATTGTTTTATGGTTACCATTCTGAAAACATACATTATGTCACCCAAGACATGTAACTTTGATTTACACACTGCCTCTAGCATGGGGAGCGGATTATTGGTTTGTTTTTTTCTCATCTATTGAAAGTTCTTCTAAGAGATGGATGGAAACCAGGTGCTCATTTAACAATAGAAAAGACTTTTAAAGTTTTGGACGTAACTCAGGCTGACAGAGTGCATGTGCATTCTGAGCCTGGCATGCAGCTGTATCCGTTTGCAGGGAAATTTTAAAGTTAGTCAATTATATTACATCTGTTTCCACCTGAGTCCAATAAGACACAAGCTTTGATGAGGACATCACACCATAGCAAGATCTGTATACAACCAATGTGTTTTCAGATCAGATCCAAAGGCTCAGTTTTTTTTTTTTTTTTCGGTTTTCCCAAATAAGATATAATGCTGTAGAGTAATTTCCCAATTTTGATGTTACTATTAAAGCTCTCTGAACTGCCATACCTCATTAAGTGGGAATGAATAAAAGAAGAAAGACAGAAACGATTGTGTATTCAGTGTTGTGGCACACTAAACATGTCGAGGAGTGAGAACCAGAAAGGCGTAAGAGACATTTCACCAACTTCACAGGAGGGCCAAAACAAAAATTTAACATACTTTGATCTGACTTTGTGTACTGATTTCAACTGTTTATAATAAAAATGTGTACACTCATGGATGACAGTACTTTTGCCAGTAGAAAGAGCTCATTAAGAGCTTTCATTTGATATACATATATCCATTTCACCAAAAATGTCACTTCTGCCCTTCTGGTTCTCACCATACTACTTACTAGTCTATTCCTTTAACAAAACAACAGGCTACTTTAGCCATTTGAAACCTATTAAATATATTAAACAAAGGATTATATGAGAGATATTATTCACAAGAATGTAAATGTGTAATATAAAATTTTGTTAACTTCAAACACTTGCACAGGAAAAAAATACAAATTGTGCATGTCTGAGGTTCATTTTCCCAAATAAGAAAACATGCTGTGGGAAATAAATAAATAAAATTCTAAGTTTGGAGGTTGACTGCATGATGTTCAAAAACACAGTTAGCTTTTAACCGCTGTACTGGCATCGCTCCTGTAGCTGTAATCCAGTTTAGCTCCTCTCTAAAGCCAATGAACTGAATTAATTTGATACCTTATCAAACTTGCCCTTCGCCGAGGGCCAGCGCCACCATTAAAACTCCTTCAGCAGATGTTAGTCTGTAATCTAATTGCATTTAATGGCCACACATTTCTATGGATAGGTTGTGCTTAATCCCACCACTGTAATCCTGGACTACAGGAAAAATGAGAGGAGACATTAGAAAATAAGAATAAACTTAAAAATAAATAAATAAATAATCAATCAATCAGAAAAATTTATATTTTAAAATCAATGAATAATAAATTATCAGTCAAAAAAAAAAAAGGCTTGAAATAACTGAAAAACCTAATAAGAATAAATTAAAAATTCTCAAATAAGAAAACTATTAAATATTTATCTATTTTTGGGCATTTTGTCCTATTCCTTTTAGAATAAAATTTTTAAAATTGTATGTTTTTTTTAAACATGTTTGTAATTCATTGTATTGTTTTTTTATTTTTATTTTAAGACAATATTTCATAGTGGTATATATATATATATATATATATATATATATATATATCAGAATATACAATTTAAAATATAAGGTTAGGTTTAAATATTTAATTTAAAATATTATTTTTAAACACGTTCATATTGATATTTGCAAATTTGCTCATGATAGAAGACAATGTATATATATTTTTACTGAATGTTATCTTATTGTAATGCCACCTGTTTTGTGCTGTTGGCCATGCTGGTGGATACAGAGAAACAAGAGAAGCAGAATCCAGTACAGGGATCAGTGAGCTCAAACTCTGAGACGCAGCTCCGGTCTACTGCTGACTCATTGTGTTTGCCAAGTTTCCCTTGCTGAGCTGCACAACTTGAACGCTTCAGTGGTTGTTGTGTCTTTGCTCCTCTGGGGTTGCTAGCTTATGTTTAAGTGTGTGAATATGCAATGTGTTCAGCTCCAGTTTGTTCTGTTGTACGATGACAGATTTTCTGATTTGTTGATTGCACAAATCCGCCAACGCTGGGGTCACAGCCTTTGAATGAGTGAATTTCGATTTCAAGTATCTGCTGTCACCAAACTTTTTCAACACCGCAACAATGTAAACAGCGAGTTGAGAACGCCGACGGACAGATGTAATAAGCAAGCAAGAGCAGTAAGTCTTTGTTTACACAAGCATGTTGGCCACAAGTCCCAAGCTCCATGATGGCAAGCTGAATTGTTTATGTGTCCCGTGAAGCTGTGTGGGTTCACACGAGGTTCAGCACCAGCGTGGACTGCTTTTTCACTTATGTTTCTTTTTGTTTCTTTCCCCAGGCTTTCTTCCTCATGGCAATATAACGGCATTGTGTGAGAGGGGCATTCATGGTCATAACAATGTCGGGGAGTGATTGAGACCTGTGGCGTGTTCTCTGATGGTTAGTTGTCGTGCTGTTCAGTCATTGCAGTTGAACACACAGGGGACACATTTAATGTGGCACAGCTCTGTTTCACCATTGTTCTTCCAGGCCATAATGACAGATTAGGCCCTAAAAAGCACTAAACTACGTCTGTGGGCCAATACTCCACATACTGAGAGAGCAAATTCCCATCCATGGGATCCTGAGGAGCTTAATTAACTACTCTTTCAATTTACAATTTAACGGCATTGTGTCTGACTGATAAACATTGCATTAAGCGTAGTTTGGCAAGCACATTTAACCCTTTAATGGTTTCTGTATCCTGGGGAATATAGACGTTTGAGAGGTTGGAAGGAGTGACAGGAAGTAAGTGAGGCCAATTAGTTAATGAAAAAACATTGAGTAAATGTACTCCGACCAAGTGACTTGGTATAAAAATTCTGATATGATCTAAAGGTAACAGGAAATATATTACACACACATATACTGTAAATCAGAGAAAACAAGACATTGTATTATTCGAGTCCTAATGTGTGGAAAATAATGCTTTTTTGGAGATATTTTGTTAATGTAGTGTTTGTATGCATCTTTCACTGTATTTGTTTTGTATGTTACCCTTTGCTAACAGTATATTTACACAAAAATGATAGATCTGATTGCATTTTTATTATTCACATCCTATAAATCATTTAAACTGAAGTAATAGGCACTTTTGGATTTTTATATATTTTTTTAAATAATAGATTTATAAAGTTAATGAATATGGATTTATAACTCTTAGTGCAAAAAACAATGACAAATCAGCTGTGCTGAAATCCACTCCCCTCATAAAGTGAAAACCAGAACAATAGAATAAAACTGAGTGGGTCATAAAGGGACGGTTTTCATCAAAACATATTCAGGCACACATTCATTGGCGTAGAGATGAAAATGAAATCCATTCTGTTCTGTTACATTTGCGATAATGACCTCATCCTGTTTTAGATTAATGTAAATATAACGTTATTGCTGGGAATTATGTCATGATTTTGCGCTTGTGGTTTTTGGCCTTAGCGTGCACCGTAGATTCCAATGACTCAACGATCAGGACATATTACACAATTATATCCTCACTCAGAGAAACATTTGTAGTGAAACAAGTCAGTAGACTAGGGTGAAAAATTACTCTCAGGTGTACGTCTGGCCAAAGCTCTCCTTCCATCTCCATTAGAAACAAGGGGATGAATTTGATGGGTTGAAGGGTCTCAAGTTACCAAACTAAGCCCGTGCACCAGATGCTGAATGGCACTTGCACACAAGTGCCAAGTTGGGGTTGGTAGTTTTCAACAGCTATGAGGGCGTTTCCTAGCAAACGGCTGTTTAATTTCAGACGAGAGTTTCAGCGTGAACAGAGGCTCAGGCGTCAGATAAAGGCCCTCAGCAGCCTGACCAAACAAACAAGCGTCTGATTATTTCACTGCACATGCCAGGGCTAATTTGTAGTGAATTAACAGGGCCACTCATAGCACCGATAAACCTCGGCCCTCTCCCTTGTGTTTTCTTAACTAATGCTAGCGCCCCAGAAGCGCGTTTAATCATTTGTAGATAAGTGCAGAAATCTGCGCGACACAAGAATAAAATGTCAAAGCAATTTCTCTGCCAGCCTATTCACACGTCCTCCTTATGTTTGGAAACCTGCGAGTAATCAGGGATTGAATGACAATGTATATTTTGCTTGCTGGCAATTATGGACGATAGTCTGTGATGGCTCATGTAATTTTACACGAGCTTCATGTATCTGCCATGGAGAAGTTAAAGCAGAAGAAAAATTTTATTTTGAGCAGATTATTTGCACATTTATCTCTTCACATATAGTCCTGATATAACACAGACTGTAAGAAAAAGAAAGAGAGATCCATACAGGCTGAATATGAATCATGGAGTTCATTACAAAAAGGACTGCCTCCTGGCCCAGGGCCAGTGTGAGTTCAAGTTTCAAGACACTGTCACTTTATGTATGTATGCATGTATGTATTTATTTATCTGATCATATACTTGCATTTTTAGCCTTCACAAATTTAAAACCATTTGATTTTAATTAAATATTCAGCTGATACTACTATTACTATAATAATAATAATAATAATAATAATAATAATAATAATAATAATGTAAAAAGAAATATTAAATAGTAATTAAAAAAGAAATTATGAATATTTTTAAACACCATTATTTATTTATATATTTATTTTTAAACATTTGATTTTCTATCAAATATTTAAACTATAATAATAATAATAATAATAATAATAATAATACATGTAAAAATAAATATTATATAATAAATGTTTATAAAATAATATTATATGCCAAATATTGAGAATGTTTAATATTATAAATGATATATAGATACATTTTATATATATTATAATAAATTCTTCTTAGAATTATATATAAATTATTATTATTGTTATATAAATAATTCACTGCTAATGTAAAAAAGCAACAGGTTTACCTTACGTCATTCATTGAGATGTTTCTGAGGTGAACATGGTCACACTGGGTTCACAGTTCTCTCACATTGAGAAATAAGGCAGCTTGCTGTCTGCAGTGTGTATTATTGTACGATTAGAGCTGGGGTTTGAAAACAAGCAGGGTCTTTAATGACCCTGCGATCAGTCATCAGAGCCGTTCAGTCTCACTGGTCATCATCACTTTACAAAGGCTCTTAAAAGCCCTAATTCTGTTCTCCATTTGTCTGGCCCCTCTATCTCCCCAGTTCCTTTAGCAAAGACCCAGGTTCCGTTCCGCATTACCCAGGCCCTCGTATCGCCTCAGCCCCGACTGTTATTTGTGGCTCTCCCCTCTGGTGGTTCATACTGATTGAGCCTTGGCACTTTTTGCCCCTTTGATGACTAAAGTAGGCTGCTGTGATGAACCCTGTACAGCCTGCGTTCCCAAAACCCCTCCCATCCCGTGGTCCCGGAGCCCTGAGAAATCTTCGCGTGGAGCAACAGGAAACACTCGAACATCAGGAAACCAGCTTGCGTTAGAGGGAGGCTGTGTTCCTGTTGTTGTCATTGTTGTCACCGTGGCTGTTTCAAAATGAATATTTTCCAAGCTCATTCCGATTTCAGAATAACTTGTATGCAGGCTTGTTTTACTGTTATAGTATGAGTAACTGACATGATGCTGCATGCATATTTCCGTATTATATTATTGAATGCAGTTTCAGTTTCCTGAAAATCCATTTCTGCAGAAGAACCCGTTGGGTGGCCTGGGACAGTCATACAATTTATCATGTAGCAAATCTGTGCCCTTCTGTCATGTTTTGGTTTTGTTATCTCTTGAGTAGCTTATCTCAGCTACTTTGCGAATGTAGTATATGAGGATGAGCCGTATCTCATCATTCTGGCCCAAATGTCTCATTCTCGCTCAAGCAGTGTGGCCCATTGTGTTTGGGGCTTTTTACCAAGGCAGGCTTTCCCTGACCAGATTGCATCATTGATGTCAGTGATGAGCTTGAAGCAGAAAACAAAACATGAATAAATAAACTGAAACAGTGAGCCAAACTGTCCTCCTTTCTAACGGGGACACGCCATGCTTGCCATGCTGGAGATAATTTCATTTGTCCAACCGAAATTTCCACCCTCTGCTGCCATTTGGGACAACAATGCTATAGTGCCTTATTACCTAAAAGCTTGGTCCATCTAATGGATCCTGAAACCTGGAAATTAGATTTGGAAACCTGGCTCATTAATCATTGCATCTTATACTCTTTTGATGTGATTTCTTTTAAAAAGATGTTAGATGTTGAGATGAAAGGGTTTGGAGAAGGTGCTGGAAAATGAGGACCATGATTGGATCTATTATTACTATAAAAACATCTTTAAAGATCAAGGGTTGTAGTAATATAGCATCAGAAACATTCCATTATGAATGTATATTGTTGTTCCGAACTAGTGTTATTTTAGTATTATATATATATATATATATATATATATATATATATATATATATATTAAAGCAATAAGCCCCAAGAATCCGTGGTTTACAGTGAATTTATAACAGCTAAGGGGCGTTGTTAGGCACGACGCATTATAAAACGGTTATTCCATATACTTAAGGTTTCACAAAATAAAACAGAGCAAATAAGTGTAATGATATTAATAAAAACATTATTCTTCCACCAAACAATGTAGTTTCTCAGAAACAGTTGTGGTTGGAACCTATGGTTGGAACAAAGTGGTTGCCAAGCAACACACAAAGTAAACAAAGGTGTAGGTTTGTAGTGTAATTTACAACGGCTTCAAACGTGGCTCAACCAATCAGAATCAAGGACCGGAACTATCCGTTTTATATATATATATATATATACTAAAATAACAGTAGTTCAGATATATATATATATATATATATATATATATATTATTATAGTATTTATGAATATTTTGAAATTTTTTAATATATATTATATATATTTTGAACATTTTGATTTTAGTAATTTTGTTGTGTGTTTTTTGTCATTTTTATTACTTTTTGTTTTGAATATTTCAATTCAGGATTTCTATTTAGGATTTATTCATTTTAGTACTTAAATTCATATTTCAGTTTTTCAGGAAACATTTCTAGTTTTAGAAATTTATTTCTAAAATGAATTACAATACATTTATTTTATTTTATTTATTTTCCAGTGTTACTTTAATTACCAAAAACAATTTTTAATAGTTTTGGTTTTGGTTTTAGTTATCGATAATATCACTGTTCTGATCCTCTCAATGAAAACATCTGAAAATGATAAATGGAAGAGTATAAAAATAACAACAATGGAGAATGGAAGTTCAAACCTCTGGTCATATGCTTTTGATGTGGTAAACTCACAATGCAGATCACTTTAAACTAAGTAGCTATTTAAGTTTTATAGTGTTATGCTAGTTCCCAGTAATATCTCTTAATACTTTTTAAAGGCATAGATACATTTGGAGGAAAGTAACTGAATGAGAATCTGAAGGTCATTTAAGTGGCAGGAAGCTCTGGTTTACTGTTCGTTAACTGCATGGAGTCTTTCCAGACATCTTGCTAGCAGACTTTTCTGAGAGCCAGTCTTCAGTGAAGTTGCATTTCCTTAATTTTATGATTGGGCAGGCAAAATTGAGTTCATGAGTAATACAAACATAGGACCCTATGATTTCAAACAAACAAACATAGGACTCTGCATGTTCTGTGTGTCTCTGTGTGAATGAATGGTGCAGACGCGCGGTTTTGTTTACACAAACTGAAGTGTGCGTAATGCTTGCGGTGTTTTCAGCCTCTGTCGCCTCACTCTATGAGTAAATGAATACATAAACATAATCTCTGGAACTGCTCTGAGACCCATACGGAAATCTGATATATGGCCATATATGGACATATATATAATAAAACAATAGCTAATATATGTGAAGATAAATGCACATATTTGTAATTCAGTTGTTTGCTGGAGACATACATGATAAAGTATATGTACAAACATGTGGATAATGTTTTTTTAAGTTCAAAAATTATATATATATTTTTTAAATCTTTTGCGGATAATAGCCTATTACTATAAAATTAAAGGCCACTTAAGTATGCTTAAAAGAATACACTTTCTTGACTGTTTCTTGACAACTTAATTGCACTTTTTAAAAATGCACTTTGTAAGTCACTTCATGAGCATTTGACCATTTCATTAGTAAAGTAAAAAAAAAACAAAAGACAAAAACTCGTGTCACATCATATTAAACACAAAGAAAGTTAAAGGTCTTCACAGCAACCCATCAAAATAAAAGTTCGGTTTAACTTGAAGAAACGGTGACAGAAATATATTACTTAATGTAATTGTCATGAATCTGGTCCATGGACTTCCGTTTGTTCGCCACCAGAGGTCACTCAGTCATCACATTGACTCTCACACCACACAGACTGTTACACATTACCCCGGACTACATTTCCCAGCAGCCATCTCCCTAATCACACGCTCACACCTGAGACTCATCACACAATCACACACACTACATAAACCATGGACTTCCTCAGTCACATCGCCGAGTATTGTTCTGCGTATAGCACTCTTCTAGCGCTAGCTGCATTACCGAGCCATTCCGTGTACCCTTAATCCTAGTCTAGTTTGCCTGTATTTCGTGGTCTGACCCTAGCCCGTGTTTCCTGGATTTACCCTCTGCCTAGCCGTTCGGACTCTGTTTGCCCCTGCCTGGATTATTTCTATGTACCTGGATTATCTCTCTGCCTTGCCCTCTTGGATATTGTTCGCGCCTTTCCTGGATTATTGCTCACGTTTCGGATTACCTCTGTTGTCTAGCCCTCTATTTGCCATTTGTTTGACCCTGCCTGTATTTTGACCATGTCTATTAAATAAGCTTGCACTTGGATCCGCACGTATCACGTCTCGTCTGCCTCGTTACAGTAATGAAAGTAGTAGTACTACTAATACAACTATTATTGAAATGTTATTTTTAAGGAATATTTAACAAAAAAAATTATATATTTACCAGAATTTATTTACCAGAAAAAAAATGTAAATATACAACACAGTATTTCTGAAAAATAAAGAAATAAATAAAATAACAATAAATTAAATTTGAAATAAATCTCTGATTTTGATTATCAAAATAACCGATTAATAAAATTTAATGAAACCATTAAAATGGAATCCAAAAAAAATAATGGAAAACACAGAATTTGGTCAAAATAAAACTGAATTTGAGAAAAAAAGTATTTCATTGGGCCTTTTAAGAAAGTACTGCTAAATTGTGTAAGTTTCATGATTTCAATTAATTAGACATTTTTTTATTACAATTTAATTCAACCATTAAAATAGAGTGTAGAAAATGAAAACGGAAAGAAACTGAATCCAGAAAAATTAAAATGGAAAAAAACAGAATTTGGGATTTTATAAATGTGAAAGGGATATTCTGAATATTCTGTCATTGTTTACTCACCCTCATTTTGTTTCAAACTTGTATGACCTTCTTTCTTCCATGGAACACAGAAGTAGTTTTAAAAAGATGTTTCAGTGTTTTTGTCTATAGAATAAGTCAAACTCCATTGCTTTTCACTGAATGGTTAATAAAATATCTTCTTTTGTGTTTTGCAGAATAAAGAATTCGTAAAGGTTTGGAATGACATGAGGCCTAATAGATGGTGACAATTGAGGCTTTTAATTGCGATTGTGATTTCTATAATGTGGACATTGTAATTTAAAGTGTTCTCGCTGTCCATTCTACGTTAAGAAAACAAAGCGTGTGTCTGGATAGCTGTTTAGATTCCCGCTGATGTGTGTCAGAACACTGTTCAAATAGATGTAACAGAGCAAGAACAAGCTGTCCCATTAAACATGTACCAACAACCATGAGTAGCATCAGGTCATGCCAGGTGCTATCATGTGGCCAGCCACAAAAACTCAGATGCGCCACGAGCCAGTTGCGTGGTGTCACTTGCCATAAGTGACCTGAGGACATATCATCGCTCGTATTGTGGAAAAATTAAATGTGTCTCACTAGCAACACAATCTGCAAAAATATGATTTGATCTGCAACCTAAAAAAGTTCAATAAATTCCCACTTGATAAAAGGAACTAAAAATACGTAACGTTTTCATTTAAAGATTTGTTGTTTTTTTTTTTAAATAATAAAAGATGTAATTTATTTTATAGTATGATCAGAAGCAACATTTTTATTAGCTTTTAGTTCTATTGTATAAATTTTTTTATAAACATAATAAAAAGAACTGACTAATTCTTTTTAGACAAGCCAGAGAATGACTCAACTAATCTCAGCAAACAGATGAAAAATCTACATCATAGTTATAAGAATTTGATTTAGCATCACACATTTCCCTGTTTTGTTGTTTGTGAGGATCACCAGTAGTCTCTATTCGAGCCCAAATGTTTAATTTAAGGAGTGAGGAAACCGTGTAACAGAAGAGTGCCGTGTAGAGAAAATTCTGTCAGAAAAACAAAAATCATCACTTGTTGGATATGGAAGTGTAAAATTTCACACCAGTTGTGGGCATCTTCCCAGCTAAGATGTAACATGCTGCAGTGTGCCAGCGAGGATGGAGCTGTTGTGATGGTGCAGATAGAGCGGGTTGATGTTGTGAACGTGCGCGTGTGTGTGCATGTATCGTGGTAATCCGAATCAGCCGTGAAACACAAGGAGGCTCATCTACCAGAACGGTTAATTATTCAAGGTGCTTTGGCTGAAAACCTGATCGCCTTAGGAATCCATTAGGCACCGTGAGCACCAGTGCTTGCCGTGAAACTACAATGGAGAGAGAATGGCCACTGCTGATATACTGTACATGGTGTAATTGAAAACCAGGCTTTTTGGGTGGCATGTATGGTTAAAGAGGGAGAATTAAACATCGTGCCAAGCCAATTCAATACAGGAAAGTATCTGGTTGAGCCTTGAAACCACAACACATGCAATGAAATCAGGCTTGTTACAACTTTGTTGTAATTAGAATTTATGGTTTCGCCTCTCTGGAATGGAGATTGAGAACGAGTGAAAAAGAGGAGGAGAAAGGGAGAAAGGATGGCGGAGAGAGAGATACAGAGAGAGGCTACATCCACACGCAGTGGAGTATGACTTGTTTGCTAAATACAGATACGTCCAAGCACATTCGGTTGATCGCGTTAATTTCCGTATTCAAGGTTTACAAATAGATTGTTCTGGAATATGGACAGCTTGTTTAACAGACCTGTATAAATGCATTTATGAATGCTCAGCTTTAGAAGCTTAAAAATCTTTCTAAAATCTTTATATTTATATAGTTACAATATACCATTTTTAACATTCTATCACATGTACTGTACATTATAATACTGAATATTTGCACAGACACTGACGCATACAAAAAGGTTTGGGGTCAGTACTTTTTTTTATGAAAGAAATAAATACTTTTATTTTTATTATTAGAATGATTTCTTAAGGATCATGTGACACTGAAGACTGGATTAATGGCTGCAGAAAATTCAGCTTTGCCATCACAGGAATAAATGGACATTTTAAAATATATTAAATTAGAAATCAGTTTTAAATTGTAGTAATATTTCACAATATTACTGTGCTTACTGCATTTTTGATCAAATAAATGCAGCCTTGGTGGACTTATTCAAAAACATTACTGCCTCAAACTTTTAAAGGTTAGTGTACTGTAAGTAACATCTTCAAATGTAATATATAACATTAAATAAAATAAAAAATCCAATAAATCCAATAAAATCAACCTATTAATTACTTGAATTTAATATTTTATTAACTTCCTTAATTCTATAAGCTGAATGATTTGTAAAGATTTGACATCTCAAAAGTTGCTGATATGTAAAATGCTTACATTTTTTTTTATATTTGTCAATGCATTAACAACACTTTACATATGAATACCTACGATTACTAATTATGTTGGTTTTGGAAGAAATTTGGCCTCGGACTCGGTTATTCATCCATACAGACTGTATTTGAGCTGCTGTTGTATAAACAGTATTTGAGAGTCACACCTGTTAGTAAATACGGTTGCCATCCCAAATACTGACCATGTGAGATAGAGCCAGAGATTGCAGAATTTAATTGAACATGTGAAGCACACATGGATCCTTTTCAGTTTGTCCTGTAATTCTTCATTGTGTGCATTCAACGATGCTTGCTTCCCCTTTAGTTAAATAGAGGAAAAAAGGAGCAGATCACAGGCATCTGACCATCTGCTCCCATTTCTCCCAATAGAAGTCCTTTTGCCCCATCTGAGGCCTCAATTTCATCAACAGTGCAAAAGACACCCTAGAATTAATCTCCCTCTGCCTCCAGTAGGAGAGGGAGGAAGGACTGGGGGCGACCACAGAGCAGTGCTTTGGTTGTGAAAGCAGTAATTTGTTCATTCACTGCTGTGGAAAAGCAGCACCCGGGGAGCACACTCTCGCTTGCTCTCCTGCTGACACAAAATCACTTGGTTCAGCAAAGCAAATGCTGGTGCAGTGTAACATCCCTCAGATCTGAAGAAGAGCTTAGGCCAGGGGCATCTGCTCTCTCACAGTTACACATGGGGTCTCATACTGTCCTGTTATCAACAGTATTGTGTTGTTTCTTCAGAGCTATAGTCATTCATATTTATCTCACGGCTCCAGACTTTGACTAAAACGACCACAATATGCGACAAGTAATAAAAATATGTGACAATTTAAAGTCTAAGAGCCATTGATGACAGTTGAACTAAAAATTTGTGTGCTTTCATATAATTTGTTCATAACTCTAGAGTCGAGAAAAATGACTCTTGTGAAATTGTTCTTTCTTATGAGTCAGTCAAAATGATTCATGAAAAAATTCATTCGTGAGTGAGTGGTACAATTCAGGACCAATCATATCTGACTCCTTCACTGAACTGAGAGTCATTTTGGAGAAAAATACCATTTGAAATAAACCAGGAACCATTAGCGTGATGTATACTTCAGGTTTGTGACTGGTTGTTCATATCACAAGGTGTAAGTAAAGATACATATTCACAATTGAGTTTTGTTGTAATAAATTAATGGAATTCTAAAAAAAAAACAAAGGCAAAAGAAAAAAATAATAATAATAAAGTTTACTGTCTATCATATTAAGTGCAGTTTTAAGGTTAAATTTACTGTAAGAGAAACTTTTTTGAATTACATTTTGGATGACATGTTGGATAACCATCATTAATGTTATATTTTTTTTATAACAGGCAGAAATATTCTGATGTCTATACAACACAAATACATTACTTAAGAGTTAGTTCACCCAAATATGAAAATTCTTTCATAAATTACTCACCCTCATGTCATTCCAAACACATAAGACCTTCGTTCATCTTCGGAACACAAATTAAGATGTTTTGGTTTAATTTTGAGAGCTTACTGACCTTGCATAGACAACTGACACATTCAAGGAAATGTAGTAAGAACATCATTAAAATAGTGTAGTGGTACTCTCATGAATGGTGGCAGACAGACTGGAAGAGAAGAAATTGTTGAATAAAGTTATTTTTGTGCACACAAAAAGTGTTCTCATAGCTTCATAAAATTACGATTGAACCACTCATGTCATATGGACTATTTTAACGATGTCCTTACTACCTTTCTGTGTCTTGAACGTGTCAGTTGTGTTGCTGTCTATGCAGGGTCAGAAAGCCCTCGAATCTGAACAAAAATATCTTAACTTTTTAATTTTTGGGTGAACTATCCCTTTAAATCATATTCACTAAAGCATCCTTCATGGCCTCTGTTGTTAAAAGTAAGGAGCAATACACACTCAGTGAACTGGACAGCCATTTTTATTGACCAATTATTATAATTTATAATTTTAAACAAAAAATTTATAAACTTATTTGTAATTTATAAACTAAAAATTTAATTTGGCTCCTAATTGTTTCATTCTTTAGGAGCCAATGGCTCCTTCATCATTTCTTTTGTCTGGGGCCCTGCATGTAAAACTGTCAAACCATTAGCCTCCCTTCAAAAAATTCCAAACAACAATGGCATTGCAAATGATCTTCATATGCTACTTCAGATAAGACCTTAAAACATTTAGCAATACCAAACAAAAGAATTGAGAACAAAATCAAGCATCCATGGTCAATAAACACAGAACATATTAAACTTTTCCGTATTGGAAAAAAACAAAAAACAGTAAATCAAATAGCTTATTATTGCAAAGAGGAAATGAGCTACTAAAACAGACTGAGTGATTTGGTCACATGCAACCAATGAAATGAAAGCCTTGGAGGGCCATGGGCAGGTTTCAGAGGTCTGGAGATAAGAATTATAATCTTCTGGCGTTAATGAATATTCAGACACATCTGGTTGTGCAGGAGAGATAACAGTGGGTGGAAGTCCTGTGGATTGCCCATCATTGCTGCTGGAATTGAAGCTCTGTATATGGTTGGGCTGGAAGCTTAGCCACAGTACACTCTTAAAAATAAAGGTGCTTCATGATGCCATAGAAGAACCTTTTTGTCTAAATGGTTCCATAAAGAACCTTTAACATCTGAAGAACCTTTCTGTTTCACAAAAGGTTCTTTGTGGCGAATAAAGTTCTTCAGATTATAAAAATGTAAGCAAGAGATGGGTCTTTAAAGAACCTTTGATTGAATGGTTCTTTGTAGAACCAAAAATGGTTCTTCTATGGCATTGCTTGAAGAACCTTTTGAAGCACCTTTATTTTTAAGAGTGTAAACTAGCCTGATGCTTACTCAGAGTGCGAAAGACCCAAGAAGCCAACAAACCATATTGAATGTTTAACTTACTGGGTATTTGAGGACGCCAGATAAACCACTGGGCATTCTTGGCAAGAACTGATCAAGTTAGCAAGGTTCAAGTCAATGCAGTGGCTAAAATTCACAATAAGGCTGCAGCAAATATCAATAAAATGACAATTACATGTTAAAAATAAGCCAGAGCAGCAGAGATAATGACACATCTGTTTTATTTTCCATCATAAAAGCCATTCTCTCAGAATGGTGACAGTACATTAGGTCTGTTTGCATCCATTACTTTGTGAGAAACGGGCATGCATGTTTGCCTCCTGCCATAAATTTTAGGAGCTCCATATATTTCCTTATACCGTGTTATATTTATGAGCCGTAAATAATGCTGATAAGCACCACAAAAGAACAAACAGAAGATGTCCTGCTGCTGTGGAGCTCCTAGCACCTTTATTTGAGTGATTTCTTAGTTGAGATAAGGACAGAGTAATATCTCGTGCATCTTCTGGCTCATCTAGTCTCACTTAAGGGCCTTGAGCTTGCTATCACAAAGTCTAATTCTCTGTTGTCGCAGTCTAGCAGTTAATGATCAGAAATTCTAATCAAAAGGTTTGGAGCTCAATTCAACCAGGCACTGGAAACTTACTAAGATTGTGGAGGCGATGCCAGGACGTGCATAGCCTGCCTGGAGGAACTTGAGGAAACTGAATCTCATTGACCCATGACTGGGACAAGGATGTTCCAAAACCTTTATAAGGAGAACACAAAGCTGGTCATGTCAAATGGAAATGGAAATCATGTTTATGCTCTTTATATTAATCATTCTCTGTTTAAACAAAGCATTTTTTCCAGAACAACGTTACAATAGTGCAATGCATGTGGGGATTTTTGCTGTCAATGTTAAATGAATGGATAAAATCATTCCAACTGTATAAATTTAAGGCTTTTTAACTAAAAGTTAGCAGTGTTGCTACATTCATAGCGATAAGCATAATCAGAATGAAAGCATTTAAAGGGGTCCTATTATGCTTTTCACTTTTTGAATTTTAGTCAGTGTGTAGTGTGTATGTTTGGGCATAAAAAAGATCTACAAAGTTACAAATCTCAAAGTCCACTCCAAAGGGAGATATTTTGTTTTAAAAAAATCCCTTTTCAAGAACTACAACGAACGGCTCGTTTGGACTACAAAGTTGTTTTCCTGTATTTGTGACATCACAAATTGGCCCATTAGAATATCATTAAAATAAATCCCGCCTCCGGAAATTCGAATGCACGTTTCAAAATCTAAACCCGGTGCGGGTGTTTTTATGTCACTGTATTTCTGATGGAAACCGACTCTCCTCAGAAAATTATGGATGTCATTTTCATTTCTTCTTGCATGTAATGTCTGATAAAGCAGCGTTTGTGAGCGGAGCTCTGCTTTGTGTACAGCGTTACTGGGGAAACCTCGCTCTCTCCCGCTCCAACAGCGCCTCCAGCTGGCAGAGAATTAATTAGCATATATATATGCTACCACAAATAGTGCAACTCTGTGGGACTATGGTATAAATAAATTCAACTGTATAACAGTTTCACTGAAATTCATGTTATAATGTTAGAATTAAAGAACAATAAACATAATACATATTACCGTTGCACTTATCTGTACATAGTAATTGCAGTTATTTTTAAGCTGTTGTTGACATCCTATCTAAAACGTGATTTAGCCAAAAAAACAAAACAAAAAAAACAATATCATTACCACTTTAATATGTCTTGCAATATCCGTGCGTGCACAGGTTCTGCGCGATCCTCTTGTTCGATATTCTGGGGATCTGAAGTGATATGGCAATATTGATGAACTTGCTGCTTTGGCAAAGGGCGGGGCAGTACTGAAACACCGTCTAAGCTGTTCTCCAGTCACAACGCACTGGGACAGCTAACCAATCACAACACATTTCGTTTTTACGGAAGGCGGGCCTTCATCAAACCCGGAACTAATCGAGCCGTTTGTGCCAGGCTAGGGAGGAAGGTATTGTAATAATGTAAATTTTGTGAAAAATAATGCGATTTTCGAACCACCAAGCATGAGAGCATGTTCTAGTACACCCACAAAACAAAATCAAGACTTTGTAAAAGAGCACAATAGGACCCCTTTAATGAAATTCTTGGCAAGCATGTTAAAATGCTCTCTCTTATTTTTAAATCAAGAAATTTATTGAAGTAAACAGTTTTATCTTTTTTCCACTATATTGCAACTGCAAACAGCTTTTACAGCAAATTCAATGATTTAGTTTACAGTAAGTATACAATCATTTTGGTCAGATTAAATTTTTTTTAATCTAATTTTCTTTACATAATAATTTTATATTTATATTTAATTTACAATTTTAATTTAAGTCTAGTGATAACTACTAGTTCTTTTGAGCTGAAAAACACCAGATTCGGGCAGATCATAGCTTAGCATAAGTCAAAACAAGTCCTCTCATCTTTCATTTTGTTTTTCCTTTTTACACTGTAAGCCCATAAATGTTGATTGAACTTAAAAAATATATAGAAAACTTGTTGCCCTAAAAAAGTTGATTTTGTCTTGTTGAACAAACAAGACATTAGTATTACACTTTACTTTGGAACGTGTTAGTTCATTAAACTAACATAATCTATTCTAATAACTAAAATTTGTAACTCAAAATACCCGAATTCCGGAAATGTTGGGACGTTTTTTTAAATTTGAATAAAATGAAAACTAAAAGAATTTCAAATCACATGAGCCAATATTTTATTCACAATAGAACATAGATAACATAGCGAATGTTTAAACTAAGAAATTTTACAATTCTATGCAGAAAATGAGCTAATTTCAAATTTGATGCCTGCTACAGGTCTCAAAATAGTTGGGACGGTCGGCATGTTTACCATGGTGTAGCATCTCCTCTTCTTTTCAAAACAGTTTGAAGACGTCTGGGCATCGAGGTTATGAGTTTCTGGAGTTTTGGTGCTGGAATTTGGTTTGGTGTTGGAATTTGGTCCCATTCTTGCCTGATATAGGTTTCCAGCAGCTGAAGAGTTCGTGGTCATCTTTGACATATTTTTCATTTAATGGTGCGCCAAATGTTCTCTATAGGTGAGAGAGCTGAACTGCAGGCAGGCCAATTCAACACCCGCACTCTTCTACTACGAAGCCATGCTGTTGTAATAGCTGTAGTATGTGGTTTTGCATCATCCTGCTGAAATACACAAGGCCTTCCCTGAAATAGATGTTGTCTGGAGGGGAGCATATGTTGCTCTAAAACCTTTATATACCTTTCAGCATTCATAGTGCCTTCCAAAATATGCAAGCTGCCCATACACTATGCACTTATGCACCCCATACCATCAGAGATGCTGGCTTTTGAACTGAACGCTGACAACATGCTTGAAGGTCTCCCTCCTCTTGATTTCCAACAAGAATGTCAAATTTGGACTCGTCTGACTTTTCCACTTTGAAACAGTCCATTTTAAATGAGCCTTGGCCCACAGGACACGATGGCGCTTCTGGACCATGTTCACATATGGCTTCCTTTTTGCATGATAGAGCTTTAGTTGGCATCTGCAGATGGCACGGCGGATTGTGTTTACCGACAGTAGTTTCTGGAAGTATTCCTGGGCCCATTTAGTAATGTCAATGACAGAATCATGCTGATGAGTGATGCAGTGTTGTCTGAGGGCCCGAAGACCACGGGCATCCAACAAAGGTCTTCGGCCTTGTCCCTTTTGCACAGTTATTTCTCCAGTTTCTTTTGATGATGCTATACACTGTAGATGATGAGATTTGCAAAGCCTTTGCAATTTGACGTTGAGGAAAGTTGTTTTTAAAGTATTCCAAAATCTTTTTACGCACTCTTTCAAGATTGGAAAGCCTCTGCCCATCTTTACTTCTGAGAGATTCTGAAGACATCCCTTTTATAGCTAATCATGTTACAGACCTGATGTCAGTTAACTTAATTAGTTGCTAGATGTTCACCCAGCTGAATCTTTTCAAAATTTCTTGCTTTTTCAGCCCTTTGTTGCCCCCATGCCGACTTTTTTGAGACCTGTAGCAGGCATCAAATTTGAAATGAGCTCATTTAGTGGATAGAAGTGTACAATTTCTCCATTTAAACATTTGTAATGTTCTCTATGTTCTATTGTGAATAAAATATTGGCTCATGTGATTTTGAAATGTCTTTTAGTTTTCATTTTATTCAAATTGAAAAAATGTCTCAACATTTCTGGAATTCAGGTTGTATTAAATTGCACTAAAGTTAACTTGAGTGGAGCCATTCAGAGCCATTGAGCAGACCAAATTGCATTTAAAAAAAAAAATATATATATTATTCAGCTATCAAAATTTTTCTCACATAAATGCTGAAAAGATTTCTATTAATCACTTAAATGTGTATAGTTCCCATTTTATTCCAAATCTACATATTAATACATTATATGACATGCCATCATATTATCACTTTCATAACGCCAAAATAGTTGCTGTTATTGTTTCTTTAAAGATGATTATATACCTTCCTATGTATTATTTAAATATAATATTAATAATATTATTAGGTTATTATTATTAAACACACTACATAACATTATCTGTTATAAATATAATGAAAGTGTTCAGATTGGTCCAAGCTTGGATTGCAGAAAGTGTTCGGATTGGTCCAAACTTAAACTTTTTTTATGACCCTAAAACATAAAACATTTTGAAACTGCATACAGACCAATTCTGTGCTATCTTTAGAACTTTAGACTAAATCGTATTCATCCAAGTTATCTTTTAATAACAGCTTGAAACTCATTTCAGTAATCATTATTTGCCCTTATAACACTATAGTTTTCACGACTCAACACAGTTTAAGGACATTGTGCTTCTGTAGAGATGCAGATCATCCCTGCATTGATGGCATCAGCATTTTCCTGCCTCTTTTTGTACCACTAATTATCACCTCTAATTGAGCAGAGGGGAGAGATTCGTGCTCATGATCTCTCCAGGGGTTACCGCTCATCATTAAACACTCAATATTCCATTAACTTGGCCTGGCACCTCTGCTGCCTGTCTGGTGTCGGGCAGGGCAAGCCTGTGAGATGGCCTCAGGTGGGATCGTTAGACCTGTGCTGTGGCCGGGTTACCAATCTCGCCTCATTTAGGAAGCTTTCATTCGCTAGTAACAGTGCTACTGCTGATGTCAGTCAATGGACATAGCTCCATCAGAGGAGTGTGTCGTCTCATTGGAGTTGTGTCGCTAATGCAGTTTGCCCGAGGGCGGTATCAGCAGGTCAACTAATTAGGATGTGAGAGGATGTGTGGCGCACGGCACTGCATTTCAGCATCTACGGCAGATCCTCAAGACATTTATTATCAGGCAATGAGCTTCAGCATAATGTTGTCTAATACTTGCCATCAAGGTCCAAAATGAATGTTTGCAAAGTGCCAAATAAGAGCAAAAACTGGCTTTGCCAAGGTAAATAAATGTTACATGCCAGTTAGACAGTAACGTTATTAGGAACTAGCAACATTATGCATTGTTTGTCGAATTGAAAGAATAATATTTTGCCCCAGTCAGAGTTCAAAGATAATTGCATACTAATTGCATAATAAAGAAAACCATGACTGTCATGTCCATCAAGCCAACAAAAATGAAATGAGGAACAAAATCACAATAACTCATATTGTCGATACACCTTTTACCCAAAAGACTGGTTGAATTATTATATATATATAATAATAATTATATATATACACACACACACACACACACACACACACACAGAGAGAGAGAGAGAGAGAGAGAGAGAGAAAGAGAAAGAGATTACTTATGAATTGTAGTCTGTTACTGATCACAAATTACAGGACAAAAAAAATTGCAGTTGGTAACAATCTGGATGTAGTCTGACTGCTTTTTGATTACTTTTAGGTTACTTTTGACCTAACTCATTTATCACGTAGACCTGAATGTGATTATTGTGTACCATATTGATTGAAAAAAGAGAGAGAAATAAAATAGATTTAATTTGTTTTAATCAATATCATTTCCCAAAACTGGAGTTCTTTGGGAAAAAAATGTAGGGTGTTAAATGAAAAGCTAATAATTAATGAAATAATAAAAATGTCAAAAGCTTGGGAATCCATACATTACATGAACAAACATTAATAAATATGAAAACATGACATTACATGGCCAAAATTCTCCCAGGTTTGAAATATTTTTGCCCATAAATATATATATACAGTGGTGTGAAAAATTGTTTGCCCCCTTCCTGATTTTTTATTTTTTTGCATGTTTGTCACACTTTATATAAATACAAATATAACACAAGTAAACACAACATGCAGTTTTTAAATGAAGGTTTTTTTTTTATGAAGGGAAAACAAAATCCAAACCCACATGGCCCTGTGTGAAAAAGTGTTTGCCCCCCTAAATATAACTGTGGTTTATCACACCTGAGTTCAGTTTCTCTAGCCACACCCAGGCCTGATTACTGCCACACCTGTTCGCAATCAAGAAATCCCTTAAATAGGACCTGCCTGACAAAGTGAAGTAGACCAAAAGATCCTCAAAAGCTACACATCATGTTGAGATCCAAAGAAATTCAGGAACAAATGAGAAAGAAAGTAATTGAGATCTATCAGTCTGGAAAAGGTTATAAAGTCATTTCTAAATCTTTGGGACTCCAGCGAACTACAGTGAGAGCCATTATCCACAAATGGCGAAAACATGGGACAGTGGTGAACCTTCCCAGGAGTAGCCGGCCGACCAAAATTACCCCAAGAGCGCAGCGACAACTCATCCAAGAGGTCACAAAAGACCCCAGAACAACATCCAAAGAACTGCAGGCCTCACTTGCCTCAGTTAAGGTCAGTGTTCATGACTCCACCATAAGAAAGAGACTGGGCAAAAATGGCCTGCATGGCAGAGTCCCAAGACGAAAACCGCTGCTGAGCAAAAAGAACATAAAAGGCTCGTCTCAGTTTTGCCAGAAAACATCTTGATGATCCCCAAGACTTTTGGGAAAATACTCTGTGGACTGACGAGACAAAAGCTGAACTTTTTGGAAGGTGTGTGTCCCATTACATCTGGCGTAAAGGTAACTCAGCATATATATTACTTTTTATACACGTTACACATGACTGTACTTCATAGTCCAGTCTACTCTAATGCATTTTTACTCTGAAAAACCATTACCTCAGTATATATTTTCTTGCATTTGGAATTGCTTTAATTTTTGATAAAGGAAGAATTTAGTGTGCATTTGACTTAATGCCCTCAAGATGAATCATGCCTGTCATACTGTCCTACTCCCTAGATAAGGATTGAGCAATGTGGGTTCCCACACTCTTTTACTTGAGTATTGTGTGTGTGAATGTGTTTACCACACAATAATAGAAGCATCCTGGTGGATATCCTCTTGTCTCCTCCTGTTTTCTACTACCACTCTGTGTGTGTGAAACCAGATACGGACGTGTTGTTTATTATTACACAACCATCTCTCACCAATTTGTGGTCAGTTCGAGGGACTGGCCCATTTCTACTAATGTTTTTCCATACTGGATATCTGACACTGTTTAAGGTAGCCAGTAGAAGCATGTATACACTTGTACATAACGCAACGAAGGGGCTGAAATCTGATACTGTTTTACCAGCGACCTCTCTCACCATCATTTATCTTCTTTGTCACACAAACACCATTTTCTCACTGCTTCACTTCCCCATAATAATCTGTGGACAACCTATTCATACAGCGTAAATAGCAGGTGGTTACGGGAGCAAAAGTCATTGGCCAAATCTAGAATTACGAGCTATCTCGTTTTTTTCCCCCTACCTAACCAGCGATCCACAGAGAAAAACATACTGTGGTCATAGGTGTGCCTTGTTTTCCAGGAAAGTGATCAAAGACTTCCTTTTCTCACAGATCAAAACGGCACTGCGAGATATTTATTGCTTTGTTTGGCACTCACGCCGACACGTCCTCAGAGAAGAGGAAAACGTACGTGCCTGTGCATGACACTGTAAACTGACACGTAACAGGGAAAGTGACAGATGCGGCTGCAACTGGGATTATGACCAGAAAAAAACTCTAGAGGGATGGATTCATGATGGATAGACAGCCCAATTCACACAGCAGATAGAGGAATGGTGTCAAGGTTCAGTGGTGAAATTTGGACATCGTATTTTCTTCAGGCTTCAGAGCTGCTTTTATTATCTACAAATATCCAAGTAAAGGCATTATTTGTCACAGATTTCTTACTTTGTGCTTCATACTGCTGTTTTCAAAGCCTAAAAAGTTTAAAAGCCACTTGGTGCATATTACTCTGATGTGTTATGTTTATAAAAAATACTCACACAAGGCGAAGACTCCAGTCATATCAATGGCCAAGAAAAATCTATTTTATTCTATAGCAGTAAACATTTGAACTGGATCAAAGAAGTTCATCAAAGTTGTCCTAAGACAAGAACACATTTTGGTTTTAGGTTTAGGACAACTTTGATTAAAAATTTTGATATACTTCAAATGCTGACTACTGTAAATTATTAAACAAAGGGGCTGCAGTTTTGAGATCACATGACCAGCAGGTGGCTGTGTTTTTCAATTTGACCAAAGCTAGTAAAATATACCCTGCAAAAAATGTTCTGAATTTTTACAGGAAAAGAAAGCAAAAATGCTACAGTTAAAACCTGTTAAAGGGGTTATGGGATGCGACATGCACTTTTACAAGTTGTTTGAACTGAAATGTGTTTTGGCAGTGTGTGAACACAACCACCCTATAATGATAATCACCCAGTGTTTTTTTTTTTTTTTTTTTTTTAATCTCGTTAAATCATTTACCCTTTCTCAAATCAAACCATTCTCAGATGCCTGTCTGTGTGACATCACACAGACCCAGGCCCCTCCCGTGATTGTTGATTGACACTTGCATTTGCCTTAACCCGCCCTGAGTGATCTGTCAACAGTCTGCCATTGTTTGACGCCGGAGCAGAAGTAGACAAGAATGGCTCCTAAGCGATTTAGGTGTTCTGTTGTTGGATGTAATAATGAACATAGCAGTCTTCATTTACTCCCGACATCTGAGCCGCTGAAGACGCAGAGGATTACCTTTGTTTTTGAAGGGTTCCTCCCCCCCCCACATTTGCTAATGTGCTAGTCAGCAAGTTCTGCGGCTAAAGTAAACAGTCTAATGAGAATGGCTTGTCACCCCACAGAAGAGAGGGGCGGGGTGAGCAGAGCTCATTAGCATTTAAAGGAACATGAACTAAAATGGCTGATTTTGACAGGGTAAAAAGGGTGTTGTTTTACACTACCATTTAGAAATTTTAACCAAAGTATGTTATAGAATTTTCATTAAGACCCTAAAGAATCATATCAACTTGTGGAAAATGGGCATCCGATGACCCTTTTAATAGTGTAAGTTAATAGATTATTATGATGGTTATTAGTACGTTAGTACATTTTATGGTTAAAAAACAAACAAACGGATTTTGGTAATTCAAGTAGACTGGTATATTAACATTATAAAACTTAAAACTATATATTTCATTAAGTTGTAAAACATACAAGCACCAATAAGCCATTCTGTAATACCTGAAACTTGAAAATATAACAGGATATGTTTTACAGTGTTCAAACATCCCAAAAAACTACACTAGCATGAACAAAAAAAAAAATAAAAAAATAAAAATAGCATGATTTTAGCTAAAGAAACGTCTCGGTTACGTATGTAACCCTCGTTCCTTGAAGGAGGGAACGGAGACGTCACGTCGGTAATGACCGACTATGGGATCCCATAGTCGGTCATTACCGATGTGACTGAGAGGGAACTAAGATTATAAATAGATTTCAAGAACATTTAGAATATAAACTTTTTCCTGAATAAACCAGTTTAGTGGTTATCAGCACATTTTACAGGTTAACTGACAAAACAGTGTTTTTACAGGATACTGTAATTCACTCAGCTGAATGGCTCATTTTGTGTCGTTATGACTCTGATGACATCATTACATGTTTTTTTCTCTTCTATATTGCAGCTGGTCTATTGTTGCAACTTACTACAATAAATTAATTAATAATGAACTGGCATTCCCTATTCATTCAGCTCATTGTTTTAAGGGCCAATTTGAAAGGCAGAGTTTTGGCAGCTGGAATAAGCACACACAAACATGTTTGGTTTCGCCAACGTGCTCAAAATCGAGGTCAGCGCTTGGTGAAGGGATGTGCCCTGAATAGATTTTCAGTCATTTTTCAATAGGATCAGTGACTAAGCTAATTGTAGATTGTTCTCATGACATTATATTGGAGCTGTTATAACAAAGCCTAGCGGCTAAGCGAAGCAATACATCTGTTACTCTACTGCAGGCCCTCTCTCTTGCTCACACACACACACACACACACACACACACACACACACACTCAATTCTCTCTCTCTCTCTTTCTGTTTCTCTGCTTCTGCCTCCCTGGCACCACAAAAGGGACATTTATCACCATGGTGACAAGCAGAGAGAACAATGCTCACTTTTGGGAAGCGGAAGGTCTTCTGTGGCTGATATTATGCTTAGAATATGTTGGATTTCCTCCTAGAGGGTGAAATGGCTCTTAGATGAGAGATGGGTTGGCCCAATGAAATCAAAGGTTTTGATAAGCGACCCCATAAATTATACAAATGCCAAACTTGCCCCGCACCAGTTATTTTACAGTGTTTCCCTTGAGACCTTCCATATATCTCACTATCAGAGCTGTCAGCAGGTGTAGACCTGTCAGACTGGTCTCGGGAAGGAAAATTTTGAATGAACGAAGAGCAAAAATCTACCTAAGTGAGAACACAATGCTAAAGGCACCAGAAAAGGATTAGCAGGTAGTCTAAGAGCAAAACCCTCTGCATGTGTGTGTTGTTTTTATCTGAATGACAGCGGGGCCACTTCCCATGGCATGTCCTGAGGGTCATGAGTTTACCCTGCCAAACCCCTCCTTCCCCAGGGTTTGTGGGCTTTATGATCCCTGTGTGTCTCTCTTGAATACACCCTGTCCTGTGCAGCCTCCCCCAGCTCTCTCTCTCTACCCCGCCAGCCACTCTCACCCAGCTCTCTGTGTTTATTCAGCCTCATCCTCCGTTCTGCCAGCCTAATAAAGCCCCGCTTGTGCGTCCCTCGCTCCTACTGGCCAGACACTCCCGTGATTGACAACACTGAAGAGAATGAGTGAAACAAACATATGCCGTACATTCACATCTGATCACATGCAGCTTCCTCTCTATAAAGCTGTGATTGTGTCATTAATATTATTATTTAATATTGTCTATGTAGGAAATTAATATCTCTGACTATCTGTGTCAAATGAGATAGTGGGGTCAAACATGATCACACTGAAAAGGTGGGGATTCAGAATCGGATTTATTGAGGTTCTGCACTATTTTTAGATCACTAGTTGAATAAGCAAATTTATCAGAATCAGAATCAGAATCAGAATGAGCTTTATTGGCCAGGTATGCTTACACATACGAGGAATTTGTTTTTGTGACAGAAGCTCTACAGTGCAACAGAAAGACAGCAACAGGACAGGGCACAGATAATAAAAGAATAATTTACATGATCAGATCATGTGACTCTGTACAAATGGTCAAAGATTTTATTTGTATCAAAAAGGGGACAAACCAAGGCCTTCAGAAATTAATAAAAAAAAAAAAAAAATTAAATTAAACTTTTCACAAAAATGTTCTGCTGATATAATTTTACATTTAGTCATTTAGCAGATGCTTTTATCCAAAGTGACCTGAAGTGACAAATGAGAACAATAGAAGCAAAGAAAACCAATAAAAGACCAATAATATGTCTCGGTTACGTATATGTAACAAGTATTTTTTTATTTTTTTAATAAATAAAAAGAAAATAAGAATGTAGAATAGAAAAAGAATAGAGAATGCTAGTGTTAGAGGGTCATTTTTATGAATAAAAAGAAAACGAGTAGATGGAATAGAAAAAGAATAGAGAACGCAAGTGTAAGAGGGTTCTTTTTTAATAAAAAGAAAACAAGTAGTAGAATAGAAATAAAGAGTGCAAGTGTTAGAGGGTCATGTTTTTTAAAATAAATTAATAAAAAAGAAAACAAGAAGATAGAAATAGAATAGAGAGTGCAGGTGTTAGAGGGACAAGTTTTTTAAAATAAATAAATAAAAAGAAAACAAGTAGATTAAAAATAGAAATAGAATAGAGAGTGCTAGTGTTTAGTGTCTATCAAGTGTAGATGGAAGAGATGTGTTTCTAGCCGTTTCTTGAAGATGGCTAAGGACTGCTCGGATTGAGTTGGACAGGTCATTCCACCAGGAATGCATAAAAAAAGTTAAAAATTACATAAAGATAATAGAAATCTTATACATAATAATACATAATACATTTAAATGAAAATTAAATTAAATTATTGTTAAATAATTTAAGTATTTAAATGAATAAAATGCTAACTGAAGCATTTTAACTTGTACTCCTGTACTTTATACATGTAAAACTTTTGGGTACTGTAAAAAGTGGTGGCATGAAATTAATTTTGTTGTAACCTATGTAGTCAGGTTTATTCAATTAAATTAAATAACATTTTGACTTGAATAAAACCATTGAATTTAGATTTGTACCTGACAAAACTGTTTTAAAGGCCCTGTTTGACAGTTCCTCAGATTGTCATTGAATTAGTTTTTCTCCCTTTCCCTCATGAGACATCTTGATGTCTGATGATTTCCATACTTCATCTCCAAAATCAACAAAGAGCAGTCCCACAGCAGGCTGAGTGAGAACAAGAGCTCTGATTAGCTCCGTCTCCTCCGCTGACAGGCCGTTCTCACCGGAGGAGCTAATCCACTCCATGGCTGCTTTGGAGGAGATTCCATCTCTATTCCTCCTCAAATGGCCATCATTATCTCAGCCCAATCTGTGTCTTGGTTGTGAATGACAAGCTTTTTTACTGATGGGACTCATTCTGGGTAGACCTGACTACATGGAAACATGACCTCCTCGCTCTTCCACGTACCCCCATGGGACCACCATTTTAGTTGCTGAAATATTCATGCTGTCGAGGAACACGCTGTACTAGCTAAGGTCTTTAAAGACATTAGACAAGAGAAAGTGAGCAGAGAGAGACAGACGGAGAGATACCCACATGTGGAAAGGCTGCATGCAGTGCTATTTCACAAAGACCTACAGTATATGTATAGAAGAGCAAACACAGCTGTAAGCTGTAAGTTAAGTCGGCGGAGAATTCAGGAGATCTTTGGAAATAAGAGGAAGATGAATACAGAAGGAGAGGAGAAAGGGAGAGGAGGCAGGCATGCTGGCCTGGGGCCCTCTGATAGCAGCGCTCTAATTAATAGGTTATGAAAGCAGATGGAGGATGCGGGATGTCAGGGTCATTAAACTGCCTCTCTGTTTAACCCCCCTCCGTTCCCCCAAACACATACACACAACACCCGTCTCCACCTCCATCTCCTTACTTGCTGAAAAACAGGCCTGGCTCTCTTTCCATAAAAAGGAAAATAGCAAAAAAAAAAAAAAAAAAAAAAAAAAAACCTTGATGAAAATACAGACCATGCACGAGGAGGATGAATGTTCTAGTCCCTGGTGGCGCGGTTACAGAAGATGGTTAACCTGAATTACTGGAAAGAACGTCCAGATAGCTGTAAAGCCTGATCATTAAAGACCATGAGATTCACTCATCGACCATCTCAACAGTGCTACAGTGTGTGACTAATGAGGATGAGCGATATGGGTTCTGTTTTACCTGGATCCCAAATTACTTTCAGGCTAAAACCTCAACCATTCTTCTGTCTTCACCGAAGAAAATCTATGCGGTCTTGTTACTGTTGACTAAAACTAAGACTATTAAAATTTAATGATAAAAAAGTGGTGACATGAAATTAATTTTGTTGTAACCTATGTAGTCAGGCTTATTACATTATATTAAATTAAATAATATTTTGGTTTAAATAAAACCAGTGAATTTAGATTTTTAGGTTTTTAGGTTTTAGTTACACTCAATGACTGTGAGCGTTTTAAGTTTCAAAAATGACTCACACAGTATAAAAGGAATCCATATACAACTGTGCTACATGTATATTCCAAATCTTCTGAATCCACCAAGAAATACATTTCATAATTTCATTTACTGAAAATCTTTTTCTTACAGCGAGCTGTGACAGGATCATTGAATTAGTAAACTACTAGACAATCAGATCAGTCTGATTCATGAAGGAATCATTCAGCTCAGCTCAGATAAGCATATCAATTTTAAAAATCTGACTAAAAAGAATGATTTGTTAAGGACATGGCTACTTCTCTCACAATTGAATTTTTCAGTCCCCATTTTTTGAAGTCGCATGGAAAATAGCAACTAGCAGAGTCTTCGTAACTGCTGCTTTTGTGTTGCACGAAAGAAAAATAAAGACATACAGATTTGGAACAACATAAGAGTGAGTAAATTTTTCATTTCTTGGTGACTATCCTTTTAACAGACTATCCTTTTAGTCTGTTCTGCACTATATCTCAGCTCTGGCCCAAATCCAGATATTAAAGATGGAACTTTACTCTATTTCCCATGAGCCATATGAGTGCACCATCCCCAAACAGCAGGAGTCATGATGTTGAATGGGCATCCAATCTGCTGACTTGTGTTTTTACTGTCACTCACGTCCCGCTTGAATTGGGAAGACAAGCAGAGAGGCCCAAAGGCTTGGGCAAAGAGCCACAATATCATGCAAAAATGGACACAGAAGACAAAAATACTTCCTCTCTCTGATCTTCTCTTCCTTTTCCATTTTTACTCTCTGGCTTCCTTTCATTCCCCATTTCCCATCATGTTTCATCTGAGGTCTATTGTTCTCCTCACCATCTTGAAATATTTTAAAGATTCCCCCGCAGGTCACTGGTGCAGTTTTCAGGGCAAACTTGCTTCATTTTGAAAACTCATTTCAAACACCAGCTGGAGGAAAAGCACACAACAAGCGCTGCCCTCTGTTGTCCACCGTAAGAGCTGCACTCCATCGACAGGGCATGCCAAACAGAGTGCGAGTCTTATCTGTGTTTGCACTACAGGCCTCAGATGGCATTCATGCGTGAACCGTGATCCACCATCAAAAGGGGCACAGCTTTTCCTGATGATTCCCGTAAATTACAAGCAACATCTTCTTACAGCTTCCAAATCAGCATGATTCCGCACCATCTTTTCAATGCAGTAGATGTTGGGAAGCATGTCCACAGCGGTGGTTTGGGGTGTGAAGCACTCTTTAGGTGGAGTGGGAGGCAGGCTGGACGGAGGGCTGACGGTGCGCAGTACCAACACTATCAACTAGCCACTCGAGTGGTTTCATTCCCTAACGCTTCAGCTCAATCAGCATAATCAAGCCATCGCACGCTTCAAACGCAAGTGCACACTCTCTGAAGTGAGATGATAGTGCTAGGAATAAATTCATAGCCTTTGGTTCACACACACAGAGGTGGCTAATGGCTGTGAATATGACTTACACACAGAGAATGGGGGGATTTACTCCACATGGTAAATTAGCCCTTCTCCGCAATTAATAATTCATGTTGCCCGATTAATTATGAAACGATCTGAAACCCAAAGCCAGTCCGGTAGGTTTGGAGGTTGCCTAGGAACGGGTGACCCATATTAAATGCCACCATTGTTTGGTCGTAATTGGAGAGCCAGGCTTCCCATTGGGCACCGGCCCCCAAGGGTATTGTGGTGGAGAGTAAATAAACAGAAGCTATATAATAACATTTGTTTTGAGGTTGATCACACAGGGTAAACAAGTATGCGTGGTGAATAATTCATCAGTGACGAGCAAGAAATGTAGAATCCTCAGAAAGGCCCGCCAAAATGAGCGTTCGGAAGCTAGTGGGGTCGTGATAGTGCAGTTTCTGGTAACTTATATTTTAAGCTACTTCTGTCCAACTGTTACACCAAAATGTATTAAAATGCATTGAGATGTAATAGACCAGGGGAAGGATGGAAGGGATCCCCTTCCTAAAATATAAAGGCAGCTATATCATTTCATGCATAGAGACAGGAAAGAAAAAGAAAGTATCATATTAGAAAGATAAGTTGTTTCCAAAATTAAATGGCTTTTATGCTAAAGCCAAAGAAGATTATTAAGAAAAACTTATCAGGAGAATACTCTACACAGCAAAATATGATCAAATTCTGTAAATGTAAAAATATTATGTTAAAAAAATTTCAATTAATTAATAGTATTACATAAACTATTCTTTTAAAATAAATTAATACTCAGCAAGGATGCATAAAAGTGACAGTAAAGCCATTTATAATGTTATAAAAGATTTCTATTTCACATCAACGCTGTTCTTTCGAACATTACATTCATCAAAGAAATATAAAAAAGCATCAAATTTTTCACAAAAATATTACAGAGTACATTTTTTTAACACTGATAATAATAATAATAATAAATATTCCTTGAGCATAAAATGAGCATATTAGAAAGATTTCTGAAGGATCGTAACACTGAAGACTGGAGTAATGACTCCTGAAAATTCAGCTTTAATAAATTACATTTTAAAATATATATTAAACTAGAAAAACTTTTTTTTTTTTTTAATTGTAATAATATTTAATGCAATAATAATATGTAATAATATTCAACGCATTACTGTTTTTACTGTGTTTTTAATAAAATAAATGTGGCCCCAAACTTTTGAATGGTAGTGTATATAATATGTATACAGACAAGAGTGCACGCATGATGATTTTTTGAACAACAACAACATCAGTCACTACGTGTTTTTGCACTCCTCACATATCACCTATGTACCAGTGCTTCTCAACACAACATCCGACAAGGGGGCAACATGGGACAAACGCTGCTCATAAATTTAGAATCTGTTTTGTTTCCATCCGATAAAAAACAAGCTCAAAGAGGGCATCTCTGGGAGCACATCCTGCCCCTGGTGTGAGGAGGAGGAGCAAGAGGCTCTTCCCAGCATCTTCTCAGCACTGGCCAGAGCGTGGTGAGTGAGGCCGAGAGAGGGAGATGAAGGAAGATATGAGCTCCGTGTGACCAGACGGCGGGTTCCTTCCTTGCCAGCCTGAGAAACAGGAAGCCCATCTCGTTGTTCTTCCATTATTGTGACTAACAGGAAATGCAGAGGTCTTCAAGGAGAGGATGGGATGGGGAGAAAGAGGTGGTGGGGAAATTAAGGCTGCAAGGTAGTGTGCAGTAACTCAGCATCGTCAGCAAGGACTATATTCCATAAACAAGGCCGTGAAAGTGGTCGCTGACAGTTTAAGGTGTTGTAGACTTCACACCTTCCATTTAGAAGTTTTATTCACCAAAGGATTATTTAACTTTATTTATTTAACGTTATTTAACTTTACACACTGGACACACATTTTCTCTAAAAGACTATCAAAAATGAACATTGCAATGCAATGTTGTCTCTATTTTGACCTCAACTGCACATACAGTTAAAACATTAAAAACACTAAAGGTCATGTTTCAGATTATAGTATGGAGTTGCTCTCAAGTTGTGCAGTTATTTTTGGAGAATTATGAAAATATAATGGCAGCATAAAGACATGAAAGAAAAATATTATAAAGAAACAAACATGTTGTTTCCAAGATCAAATAATTGACTTTTATATTTGTTGTTTTAATTAGCCAAATCAAGTTTATATATGATATGATATGATATGATATGATTTATATATGATATGATTTATTCCATAGATGTGCTACAAATATTATGTTAAACATATTTAATTAAATTCATAGTACCATGAAACCATAAAAGTTTGGGTTCAGTAAGATTTTTCTTTTGAAAGAAATAAAAACTTTTATTCAATAAGGATGCATAAAAAACTAAAAGCAACAAAATCCCAAAGTAAAAATTAAAAGTTGCATACAAGCTATATTCCCTTTACTTATATTAATTTGTACAAGACTTGGCCTCATTTCATCATTTTATGTGCATTCATGCTCCACTCTCTTCCATTATACTGTATGTGTCCAGTTTTATAGGGTAGTTAAAAAGCTGTTAAAAAGTTGAATTATAGAGTCATTTAAGATATACAGTGGAAAGCAAATATCATGCAGGAATAGAATTCGTGTAAAACATTAAACTTGCATTAGTTAACTTACACATACTCTATAGTACAATGCAGACTGTTATTAAAAACAGATGCTTCTCTTAAAATATTTTGCTGCCTTTCGAAATGAGGGAGATTAAGGTCTTTAAAATGAGTGAGCATTTTTAGTGCTCTACTGCCATCCCATGGCTACCAGTATAAGTGTCTACATTACAATCCACAGTGGACAAAGATTTTAATCTATAAAAATAATCCCTAATTCTTTTTTCTGTAACGGTTTTATCTTCAATGGCACTCTGTGATCATTGAATGGATTCTTGATCTTAGGCCTATCAGTATGAGGAGGCCCTCCAGGTTCTTAAGCAACTAGCAGGTGTGAAGTCAGCAGTTGAATTCATATGGGTTCCTTTTTTGCTCCCTGTCTAGTTTTCCCCCCTAGGAGGGGAAATTCAGTGAGTGTGTTCTTTTGTTCAAACGCTCCAATGCCACATGTTACACTTCCTCAACCCAGATGAACTCTTGACTCATGGAATATTATTGAAAACAGCAGTAGATGCATTAAATCGACCGGGAGCTGGAGGTTGATGATATACTGCTCCAATTCAGCAAATGGGGGAACATTAGTATCTCAAATTGAGGGATGGAAGTTGCAGGTTGGCCTGTTTAGATTCAAGGTGCCGCACCGTAATGTCACATGGAGTTATTATGGGTCATGGGAACCAGGCAAAGGGAGAGCGTGGTGTTTATGTGACAGAGCTTCCTATTTGAACGTGCCCTGCTCTCTGGAACCTTAATGGCTTCCCTTTTCCCAGGCTGAGCTGATAAGGCTGTGGGTTAGGGCTCACAATGCACTTCATAAGAAGAAATATGCCAGTCTTTACACATACAAATCACACACATTAAGTAGATTTAAGATCGCAGGGTTAAAGGTTATGTTTAAAGTATGTTGACATGGCTCAGAGGAATTCCACATCAGTTAAAGAGATTATTCACAAAAATGAAAATTCTGACATTCAAACATGTTCCAAATATGAAGTTTGCGTCACATTGAATTTTAGTGGAACACAATAATTAAAACAAAACAAAACAAAACATAAAAAAAAAACAGTCTTTACAAAGCTCTTTGCGTCCGTACAGTATCACTTCTCAGTGACCATATTTTTACAAACACACACACACACACACACACACACACACAAACAAAACCACAAAATATTACATTTGTGGCTTTTCTCAGGTTAACAGCTCACTGGAAGGAAAGATCATCTGTGAATAATGGCTTCAGAAGACTTGAAATACACAGTAACATACTGCACACGCCATATGAACTATTGCTTTTTACAATATTGTCCTTTTCATAGCTTGACATACAGTGCATGGTCACTATGAACTGTCATAGATTGGAAAACAGCTTTGTGAAGATTCTTCAAAGTTGTTCTTTAGCATTCCACTCACATGGATGGTAGGGATGACATGACAGTTAATGACAATTTTAACATTTGGGTGAAACATGCCTTTAAGGCATCATAAAAAATATATATATATAATATTATGCACATATATATAATATTATGCACATAATTATTTACTTAGTAAATTAATAATTTATAGGCATTCCACATTTTGAGATTCATGCATATGCAGAATGTGTGTTAATATATGGCACACATTTACATTTATGTTGCTAGCTGACACATTCTTGCTGAAGTTTGCACAACTGATGAGGAGAATATGAAGCAGACTGAATTAGACAGCTGAAGGCAGTCTAAACTTTTTTCTAAAGTTTTTTGTAGAGATATTGCTTAAAAGATTTATCATGACCATTTAAAAGTATTAAAATGAGATAATTAAATGTTTTCGTCCACCAGGTGCTGCTCAGTCTTCATCTGCTTGTGTTGTGTGCATTTCAATTTACATAATGTGACCCACCAGGGGAGAGAAAAAAAACCTGTTTCCATTCACATAAAATGTCATTTCAGAAATATATAAAATAAATCTGAATAGCAAGCACGATGCAAATCACATTATGTAAACTGCTTGACTGATGTTCACGCTAATGTTGGCTATTTAAAGATTCATCTCAGTGCCTTATTGTACGTATTCTGCACCAATGCGATAATCTATTATAGAGATTTAAGTACATACAATCCAGGAAAGAAATCTCACTATATGCTTTTAGTCTAATTGAATCCTCTCCCAGGAATTCAGTCCATTTAAGTGAGCAATCCTAAATTCAATAGCCGAGGAAAGAAAGAAGGCTTCTGGGTGATTTCCCCAGTGGATGGGCAACTGAAGGTCAAGCCCTTTGCTTCTTTTTTATTAAAAGTACTTTGTCTCTCTGCTGTGTGTTTGTAAGTATCACAAACAAACCAACAACAAAATCTGTTTTCCAAGATAATGATCACAATTTCAAACGTTCTGTCATATATTTTCCAGAACTGCAAGGTGATTGTGAAGCCACTGTAGTGTAAAATCGCTTTGGTAAATCACTCGCTGTGAGATTCTGCCACAGCTTCCTCAAAAAGTAAGCGATATTCTGCTACTCTCAGAGGACAACAAAATCTCCATCACATCTGAGTTCAGATGGACTTTATATCAGTTCAGTAGAGAAAACTGTAAAAGATGTCGTTTTACTAGCTTTCTAAACTTTCTACCTGAACAGGCCACACAATACAGCCATATACCGGTGCTCCAAAAATGCATGCCAGATTGCTCTTATTGTGATTTTATTTCCCTGCACTGCCTGCCGACAGTTTACCTGCAGGGTTTCGTCCAAAGCCAAATAATTAGCATAAATGACATGCTGCAACGCAGGCATCTGTTAATGAAATGGTGATGTGTACAACTATCCACACCAATTAGATGCTAATTGAGAAAGTAATAGATGGACAGGGACAGACTGATGCCTGCAGAGTGATGTAAACTCAATTTTTTCAGCAATATTTATATCTCTCGCCCTGCCGTCCTCCACTGGATCTGATTCAGTCCTCATCAGCTGGGACAATGCTACTGATTCTGAACCTGATTGTCTAATCACAAAACCTGTAATTGTAATCACAGGACTTTGTATATAGGAAAATGATATATGTAAGTAAATAAGTATATGGAATTCATAATTTATGTAATTTTTCAACCATCCATAATTGAACCCATTTAACTGAAGAAACAGTAAGCTCACGTCATTGTCTGTTTCTTTGGTAAGTAATGATGGTAATGCTATCCATCCACCTTGAATTTCCGTGTAGTTGTGGTCATTACCGACAATACAATGTTAACAAACTTAAAAAGGTTAGCCAGTGCAGGGTTTGCTAATTGATGCAGAAGTTTTTAATGAGGAGCAGTGAGAAATGGACAGTAAATGTCAGGTATAAGCGCTCCACCCCTTGCAAGGGGAAATGTCAAGGATCTGTCGCAGGAAGGGATCGCGGGTAAACCAGTGCTGTCAAGGTAGTCCGCTTGTGGGTTAATTTATTACTGGATAATTGCCATAGCCTTCTAGTTAACCCTGTTTTTTTCACTGTGAATATTATTACAAAGGTCAACCTTACTGGTGAAATAACTAGCATAACACACGCCTAGTGAAGAACAGTGGACTGACTATGTAAGCAAAAGATTTTTCACTTTAGAAAGACTCAAATAGTGGCCTGTAAGTCTACATAAAACACATTGTTCCATATTTATGTAATAAATCTTTCAAACACATATCATCATTCTGAATTCTCCTCTTCATAATCCTATTAGGGCAATAATAAAATAAAAGCCAAAAGCCTATGAATAAAATTTTTAAAAAATGTAAACATGCAAATATACATGCTGTAAATTACTGAAATTGCTGTTGCTTTGAACTTTCTATATTCATCAAGAAAAATGTATTATGGCTTCCACAAAAAATTTTAAGCGGCACAACTGTTTTAACTATTATAATAAAAAAAGAAAGGTTTCTTTAGCACCAAAGTAGTATATTAGAATCATTTCTGAAGGATCATGTGACACTGAAGACCAGAGTAATAGCTGCTGAAAGTTCAGCTTTGTCATCACAGCAATAAATTAAATGTTCAAATATTTTACAATAGAAAAGAGTTATTTTAAATTGCAATAATAATTCAATAATAACTTTAGAATAGGGACAAAGTCTCACTACTAACTAGTTGCTTATTAGCATGACTATTAAAAACATCCCCAATCCTACCCGATACCTAATCTTAACAACTACATTACTAACTATTATAAGCAGCAAATTAGGAGTTTATTTGTTGATTTCATGGTTTGTTCTTAGCGATGACTGGATCTTAAAGCTGTTTTCTACCATTTGCTGTTTTCTTTAAATATCCAATTAAACATACAATAAGAGACCTCTTTAAAAAAAATCAAACTACAATACATTTTCACAGTTCATTTTTTTGTGAATGAGCATATTTTAGCTAAACGCATCTGTCATAGGACAAATCATAGATTTGTCTGGGATCAAAGTCCGAGATTTCAGTCATAACTCAATTACTTTGTTTTGCCTTTGCACATACCACAGTAGATTTGAGAAAGCTGATTAACTAATATTTGCCGTAAGATACATTATACAATTTTTTCCCCCCAAACATTTCACTCATTTAGTGTGTTCTTTTCTATTTCTCCCTGGACCCGTTTTATCAACAAATGGTCAGTGGTTTTGTATCAGCAGTGCCGTAAACGTCCAAATGAGGGCAGTGAGATTCAGTAATTGTTCTTTGTGCTTGTGGCTGCTTTGTCCTCTTGTCAAGAAAGTTTTTGATTCCTCAGCTTCAATTAGAAACCGACAGCCGACTGAATATACAAAGAAGTTTAATGGTTATTCCATGCCTAATTATAAAGGTATGCTGGTTCATAAAGAGAATCAATTAACTGAATTACATAGTTTGAAGAAATTAGACTAAAGAATGCAGGCAAACACGTGTTCGTGTTTTTTTCTCACATCAATCATAAGAGAGACTTTAAGTTTCTTGTTACGCTGCAAGGGAAGAGGTTCCAATGGCTGCTGCGACCAAATCTGAAATATATTTTCCTCTCTACCAGACTCACAGAGATCCTGAGCTCATAAATCAAAATGGCTTGTCTGTACTGTACTTGAAGGACAAAGAGAATGCGAAAGTGCCCTTTTCATTTTCCTCTCTCTTTTGGACATTTATGTAAGTAACATAAATGTATTTATTCGTGCCTCCTGTTTTACTGGCAAGCACAACAAACAGCAAATGACTCATTTTCACATGGAGCCACAGCTCTGTTCATCGCTTGTTCTCTCTTGCAGTGAACCAGGAACATCAGGGCCATTTTGAAGATGGATTGGCATTGTTTTTGAAGAGCTCTCGCAGACATGGAAGTGGATTTACAACAGAGAAGTGGCAGTATGATCTAGGGGGCTTTGATGCCATGTGGAATGTCATATGGTGATTAATAAATTTAAGTGACAGAAATGTCTTCCTTCCCAGAGAGGCAGGGGGTGTCTGCGGGATAAAGTCAGCCAATGAGGCCTGCGAGGTGGAGAACTCTCAGCTCAAAACAGGCCCAAAAATAGAAGCATGTCCAACAGAGTTGGTAGCTGGATTTGAGTGCATTTATACCACACTGCAGAATACATTTTTCATGTGCAGGATGCTAGAAAACCACTGCTCAAGTCCCTCAACACCATCATGATTAACAATATTAGAATCCTGCCACTGTTTTCACTTTCCTTTGAGGAAAAGAGATGTTTTTTTCCCCCTTATAGAGTTCTCTACAGGGTGCTAGCAGTCTTGTGACTAAAAATCTGGGCTGTAAAACAAAAAAAGGAACAAAAAAAAGGGAAAAGTTTAACCCTAGGGTGAGGGAGAAGAGTCGACGCCAAAATACTGCAGGGTTACTTGAACAAATTAGTCTTAAATTATCATGTGGAAACTGTATTTTCATGTATTATAGTTGCTTTGGATATTTTTTTTCTTATGAAAACTAATTAAAAATTTAATGAGGCATCCTGAGAAAAGCTTTCTGCCAAACAATTATAAAATCAACTGACTGTCGATAAACACTCTGTATTTTTTATTTAACGTAATTATAACCTTTTAAAAATAATTATTGAATTATATACAAATACAAACTGACATGATGAAAACAAGAAAGTTCAAAAGATCATAAAAAATATATAACTGATTATAAGAACATTATATGAGTTAAAAGAGCTGTAGGACAAAAAATCAGGATTTTGGAGAAGTCTTTTTTGTCTAGGTATTTTAAGCAACATGTAGGCTCTCCGTGGGTTGGAGGAAAACTCATTTGGCTAATCAGCTTAATATGCTTAGTGGTTCAGAGCATATGTGCTTTGACAAACACACATATACACACACACACTAAATCTTCTCAATTCTCACTCTATTTATTTAAATAAGTGTGCACATGTGCCAAATATACAGTAAAGGGAGAAAGAGAGAGCAAAGTGAGAGAGAGAGAAATCAGGCAATTGAGTCTGAAGTTTTGTCAAAACCAAATACCTCTTTAAGTGTCATCTACCTTGTACAGGTAATTGATGTCAGGAAATAACATTCTGAGAAATGCTCTGCACAAGGCCATGTATATTTAAAAAGCTTAAGTTGAGCCCTGACAACTGTTTGTTTTTAACAAAGCCACTGCACATTATTTGTAAGACTCTTAACGCATCCTCTTTTGAGTGCTTAACTGTTGGAGCGAGCAACAAATGGCAAATAATTTTCAAGGACAACACATTAATTTTTCTTAAATTAAGAGTACTAAATTTTCCTTTTACATTGATATCCATTACTTAAAACTCAGAACTTAATGCATAACAGATTTTGAAAAACAGAATAAATGTCATCTTAACGTTCAGAATCTGAGTGAAATCAAAGACAAAATGCCATCTGAGATCTTGAATCAATGCTCAGAGCTTAGGCTTCAAGTGTTGTTTTCTGTTATATCTTCAAAAAGTACATTACTAATGTCACACACTGAAGATATTATATATATATATATATATATATATATATATATATATATATATATATATATATACATAGAAACTAACAGCAAACAAACAAACAAACAAACAAACAAAAAAAGTGAAAGCTGATACATTAGCAAATTTTTACTTACGTTACAATGCAGGGTGGAAAAAAAATGTGAACCCTTAATTGTTTGACAGTCCATTTGCATCAATAACCTTCACCAAGCATTTGCTGCAATGTACCCGCACAAGAGTTGGGAGGATTTTGCATCATTCATTTTTATAAAACTTCAGTTGGAGTTCAGACTCAAGTATTCTGGGATATCAGCTGTCATGCCAAAGTTGAGGTCAGGACTTTAACTGGACCGCTGCACAAGTCATTCTGTTGTTGATTTACTCTTGTGCTTTGGGTCACTGTCCTGTAAAACCCTATCCATACTTTTCCACCCATAGACTACTGTTAAATGTGTTCTTAGGAATGAAATGTGGTTTCTGTTAAGTTTATTCTTTAGCATGTTTCTGATGAAAAAGGAAAGCAACTGTAATGAACAGTGTTTAGTTGTGAGAATTTGAAAGAGAAATGTTTAGAATATTATAGAAATCATACTGAAAAAGGGTGTTCTAAAAGCACTTATCCTTTACTGTGCAACCAAACAAGAACTTTAGGCCTATATTTATACTGTAGTTTTCAATACTTTCCACCTAGAGTCACACAAAAGACCAATGTAGAATTTTTGTTGTTTTCTGTAAAAGGCTGTATACCTGAAAGAAGGCATCAGAACAATGAAAAATATCAACCTAGGCTTTGAATAAAAATATGACAGATATGCATTGTTTCACAGTCATTGTATGAAATATATTGTACACTGATCTTTACTCAAAAAAAAAAAGAAAGTAAAGAAAGTAAAATTTCTCAAACAGAAAATCTTTCATTTAGACCTGGTGCCTATGTTCAAATGAACGTAATCTGAGAATCGATAATAATTGCTTTGAAAACTCAAGATGTAAGTGTATTCAAGAATTGATCTCACCTCACACTAATGGACATAAAGTATCAGCACTGATCATTAACAATTAAAAAGTGTCCAATACCACAGTCTAAAGGTATTCAAAGACCCTGAGGTTATCAACAAATAGTTTTACTGTGCTTTCTGGGGGTGGAAAGGGCTGCATGTTGCAAAGACATTTATTCTGGCCCGGGGAACTGAAATGAGTTGCCTATTATCTTCACTGTTATCGCTGCAGATTATTTATAAGCTACATTACTGTGCAAAAGTCTGTGCACTAGTAAAAGTGGTTTTAAGTCAGTTACAGTTTAAAGTATTACAGTTAAAGTATCGCTTTTCATTTATTCTCTTTCCTATTACTTGTTTCACTTTTCTTTCAGTTTTTATAACCATTTCTTATTTGTATGTTTGGCACAGTTATTTTTTAAGGATTACTGTTAAACTAATGTAGTTTGATTTGTATATGTTATCTATTTTAATTTTAGTTACAGTTGTAGTAATGTTTGTCATTTTATTAGTTTTTTCTATTATGTCTGTATAAGTTATTTATTAAGTTTTAGTTTTATTTAATGTGAGTTATTTTAGTACTTCAACAAACTACATGGAAATGAAATAATATTGAATCTATGGATATGTGTGTGTGTGTGTGTGTGTGTGTGTGTGTGTGTGTGTGTGTGTGTGTGCATATATGTCTGTGTGTATGTGTACATATTTGTTTTTGGTGTTTGACTTAGTTTTATGTTAGAATCTTTATTATACTCTTATACCTTTTGTTCTCTTAATATTTTGAATTGTTTGAAGCTTTTATTTTGTTTACATTTAAATGTTAAGTTTAGAAATTTTGTCATATGCATTTTTCATTTTTATTTAATTATTTTTTTTAATGTATGTGTATATACTATTTATAAAGTTTTAGCTTTTAGTTTTGGATCAGTTTTAGTTGTTTTAATACTGCAATTGATTGTTTCTGTTGTCCTCATTTGTAAGTTGCTTTGGATAAAAGCGTCTGCTAAATGACTTAAAGTAAAGTAAAAGTACAGTATTTCTATCTTTTGCTGTAGTGTGTCAGTAGGAAATATCCGTTTATATTTCCAATCATTCCTTTTGCCATTAATTGTAATAATCCAGTGATATTTTTACCTGCAAAACTACAGTACTGTGAAAAGTTTTAGACACTTGTGTAAAAATGCTGTAAAGTAAGGATTCTTTAAAAAATAATGTCATTATTTATCAATTAACTGCTATTAACTAAATCAAATCAACATTTGGTGTGACTGCGTTTAAAACACCTTTTGTTCTAGGTATGTTCTTGCGCATAGGTTTTCAGGTAGTTTTGCAGGTAGGTTTCTTAAAGTGTCTTGGAGATGTTGCAACAGTTCTATCTCAGTTTATTCTAATTCTTACAATATATATATCCTCCAGACATGCATGTGTCTTCTCTTCTTAGAGCTCAAAGTGTAAGATTTCATTTCAGCCCCTGGGAAATTAGCCAGCAAAGGCTTGAAGAAACTTTGCATATATGTGATGAGGCAGCTCATTAAAGCTGACACAATAGAGCCGGTGTCTTTAGAAACGCCAACATAACATTTAACTGCCTGGGCGTTGACAAGGCCGTGTCCGAAGTGTCCATCCAAAGAGAGAAGCCGAGAAAAAAAACTCTATGAGATGAGAGGTCAAACCACATTTGATTTCCAATCTCCAATGTGATTTATATATATATATATATATATATATATATATATATATATATATATACACAACAGTTCTGTTCTTCTAATTTAAGTGTCATTTCAAAAATGCTTTCCATTGCGTGTATCATATATAATATTACACAAGACACTATATTTCATCTGATCGTTTAGAAGGTCACAGAGATTTAGGAGAATAATACCTTTTAAATGAATATCTGAAGAGCCACAGGACTTGATTCAGACCTTCAAAAAGCATCATGTCCAACTTTACAAAGCTCCGGCTGACTCCCTTTCACACACAGCAACCAGCAACTCAAGATGGAGCTCGCTATCTAGAAGATCCCAAGGTCTCCAAAGCCTGGTGGAGAGGAATAACGCGAGGTCGGAATGCCTAAGAGACCGTCCATACAGGCCTTCCGTCATCATACAGACAGCAGGGGGGAACGGGAATGGTTGTCTGACCTTTCATAGCACGTATTCTATTAAGAATGCAGTCTGAGTCACAGCCAGTCGAGTCTCTGAAAAACAACTGAGTCTCATATTGGAACAGAATGATGTGTTCCCTTAGTTTCATGCTTGATATTACAGGAAGCTGCACTGCACACCGATATATTTCCTTGAAATACTGAGGATGAAATGGGCAACATAATATCAGAGTATTTACTGCAAAAAAACACAACAACGGCGAACAAATAGGACTCACAATTACCATACTTGACTATCACAGCGGGGCGTTCGACCCAGACCTCCTGCGGCAAAACAACTGTGGTATCTAACCATAACCAATGCCCTGCATGTGATGAATCAATAATCCATTAAAATATAATATCTCTGTGTAATTGGATTTGGGAGCTTATGTTTTTGCAAAATGTTCTCAGGCTCAAATGTAAATAGGGTACTGCTACGTCAAAAACCTTTGTTTAAATGTAGACCCTGAGAAACATCATACGGAGAAATGAAAACAGAAACCCTCAGGGATGCTTCCAGCTTGCCTTATAAGGATGTATCAGCAGTGGGCAGAGTCTAGTTTATGAAATCATAGGGGGTAGTGATATCAGCTCCCCTGTTCTCCTCACTATTGTACAGGGGTAAACTTTTGTATTATTACCATATAGATTGGCTGTCTGTCTGTGTCATTTCCATTTTGATGGAGGTTGAGCAGGGATGACATTATAGAGTGTAATATACCATTTCATGATGGGTAGGTGGAGCAAGTGTGGAAAAAGGGGCTTTGGGTGCTGTGGTTCATATTTTTGTCAAGAAAGTAAAGGCAGAATATCTAGCAACTCCACTGAGGAACTTCAAACAACAATATCTGCACTCAAGTGCACATAACAAAAAAATATAGTTTAAATGAATCAAAGAAATTATAGTTATAGGGTCAGTTGTCAATGGACATTTTATTTTTTTTTAACTTAATATCTGTCATACAAATATTATTTTTCTGTCAAAAATATTTGTAGTGTAAAGGTACTTATCAGATTTAAAATGAAGCTTATAGTATCAAATCTTTATTATATTCTTAATTTCTTCATGCACTGATTATTGTCATATTATGGCCAAAAACAATAAACAGCCAATATAAAATTTTTATCCAGTTTTTTTTTTCTAAAGTTAGTAAAAAAATATAATAATAAATACTAAAATTAATCATTTTAAGTGCTACTAGCAAATTAAGGCATCACATCAGAATATTGCAAAATATTGTAATATCCAATTTCGTATGGTATCGATAAATAAATCTTTTTCATTATTAGAAGCCCTGTTAAATAGCATTAGTATTTGTATTCAGCAAGGACACATTAAATGAATCAAAAGTGAAAGTAAAAATATTTATTTATAAATTTACAAAAGTTATAATATTACCTTATTTTCATCAAATGTTGTTCTTTTAGATGATCTTCTATTCATCAAAGAATCCTGAAAAAAAAAACAGATGAAAATTTAGGTTTGCCACTAAAAAAATAACTTACATTTTAAAATATATTAAAACAGAAAACAGTAATTGTAAATTGCAATAGTATTTCACAGCAGTTTTTACTGTATTTTTAATCAAATAAATGCAGCCTTGGTTGATGAGCATCAGGCTCTACTAGGCAAACACTGGCAAAATAAAAGCTCACAAATGTCCATGTGAAACATTCATTGTTTCTCATCCTTTTTAATTAATCTTTTAAATACTGACTGCTGCTTCTCACTTAATGGATTTAAATCCAGAGAATGAAAACATTGGCCAGCTACAATAAACGCTGGCATGCGAGTGTTACTTTTAAGTCTTCAGGGAGTTCAATGATTAACTATTTTCTCTCATCAGGGCAAATGGATCAAATTGTTCGGTTCACTGACAGTTATCGGTTGCACTCGCTCACTCTTCTCAGATCCTGTTTTGCTAAACCCATTAGGAATAATTGGCCATAGCTCTTACAGACGGCTCTAATAAGCTTGTTTTTTTTCTAGACCCAGAGTTCTTTTGCTTACATTTACTGAGACACAGAGGCTGTATAAAGGCTAAATTAATTTGGGCACTTTTAAGTAATATTTTTTTTAAAAGTAAAACTTTCAGACTGAAACCACAAAGGCTCTTGGCTCCACGGCTCATTGAATTCACATATCCTTCAAATTGGCATGCACACAGGGTTCTTACTGCAAGGTACAGCATGGCCATTGTGTCCAGGGACACTCCGCTCTGACTTCAGGCTTTTGGAGCTCTACAGTAATCTGCAGGATTATACAAGCAAGAGCTGAAGGCTTCAATCTATAGCATTTTCCATCAGGAAAACCCAAGACATTTCTGTGTGCAAAAAACGGAGGAGAAAAAAACATCTTTTCAAGGTTGCAAACCCTCTTGGTGCACAGAACCAGAGCTAAATTGACTGTATGCTGAGACTTTGACTTTTCTCAGGATCTTGAAGTTTGATGGGGAAATATCATCATCATATCATATCATATAGAAGACGATAAAAATATTAGTGAATTTTTCCTTTGCTATTCAGTCTGTTCATCTACTGAAAAGCCTTAATGGCTGTAAAAAGCATTTGCACAATACACAAATGTATTGTTTTGTGACCTTAAAGGGGCAGATGATAACCTTGCTGAAGTCCATCACCTGAAAGAATTTGAGCCGGTGGTGATGGGAAGAAAACAAAACTACAACACCTCAGTAAACACTGGAGAAAACCTTCAGAATGAGCAGACGAGTAGCTGAATGGCCTTTAACTTCATGAACTCCATCTGGTCTGACAGCTGTTCATTTTATTTACTCCTATTACTCATGTTGATCATAAATTTTAAACATGTCCACCAAACATGTGGTGTTTCATCTTTGACATCCAACGATGCACACAGCATGATGTAATAGCACTGGCTTTTCAATTGGAATCACTCCAATTCTCTATGTTTGTGTGTCCCAGGCTGTCAGTCTGTGCATTAGTGGTGGGCATTTACTGCAGGATGCAACGTTATGCCAGTAGGTGGCGACAAGTGACTGAGTCACTAAATGATTAATTCAACCGATTCATTTAAAATGCTGGTTGGTTTAGGAACAAGAATTATTTACTCAACCAATTTGGTAAAAACAAAAACACAAAACACTGAATTATTTAAGAACAAAATACCATTGCCTTTGTGTTGAGGCAGGTCTGTTCTTGCTTTGTTTGTTAGTATTTTTTTGTTAGTATTTTTTATTGGTGAAGCAAGAACAGACAGTAACTGTCTGAAATGTAACTGTCTTGTGTCTAAAATGTAAATTACTCAGTATTAACTACTTGTTTATTAAGCTGTTGTATTCAAGCAATATCACACAATGATGTTGCATGAGCAACGACCGCTGTTGCTGGTTCAAAAGTCATGTGAGATGACATACAGTACATCCACAACACGAATCATTGCTTTAGTAAATTGTATAATTCTGATGTAGGATGACTAGAATACTGTTGTTTAAAGTTGCCATAAAATCAAAACTTACAACTGTTTTATGGCATGATTTATCTGTGCACATTATTATTATTATTATTATTGTTAGTAGTAGTTTTTTAAATGTGTGCCCTCATAATTTAATTAATTCAATCAAAACATTTAAGTCAACATAAAATAAAAACTGACAATTCTTATTTTTTTATGGAATATTGCAGTGTTTATTATAAATGATTTATCCGTGCACATCATTTTTAAATTCATGTGCCTTCATAGACTTTAATCAAGCTAATTCCCCTCCCTCTCGCAACCATACATTTTCTCTGATGATCCCTCCCCTCCAGCAACCTGTCACTCAGATAAGATCACAGCAATTAGCAAACGTCAACAATCCAATCAACGATCCAATCCAATCAAAGTTCCACACTACATTTTTTCACAACTGTTTTACTTGCATGTACCTTACAACAGAGAAGACACATACCTGCTTGTCATAATTATTCAAATAAATTGTTTGCATATGCACACATTTACATTGAATATTTGATTATTTACGAAGTAAAAAGTATTTTTTTATATATAAATAAATCAAATTAAGGCTACAGTTGTCGTCCTTCGAGTGTGTTCACCTGCGATGCTCCTAAGCACTGGAAACATCTCGAGAGACCTGCAAGGGATCAGTACACAATCCCTCTACTTGAGATGATTACAGAGGCAGGTAATAAAGCTCGGCCATTAGAGAGGATGCTCTGTTTACTCTGTGCAAATCAATTACCCACCATTTATTTGCTGCCAGGATTGCTGTGTAAATCCCTTCGCAAGTTACACAAAGAATTATCACCATCGTGATCGGTTAGGCACACCTATGGGTTGCT